>CM036547.1:3806350-4293850 GCA_020745685.1 Tautogolabrus adspersus | reverse complement strand
GGTAGTAACAGAACAGGGCACACCAATTCAAACCTGACACAGATAGAGGCCAGAGTTTGATGCCTTGCCTTCTATAACATGGACATGGAAAAAGACGGGAGAGAGAAGGTGGCAAGAGGCAGGACACAGAAGATAAATGTGTGCAGGAACAGTCTTGGAGGGAAGTAAAGGAGGAAGGGAGAATTATAGATAGAGGAGCTGGAGAGTAGCAGGCAGAGATAGAGGAAGGGGAAGTAAATTAATTTTATCTACATTTTGAATATGATGGCTGCGGTGTACTTTAGTGGCGGCCTGCGCCTTTGGGTGATAGTATACCAGGTTTTGTTAAAAGGAGCCCCTAACGCACAAAACAAACACACACATACACTCTCTCTCTCTCTGGATAAGCCTTCTGAAACACAATCTAGAACAACATTTGAAAAAAATTAAAAATTCAAATGACGGTGATACTGATGAAAATGTTTTTGTTGAATAAACAGCTACTTAAAGGCATGGAAAAAAAACAATAATTAGACTGCCATGGTTAGTGAAAAGTCAGTTTAAAGACATACAGCTACCAAAAGCAGGAGACTTCTCAATTCGAAAATAATGGTACATTTGGTTTCGGATCGATGAAAGTGATAGGTGGGTTGGGGTATTGAAAACAGATGCGGCAGTAAGTAATGTATTTAGGCCTTGCTTGAGCTTCAAACAGTGTTCATGTATATGTACTCCACTCCAATATACTACAACATTTTACCAGACACACCAAGACAACCTCTGTGGAAGAAGAGCTCCAACCATTTAATCTACCTAGATGTCTGAACCATTAGTAAATGTTTCATGTAAGCACTTTGAGATATAAGCATTTGCTCACAAGCTCCTCTACTTATCAGCTTTACAACTATCAGGACACTATCGCAATAACATGCATAAATGTATTTCTCCAGGCAAGGTGTGTGTGCATGTGCAGGATGTCATCTCTCCCTCCCAGACACCCTGAGGTGGTATAAATAGTTAATGCAATGAAACTGCAATACACATAAAGCCAAATAAAAACAGAAATAAAACAAATCAAACGGCACACAGGAGACTCAGCATGTAAAATACTTTTAAAAAAATGTGATACTTGTGAGAGAACAACTTGCAAGATGAGATGTTTACTGTCACTGTTGAAGGACGTAAAGGACACAATCTGCATTTAGGCGAGGGGAAGAGAAATCCAATTTCACTGTGTATACCACAGTTGCATTTTAATGTCAGGCGTAAATGTACTCCAGCTGAATCATATCCAGAAGCAAACTAGATGTGAGAGGAATGTTAAAGTGGAAAAAATAAAAATGTTACTGCCTTCTAGCACACAATGGCTGTTACATACCTACTGGGCTATTATAAAGGCATCTGCTGTACTTGGCAAGCTTTTTTTTTCTCTTCTGTGATGATATCACATCATTGTTTTGTGACAGTTACATACCATTGTAGTTCAAGGCCATAGGAGATGGGGTCAAAACTGCACACTCTCCTTTTGTAGTGGACAATCTACATTATCGAAAGTTATTTAATGCCACTTTACTCAGGGAAAGTTGGTGTCTGTCTGCATGTCACACTGACAGTCTGTCTGTCCTTCCGAGTAATCTCTACCTACATTTCTCTGCATTAGTGAGCCACAGGAGGTTGGCCTCTCTTTGTATGAATCTGATCCCCACCGTCTGTGAAGTCAAATGTTGACAGAGCATCAAGAACCACATCAGAATACTAAAGAGGCTAGAGAGTGCCTTTATGTGAAAGACAGAGAGATAAGGAGAGCAGGAGGGAGATTGTGTAAGTGTGTGCGTCTGTGAGCGCGTCCGGGGTTGTAGTTGTGTGTGTCAGTGTTTATATATTCAGGCAATGTAAAAATTACAAGCTTTGCATTGGCTTGAGTTGCCGCCATAACTTTGGATATCTTTGTGCAATAAAACTGCTGCTTTTCTCTTCAGTTCCATGAGTTTTACTTCAGATGACCTCTCTCAAGGAAAACGTTAGTGTTATCTAAATGAATTTGTATCATGCTTGGAGTCTACAGTAGATTAAAGCCTGGCCCACACTAAAATAAAAATAAAGTGAAAAGCAGAGTAAAGCTGATCAGGACAGACGTGAAAGGCCAGTGTTGACCATGGTGGCTGGGCTGCGTGGCTTTGTAGTTTCTGAAGGGTGCTTTGGACTCTTTTGCAAATGAGCTCACATCTTATCAGCTCTCCTTGACACCCACGTCCAAATAACGAATACTCGGCTATAGTGCTCGGGTGCGCTTGATTTGGTCTCTCCGGCACATTGAAACCGCTAGATTGAAAAGTACTTAGCCGTAGTCGCAACAAGAGTCAGGCTTAATGAAGTGTGTGCAACATCGAATGAAAAGATGTCAACTTTGTGCACAAAGATTCTGCATATATCATCAGTATTTTTCAGCTGTGTCAGAGTTTCATTTTCTAGTTTCGGGAAGATTTAATGGACCATTAAGCAAAAGTCGAAACATGATCATGCAAAAAAAAAACTAACAGCACAGCATTGGACCTGTATGAATTGCATGCGTGTCTGTGTTTTTCAGCTGTGAATCTGATAACAATGAAGAGCTAATTATGCACACATTCACATCTGCTCAGCTGTAATTATTGATGCCTTAAAGAGGAGTGTTTTTCTAGAATAAGGGGGTATCGCTTGTTTATTTTGAATAGTAAAAATGAAGATTAGCAGATATTAAAACACAGTTGTTATCAGGACATTTTGCAGTTTAATTATGTAATAATCAACAGCTCATTTATATTCTCTTACAGAATTTAGAGGCACAAGAGGCTACTCTTTGTTTTAAATTGCAGCCATTATCATGTTTTTGCAGAAGGAAAATCAATGTTATTGTGGTTTGCAAAATTAAATCTCAGGTAACTTGATTTGTATCTTCAAAATAATTTCTGTTTTTCGTTCTTGTGTTATTGCTGATATAGACATGAACCTTTTCATGGAGGGTAATTGCAAGGTCAGGTGATAATACTTTGTACATTTGTCTTCGCTGGAAACCTTTCACCGTACTGAACACTAATAGATTACCTTTTTTTCTTTTTTCTGTCTTCATGGGGAGGACAGAGTGGGGTAGACGTCCACCAAATGGATGAGGCCAGGAGTCGTAGCTCCATCTTTACCAGCTGTATACCAAGGTGATGAACAGATTCATGGATCAATTATTGTATGCAATAATATAAAACAAAATCTGTAATGAGCTATTCTGCTTGGTTAAAAAATCTTACTTACTTCGAAAATAAATTAAATTATTAAATCACTTAAATACAATTTCTCTAGAACATAATAGCACACAACTTAAAGGCAGGGTTTCTCATTTTCTCCAGATACACTTTTTAAGATTTTGGTTGAAATTGTCTTTAGGTCCTGACAGAAATGAATAACTCATGTGCTCTGAAAAAGGAACAAAGAAAATCCGTCATCTGTAAAAGTTGTAAGCCTGTAAAAACTTCGACCAATGTCTGCCACGAGGTACCAATCTGATGAACCAATCACGCCTCCCTGTCTCCCTGCTCGTTCTCTACTCCATGCGTGCATTAGCCCACACTCAAAGCACGTCACCGATGACGGAGTTTATACTGTGAGTTTGTCGTTGGACGTTGTGAGTAGTAAAATAGTCTTTTTTAAATTTTTATTATTATGATAAAGTTTAGTGTTTACTTACCACTGAATGAGACATGAGACGATGTAGTTTCTTCACAATTCAAGCGGTGAGCTGAGGTCCGCTTCTGGAGCAACGGCGCTCGTGCATGTAAGTGAGGGGCGTGGCTTTTGAGGGAGCACAGAGGGGAGGGGGTGGGTGTAGACGGAGCACTGAGGGAATGCTACTTTCAAAATCTTGCTAGTTTTCGAAAATTACCAACCCTGCCTTTAATGTTATCTCACCAAATATAATCCTAGGCTACCTCAGGCATGATCAACCTCTTGTGCTTTCTGAAGGCAGATATTTTCCTCTACATCCCGACTGAACAAGATCATTGAATTCAGTGTTCTATTACCTATATTAGCCTACCTGTAGTTCAGGATGTGTTGGTGCCAAGAGATTAACGCAGGCTCTGAGCTCTCCTTATATATCAATATCAAACAGGATGCTACGTTAGAGTAAGGCAGAACAACTAACGTTAGCTAGTTAGTTAGCTATTGAGCCAGAGGGCTAAACCACGTGAATAAAGGTTCTAAAGTATTCACAACTCATAACTTTTCATACTTACACACCTGACTAAGGGTACACGTGCTATTAACCCCTTTAGACACCCAGCTGCTACCTGTCGCCTCTGTCTGTGTTCATATACCAATTTTTGGAAGAAACCAACTACAGGGAGAGGGGGGGAGAGGGGGGAAACCTTTTTGAGGTAGGCCTATGATATGTTGCGTTAGTAGAAGAATACCTATGACTTTAAATGTTATTGATAAATACTTCCTAATACACAAATTGACCACAAAAAATCTAATCTTATCATCGGATTTCTAGTAAAAAAATATCTCAACACACTTACACACATATTTTTATGACAAGTCCAAATAAACACCCTTTTTTATAGATATTAGAAGCAACATATACGGCCTAAATATCTTGCAAAATGCAAACATAGGCCTGTGAAAAGATGGCCCAATTGTGTCAAGTGATCAAGAAAATTGTACTTTTCACTTTACAGTGTGTTAAAATAAGATGTCTTTCTCTAAATTAGAATGTAAATCTTGTTTCAAGAAACTCCAGTAAAATATTCCTGTTCCACTCGCAGATTTGTTTTTGTTCTTACAAGCAGTCCAAGACTTTTTTAAATTCTTTTTATATCTTTTAATAAGATGTTTGTTTTGAAAATGAGAAATGTTTTGACCAGAAATTAGACGAATGCACTCGCTAAGATTCAAGTTTTTGCAGTGAAATTACAATCTTACTTAAATTGGATGTCAAAAATCTGAAGGTGCAAATACTCCACCAGTTTTAATGAGCATGACCCGTCTGAGAGATGGAAATTAAATCACACTTCCAGGCTGTAAAAACAGACCTCAGATTGGTGTCATTTATGATTAAAAATACGTCTCAATAACGAAATTTTAATCAGCAGTGTGTACTTAGTGCACAGCCATCCCTCTTCGTTGTTCTGATGCACTCTTATTGTTCCCTTACATGTCCTCTTTATTGTGCTCTCTGTATTCTGGTCTTCTTTCTGCAGTCGTCCCTTATCCTCATGGCAATCATTTAACCTTAACCTTATCTTGAGATCACATTGATTTTCTCGCCGCTGTTATTGCTATTAAAACATCTACGTGAGGAGACTTAAGTCAATCTAAGTGACATTTTCGACGTGAGAGGATGCTGCGTGGTTTCCCTCCTGGACGCCTCTTTTCCTGTGACATTATCCAAACTAAGGAGTTTGTTTACTAACAGAAAATGTGTGGCAGCTTCTTTTTTTTCTTAAAAATGACTGAGTCATTGCTTTGCCCTGCTGATGAAGTGAGCAGATTGGAAATGGGAAGGTTAATGAGATTTTCACAAAGTGTCCGTCTAGCGGTTTGAACTTAGATTAAATTGACACACTCTGATTAAAATTAATTGACCTGTGAAATGAGTGTGTCCCTCAACAGTTAAGGATTGATGGATATCGCAAAGGGGTCGAGAGGGAAGAAGACAGCCATGGTATAAAAAAAGGAAAATTAACTTAGGTTGGTGTCGGATGGAGGTAAAGGAGAGATATGTTAAGAGATCGCTCATTCTCCTTACTAATGATTAAACAGGAGAGTAGTGCTGTACATGATGAACTATAATATATGTCATTTGACTTTATCATGAAAAAGCTTGATGAAGCTGTATATGCTCTACCCAACATTTCGAGTGACAATGCTAAGAGTCGACAACAAGAAGTGGACATAGACACAATGAATTCAACTGACTTGAATTGTTTTCTCACCTGCTGGCATCATCAAGAAGTCGCAGTTGTTATTGAAAACACAATCAAATCACGCAACTACAGTGAAAATAAAATAATTTCACTTAATTAAAGTGGAGGCATGCTGAGAACACATGGATCCCCTCTAAATGCACACGGTAAACGGAAAACGACACATTTCCTGTCAGGCCACTTAACACATAAAAACCGGAGCTTACATGCTTTATTACTCTTAACCAATTGATTCATTTTGGGTCAAAAATTCACTTTAACTTAAAAAAAAAAGACATTTAAAGCTGTGTGGCTAGATGCAAACATGTAGCTAGTGATGGGAATTTTTACGCAGGTGATGCAAATGTAAGAAGCCTGTATCCTCACATGGTGTGTGACTACTTCGCCCAAACTCACTTCCACTTTGCTGGTATCTTGTCTGAGTGGAATACAATCATCTCCCATGGTGTCCCATTGAACAAGATACCTAAATAATGTAAAAACGGATGAATATGGCATAATGAGCGGGGCCATTAGGGCTTTACATCCTGAAGGAAATTTAAGTCCCAGCATGCTTTTAGCTGCAAATTAGCAGAAATGTTTTTTCATATGTAATTTGCTTTCAGTTGGAAAGTACTGTAATGAGAAAAGAACTCACCAAATAACGAGCCTAATTTGAGTCATTTGAATATTCACAGGAGTTCAAAATTATTTCAATTAGAGTGAAAATTTGCTTGATGTTGTGACTAAAACAAATCAGCCTTAAGATTTTCTGACTTTCTGAATTACATCACAAATGTCGAACAAATCTTCAGTCAACAAACAAGCCCTTTAAACGTATAATATTGGACTTCTGATCTGGTACATATACAGAAAAACATCTGCTATTGTTTCTAAACCTTAATAAAATACTGTTTGAAAATGACTTCAAACCATAGACTGTAAGTATTAATGGACGACGCCTGAGTGACGTCATGCATCTGTTCCTGCAGGGTACTCCAGAGGCTCATCGGCAGCCGCCACCATGTTGGAAGTCCTGTCTCAGCTTAACTTTAGTCAACTTAACGACAGGCTGAGAGCTGGAGCTGAGGAGGGTTTAAAGCCTCCTGACGAACCGTTACATCACGGCCACCTGTCAATCATGTCAGCTACGCGCCTAACTATGGATAACACGTATTGTTCATAAAATCAAAACAGAGCCGTTAACAAAAATTCACCACCACCGTACAGTGTGTGCCCATGATGACAATAACTAATCAGACCTATTTGTTTTTTTGTACCACGCTGTAAACATGTTTATTTATGCTGTAAAATCTTCTTTTTTGCCTGTTGTGTGTCTATGTGACTTCTGGTGAGACTCAAGCCGACACTCGAGGAACTGCAGGATTTTACACTTCCGCATTGGCATCATTTGTCAAGGTCGGAGGTTGCCGCTTGCTTCTAACCCATTGTTAAAATGTTTTCCCCCTGAAACTGATACTTGAAAATAGAAATCCCTGGCTGGTATAGCACTAGCACATTTACATTAATATCTCAACATTCAGTCTATATGAGGATGAACAGTCCAACCTCTTAGACATCATCATCATCATCATCGTAACAGCCCATTGATATCCCTGAAGTAAAACCCATTTTCTCTTCCTGAATGGCCCTCTTTGTGCAAAGAGTTGACTGCAGTTCATAGACTTCATTGTTGGGCTAATTCACTCTCGATTCAAAGTGATGGAAACTCTAATTGGACAACCATTAAGACAGTAATGAGAAAGCCACTTGAGGAATTAACTGAACAGAAACAGAGTTGGATATTTAGTCCGTGAAGGGGAGAGAGTTTATCTCACTGCAGATCAAATGTTTATCTGAGAGATTGAAACTGCTTAATTACAGTATTCACTCAAAGATATTGTCCTGGTTAAGACATGAGGCCGGTTAAAAAGACGAAGGATGCTACAAACCTTCCTGAGAGCAACAGGGAAATAAAAATCAATGTTCCTCGCATTTGGTAAGGCCATGCCTCACAAACATAACAAGGATGCTGATGGTAGTAGTGACAGTCCGATGAGTGGGCATTATAGCTGCAAGGCCATAACTGTGGTCTACTGGATGGATGGCAGTACAGAGAGCGTGTCATGCTTGGAAGACTTTATTGTGTTTTTCCTGAAAGGATGTACTGCATGACTAGCAAGGGTCAGACAGGTTGATACAGCAGAGATGTGACTGAAATGTCCCAGTACAAACCACGACTTTTCATTCCGGCCTCTTATCTGTCTGCACAAAGGCTCACCAAATGCTACTTCAATTCTCCCTCACACCGCCACACCACGGGCACAATTATCCACGAACGGTTATATTATACACACATTCTATTATCCAGCATTACACCGCCATTACCCACCATGTAACTTGTTAATATGCAGATCACCTTCCTGCTCTAGCTCGGTTGTGACACTGCATAAAGGGAAACGTAGCATGAAAATACAATTACCATGCAAATAAGTCATTTAAATGACACCATCGTAGGAACCTTGCAGTCTCTATCACTGCTGTCCAATCTCATGGATAGGAATCAATTCAGGGGGGGGGTGATCATAAATTCAGGTAAGTGTTTTAAACCCTGTCCGATTTTCTTCTAAATTTTTATTCGTTAAATGAAATCTAGTGTGCTAAATAGTTATGTTGAGTGCAACAGAAATACTTGTTAGTCAATGCGTCTTCATTTTTCGTCACTTTGCCTTCCTTCAACACTCTCATCTTCCATCTCTCTCCATCATTCCTTCCCCTCTCTCACTCCTGCACTTATCCCAATCTCCTCCTTATCTCTATGACCCTTTTTGTAGTTCTCCTACTCCTTCTCTATCTCCCTTCCTTCCTTTCATGGCCCCCTTTCCTTAGATCACTGCTCACCAATTTCAGTTTTTCAATTCAAATGCTTTTTTGGCAAGGAAGTTTCAGAGACAAGCATCAAACTATGATCACGTTTTCTGTCCCCTTCTTTGTTCTTCTTTCCCCAGTCTAACACTTTTTCTACTTCTCTTCTTCCCTCTTTCTTTTCTTTGCCTCCTACTAGTTTTACTTCTTATCCTTTCCTCCCTCTATCTCTCCCAGGTGTGACTGATGTTGTATCGAGGTGAGACGGGCTGACGGCGGGTGAGGAATAGCCCCTGCCAGCCTCTGACATTGGGCCACATTCAGGCCGGGGAAATGATCGATGTTAAATCTAATTTTAAACACCCTCAGTTTAACTCAGGCAGACAGACGGAAGGAAGAGGCTGGCGTCTGGCGACACAGCTGGGGCAACCTGATAAGACCTGCGGTTCAAGTCTACCTGCAGGTGTGTTTGTGTGCACAGCTTACTTGACACAGAGGCCATCTGTCCTGTGCTTTAAGGGGAGTTTCCCTTAAAGGCGAGCCTACTTTATAGACCGAGCTGATGGTTTCAGCAACTTGATGCTAAATCTTTAAAAATGAACCAATCAAACTTCACACAACTTATAAGTGATTTCAAGAAATGATGGTGCAACTTATTCCAATTTACAAAAAAAAAAGCCAGCTGGTTATTTAATGGACCCTGACATTTTCTTAACAAAGAATTTTGTCATGCCTGACTCTGCATTTTTAAAGAAAGAAGGCAAGATTTATGTTGCAGAAACAAAGCATTATTTCTTTTTGCACACAGCAGCAGACTCTTCCCCAGGAGGATTGGCGAGGCCACCTAAAGGTAAAGTATCCAATATGAGGTCTTGGTGGGTGAGTCACAGACAGGGGTGACTTTCATGCTGTTTGCCCGTCATTTGAGGTTTCTAATCTCTCTGCAGGGCTGAGATGATTTCAGGCACTGCCGGTAAAAAAACAGGAATAAATGTTCCAGACTAGACAGAATGCATATATACTTTGAAAGGTTGGTATTTTAAGAGTAAACTTGGTACATTTTTGTAGCTCAGATTCATAACAAATGTAATCTCAAGACTCTTTAAAATTAGAGCAGGCCTAGACTGTAGTATTTGCTATATTATTCACACTGACCCTAAATTAATCCACCATGAGCATGCACTCGGTGACATTTATGAAAGGTTCTACATTGCCCCTAATGGTAAAGAGTGGGGTTTAAAAAATTATCCTCAATTTCTTTGGAGAGCTGAACTTGTACTACATAAGAGAACCAAATGTAAGAGTTGAAACAAGGCAGTTAAAATCCTGTCTATGAACTGTTTGCAAATTACCGTTCCTGTGGTCCAACCCTTCTTGGGTGTCAGGAGGTAAAAGTATTAGAAACACGACAATAAAACGTGACATTTTAAAGCATTTTGAAACAAAAAAACCCAGCGTCAATCAGATATACAGCTTTTTTTTCTCAATACATACACAAATTAGGTTACAATGGGGCACTGGCGGCCGAGTGGTTGGTGTGCATGCCCCATGAACAGAGGCCATCGTAGGCATCGAAGGTGGGCGGTCCAGGTTCGGATCCGACTTGTGGCTTCCTTCCCGTATGCCTTTCCCCACTCTCTCTCTCTCTACCCAATTTCTGACTGAGTTTACTTTTTCAATAAAGACATAAAAAAGGTAATAAATTATACAATTTATGCTTCATAGTCTCAACAAATACCATCCAGTCCAGGCACATCCATGCAAAGCTGCGATTATCTCTTCTTGAACCAGTGCTGCCAGATGGGAATTTAGCCGTTTCTTCCACAAATGTTCAAATTATTGTTATTTCTTAAAACCCCTCAAACAACCTCGCATCCTGGACTGAAAGACAAAAATATGCCATGTGCACCATATTTACGATAAAATCTGGAATGAGCTCCCATATTATATCAGGATAACAACCTCAGTTATGCATTTCAAGCAGATATATATAACACCACCTGATGAATGGAAAAACTTGCAATCACTGATTTAACATATGTTAATTTCCATTTGTCCCCCTCCTCTGATTGTCTGTGTCATCATTTCAAGCTAATGCTTACCGTCAGAAGACATTATGATGCGTATTATGACAACATTAAATACGGAGTGGCAGAGAAAGTGAGCCACTTTGAAATCTTATTTTCTAACACATGGAGGTTTTTGGATGTAAAAGCACACGCTTGTGTCAGGCTCAGACCAGCTGTGCCCAGAGATGTTTAAAAGAAATGTATCTCATCTTCTTTCCCCGTGAGAAACCAGCCAAAATGGCCGTTAGGTTGAGTTTCTAATTAGAGATTACCGCTGAAATCCAATTTGCCCATGTTGTTCCTTTCATCGGGTTATTGGGTATTTCATACAATGGAAAAAGCCTGTAATCTTTGTCACTAAATGCCAGCTGGTCCACAAGACACTGATGGCATGGACTGTTGAAGTATAGAAAGGAGGAATTTCCAGCACATCAAGGGAGTTCAATATAACCGTTTTCACATATACACTCTGCTCTGGATATTCTCCTCTCCTGGCTGTTCACATATGCTCCTCACAGCGGGAGACTATCCCTGTCAGACAGGAGGGGGATCTTCCGAGGTAAGATGTAACGTAAAAAAAATACGCGGACGTAGCGGACGGAGCAACAGAGTCTGCTATACGATGCTATAATGAGAATATTTGCCTATCAATGCTATGTGTGGTTGGGCGGAATCACAATGTCAACAAAAGAGCGGAGGACAACATACTGACGAACAGTCACAGTATATAAACGTCACTCCCCCCTCCCATTGGCTCGAGGTCAATTCTCCGGAGAATAACGTGCTGCGTTCTCATATCAGCCCACTCGGACTTGCTACGGAAAAAAATACCAGGGGTCTGGCAGGAGAAACTCCGATTGACGTCCGAGTGGAAAATGTGACTGTTTACGTTCACACATACAGCTCCTCGGCAAATATCATGAGTTTTTTTTTAGTTTTCTGCAAGTTTGAAAGCCCATATGAGAACTATATCTCAGTGTTTTCATTCAGTTTTTAAAAACAAACAAAACATTTTTCTTCATCTTTCTTGAAATCCGGGGTTAGGAGGTGAGGAATAGTTTGCCACTCACAGATCGTCATCCAGTGTTATGCTATAAAAAAATTCTGTCCGATCGGATTTCCCATCTCTTTTTATTTGTTTGATATTATTCATTTGTCCTCCGTGAAATGCTGCTTGATTTATACCATTATTCTTATGTTATTTTTTCTGAACTTTCGCTAATTAACTTGAATCGTCTGTGCTTCTGATTGTAAATATTAATTAACAATTCTCATCTTAAATATACAATACAAGTCAAAACTATAGGAATAACATAAGGGATAAATGCCAAAGCAGAATGCAAAACAACTTCTTGAAAAAAAAAGATGAAACTTTTGATTTTACAAGTGCACAATTAAAAACAAACACTGACAAAATATTTTAGTTTCTTTAAAATGACTAGTTCCACTACAAGCATGATTTTATGTCTTAATATTGAACATAAAACTTTTTTTTTTTGCATAAGCACACCTTTAGGACTTCCACTCACCACACTCTGGACCATGTAATTGTTTTATTTGGAGAAATAAAAAACAGAGTTCAACTCAAACACAGAAATCGGAGCAACAAGCTTTTCCTGCATGCAGCATTGATGTGAGTTCTGGTGTTTGTCTGTGATTCTCCTTTGAGCTTTTCTAACTGCGCCTGATGATGATTTATGGCTAGCTGGGCGAGCTGATTAAATCACTGAACAGAACGCCAGGTAGCATTACCACGGCCCTCACCACTCTATGGCCGTCGCATGGCAACCACTATCTGCCTGTCTGTCGTCTGAACTGCCTGACTGTCTCTAACGCTTGTTTTTTTTTTATTGCTCCCCTCTCACTGCCTCGTTCTTTCTCTACAGTCCTGCCTACAGAGAGAGCCCCGGAGAGACTAATTAATCTCCATGGATACAGCACGACACCGCTGTTTTTATAATTGTATACTGTAATTTTGTACAGCTCAACAAAAGAGAGCAATGATGTGTGAGGGTTTTTAAATAGGGTTACATGTCTGAATTAGTCTGACATGCAAGACTTGTGCAAATGAAACCATCCCGGCCTCAAATCCAAGCCTGCAATTACTCTTAAATGTGTTCAATCTAATTATGTGTAACCTTTTACTATTCATTCTTTGTGTTGCTGCGTAGGTGTTGCATGTTTTGCATTCCTGTTTCTTTTCTGCCTCTCCTTTTTGTTTTCAGACAAAAATGCCGCTCAACTTATCGTCTCTCAACCTGAAACCTTTGCTTAAAATATTTGCATTTCAAGAGCCGTGCTTAACGTTTTGAGCAACGTTTTGTGTTACACACTAAATCTCCATCAATTCAATCAACCCAGGTCCCAAAAGGCCGGATGTCAGCAAACAGCAGCAGAATTACACGTTAAGTAAAATATCTGTGGATTATATGCAACTCAATATCAAAGGTTTTCCTGATGTGTTGCACTCTTCGTGTTTTAAACAGCGGCTATACCTGCTGTAAAAGCTCTGTCATGTCAGACACCTAATATACCGGTTAAACAGCCTCCCAGCAGCCCCAGCAGTTGATGGCCTGTAAATTGTTGATCAGTGGCTTGGCACAGGCAGGGTAAATTGATTCCAGGAGAATCCACCAGGAGAAAAGCTGTCTCTACAAAGGCCAAATATACAGCCATGCATCAGAATGAGATGGGGGAGAGGAGGATAGAGAGAGGCTGGGTGTGGGTGGAGGGAGAGAGAGAGAGATAGAGAAGAAAGGAAAGACAAGTGAAATGTCAGTGATTCTGTGTGTGTTGGAGAAGAGATATGCACAAGAGACACAGAGGAGTGCTCACGAAAAGAGAAAGAATAACGACGGAGAATCAAAGCAGTTGTGTATTTGAGTGTCTGTGTGAGTGAAAAAAGTGTAACGTGTGAGTCAGAAGCTCAACATGCCAGCGGAACAAGAGCAGAAACACATGTAAAATGAAACAAAGCAAAAAAAAAATCATGTTTCAGGTCAATCAGCATGAATTGTATAAATGTAATAAAACTTTTCTTCTCCACAAAGTGACTTGAAAAGATCTTAATCAACCTCATGTGCGTTTATCTTATACTTGTATTTATTCTTTCATTGCAGAGTTAATTTTTCTTTTGTACATTTATTTGTTTTTCCAATGTTCATGTTTATTTACTGTGTTTTTGTTTGGATAAAGCCCGGATAATCTGCTGTTACACAGAAACTTTCCATCCGTCCATCCATCCGTCAATCTATCCATCCATCCATCCATCCATCCATCCATCCAACCATCAGTCCATTCATCCATCAATACATGCATCCATCCATCCATCTGTCCGTCCATCCATCCATCCATCCATCCATCCATCAATCCAACCATCTGTTTGTCCATCCATCCAAACGTCCACCCTTCCATCCATCCATCCATCCATCCATCCATCCATCCATCCATCCATCCATCCATCCATCCATCCATCATCCATCCATCCATCCATGCATTTGTCCATCCATCCATTTATCAATCCATCCATCCATCCATCCATCCATCCACCTGTTGAGCACTTAGGTGAAGTCAGGATGTGGTTAGCTTACCATAAAGACTGGAAACAAGGAGAAAGAGCAATAATTGCTTTTTCAAACTTAAAAGAAAGTTCTCCTTCTAAAAAGTATTAAACCAACCAATTAACATGAAGGCCTAAGTAACACTTAACAATTCTGTATTAATGCTTAATTAATGCCCAGATAATCATGAGTTCATGTATGACTCATCAAGAACTAAGCCATGTTTTAATTAGCAACTATATTATTAACACACTGAGTAATAAATGAATTGCTATGATGTCTGCATTCAATAATTGATTCATTTATAAATCTTGTTATTAATTAGAGGTTTGAATTCACGTGTTTATCAACACAAAGAGCTTTGTGCTTCATAGTGAGTGAATGATTCTGCCCCACTAAGTAAAGTCACACATTAACACACAATTAGCCTGCCATTAACTAAGCATTGATACTTAAAAATGGCGTTACAATACTGTGAAGTGTTACAGTTTAACCTAAACATACGACAAAAATGTTAGACGAAGGTACGAACTACTTCGAAGGTGCACTGACTTTGCTCGGCAACCCAAAGTTCTTCCATCAACAGTAGCTGTAACTTTGTGTGCATTTTGCATAGCAGCTGATGGTAGACATGGTTTTTGACTTTTGACTTTCCTTATGCTAAGCTAAGCCCAGACATGTCCCAGCTAAGCTCCATAACTAACACTCAGCCATGAGATTTAACATTAATCTTCTTATCTTTCTTTTGGAAAGGAAGCATGTAAGCATATTTCTCTTGTTTTAGGACAGTTTTTCTTACACAGTTTTGAAAAATACCGGAGAGCTGTGGTGATGTGCATCACTTCCCCGGTGACATCAAAATCTGATCAGCAGTGTTTGGGATTGTGTGTATCAGTGCCAGATGGACGGATGAATGAAAACACAAATGAAAAGCTATCTATTGTCCTGAAGCAGAACAGGGAGAGAAATATAGTGTGTGTCTTTATTTTATGACACTGTATTTAATGTCTTTATTTTTTACCTCTCTACATTAAACATTTATAGGTTTGAAATCCGTTGCTCTTAATGAATGTACTCTTGTATTAGTAGAGTCTGCAGGATTCGGATAAAAGAAGTTCACTGCTGCACGTCCTGTTGCATAAACAAGTAGGCACAAAGGCTGTCTCTTCTCCAGGCCTTTTGCAGCCAAAGCCTTTCCTCTGCTGTTTGCTGGTGTTTCTTGTTAGCTGGCCTGTTGCCTTTCTATTGTGGAGCCCTGAGTCAAGACTGGCCTTAGCTTTCAAAGACGAGTGAGGAAGTTGGGAGAGTGATGGTCCTCCTGTTGATCTTCTGCTGGCTGGCTTTAGACGAATATGAACGTGTGTGGAATCTTGTTCTGAAAACTGTTTATGAGTGCATGAGGAATTATGAGGTCTGGTGTCATTGTAACAGTAGGACAATCCCCCCCAGTGAAAGTTCATGCTTGACCATTTCATTCCACTGGGCAAACTTAGGGTTTATTGTGTTTAACATATCGATATAAACATGATAGCAACATTTAAAAATACAGAGCAGGGAGGATAATTAGTCTCAGAGGTTCTCATGACAGTGACTTGGCAGCAAAAGGAAATGACAAAATTGATCGTAAAGAGACGCATACATTTCAAACTGTGCAACTTGTCACTGTGATATCCAGACGACAGGCATGTAGTTTCTCAACCTGGGAAGTCATCAGGCACAGGCCTGCTCACAGAAATGGCTGGGCCCCTGACAGGTAAAGTAAATGGGCCCTCCCTAGATGTCATTCAAGAATATCAGCGTGTGCAAATTGGATCAGTGGCACTTCCGCTTGCCTCCTGGCTAATATTCGCATCCTGGGCCTGGCGGAAAACAGCTTTTCAAGCTGAATGAAAAGGAATTTATCACAGGTTTTGGCATGATTTCTACAGGCCGACATGACTGGTTTTAAGTTCAATAAAGAATTCATACCATTTTCAAAAGGGAGAGTTAAGACTTTGAAACAGTCAACAACAAAAACATGAAGTAATGGTGCGTTTTAAGGTCCATGCATGGCCCCAGAAAGCTTTCCCTCTTAATTAGACAACTTAATTGATCACAAGTTTTCTAAATCAGCAAATCAGTTTTCCATTGTAAGGTTTGCTTGAAACTTGAGACTTTTGGTTTCACAACAATAAGAAAATGTGGTTATGATTTAGTATCAAAACTGCTGCTTGGTTATTTTCAAGAAAAACACTTTGGTCATAAATAAAAAGTCATTTATGTTGCATACATAATTAGCTGTGTAAGCCCTGAGGTTTTTATCCATCCATTGCCCTCCACTAACAACCTTGGCATACTTTCACGCTGCAATCATTGCTTATAGCCAAAGTTGCCCTTATAGAGAATAAAGAAGCAGGGGTATTTGAAATGGCTTCTTTTGAAGTGATTACATTTTAAACAGCATTGCATTTTTCTTGAAATCTCAGCTTTCCCTTTTAGAATACAAAGCAGAGTAGATAGATAGATAGATAGATAGATAGATAGATAGATAGATAGATAGATAGATAGATAGATAGATAGATAGATAGATAGATAGATAGATAGATAGATAGATAGATAGATAGATAGATAGATAGATAGATAGATACGTTTCAACAACACTTTCTTACAGCGCCCTGTGCAAAACCAATCACGTCCAAACACACCAATTAAAACCTCGGGAGTTGTGGGACTGTTCTCATTACCGTGCAAAGTTTTGGAACAAAACAGAGACCAAATTCATCAAACAAAAGTTTACAATGTTGTTTCTGCAGCGCCTGTGTAATTTATCACGTTTAGGGAAGCTGTCACCGGTTAAGTGGATTGCCAGTAATTGTGGCTGGCCCACCTCTAAGCAGACGACTAAAGCAGCTCATCAGGGACAGCCTGGTGAAATGGAGGGGAGCGATCTCTTTATCCCTGGGCAGAGAATTGAAGGTGGCAATCTCTCTTTCTCTTAACTTGCCTGCCTTTTCTGTGCACTGTTTTTCTTTATTCTCCGGCTCCCTGCTTAATGTCTGACAGCTCTCTGCCCCGTAAATGTAAAACAGATGGATAGCTATGGATTAGTTTGTTTTGAAATTCTCTAAAAGAGTCGCTAAATGCAGCTGAATTTCTCCAAACATGAACTTTAACCACCCATACGAACAGCTGCTCATAATGCAGCAGCATTTATCATTATAACCTTTTAGTGCTACTAAAGATACATTCTCTCTTTACCTTTTGCAGAGGAGAGGAACTCATTTCACTGCATAATGAGCTTATTCTCAAAATGGCTTTGTTTTGCTTATATAAGCCAGGCTTTGTTAATATGAGAAGCAGAAATGTGATTTCTGACATTTCATCTGAAGTCTCTGAGCTCTTTGTTGTCTGTGCGTTCACACAGACTCGGCATGTTTGCATAATTTTGAGGAAAATTAAGAATCCAAAGCACGTTGATCTCTTCACACAGCAGCAGGCTCTCAGACAGGCAACCGCAGTGCTTGATTTGTCCTGAACAAGCCCTGTGATGAGGGGCGCCTGGGTGCCTGAATTAAAACAAACACAGATACAGAGCTTCACTCAGGCCTGCTTCAATTACTATTCATTCAATTTTCAACTTGTTTGGGAAACAGCACGACTGTCAACACCTAAAAACAATGAAAAAAACAACGTCAGTTTATCATACTGTTATATTGAGGCAACAGCTCCAATGAGTAACCCAGGCAGCGCTCTCCAGGAACTAAAAAAGGTCTAAACATTTAAAACCCAACTTAAACCCTTTTTCAACCTTCTCAAATACACTTATTACATGATTGTTTGCAGCATTCCTCCAAAGTCTTTTTGCAGTCGTTGATGAAATCCCGTCGACGTAAAGAGGTCATTTTAACACTTTTAAATTTTCATGTAAAAATCATTAATACAGCTCTTTATTGGATGTGTGATGGTTTCAATTTCAGAGGGATCGTAAGGAGAACACTTTAAAAAATTATCCACAGACAAAGAAAAAAGAAGACCAATGCATGGGCAGGTGCTCAGGCTATACATCTCTGATTACCTAGACAGAAAAGACGCCTGATTGTTTTTTTTATTTGATACCTGAGAGAAAAATGGTATCATAGAAAAGTTGGTGGTTGATGGTGGCGAGAATCAGACTTAAATTCAGGCAGATGTAAGTTTGAAACCACGTTCCACTACTGTGTTTTTTTTTTTTTTTTTTCTTGAAAAATGAAGCAAATGCGGAAGTGCAAAATCCTGCAGTTCGTCGAGTGACCACTTGAGGCTGGCTCCAGGGACACCAGAAGTCACATACACAGGTGAGCGCGATATCACAGTTTGTCAAGAGGCTTAAAACCCGCCTCAGCTCAAGCTCTCAGCCTGTCGTTAGGTTGACTGAAAGTTAGGCTGAGACAGGATTTCCAGCATGGCGGCTGCTGCCGATGAGCCTCCGGAGCACCCTGCTGTAACAGATGGCTGACGTCAGGCTTCGTCCATTAATATTTACAGTCTCTGGTTTTAAGCTATGTGCATATGAAACTACTGCAAATGATGTAACCAACATAACATAAAGTACCTTAAGAAATGTAGTCCGATTACACAATTTTTCTATCCTAGACAGCAGATAAGTAGTCTTGTGATGGGAATGATTTCCTGACATCCAAATGTATCCATTATTTTAATAAACATATCTGACCTGTTTGCGTCTGAGATAAAGACAGGAAATGTAAGTGTCTGATCCAAAATAGACTGGACAAATCTAGTAATAAAAACTGAAACTAAACCCGGTACTAAATCAGACCATTTCCCTTTAATACAGTTAAAGTTAAATTGAAAAGAGTCTAATTTTGTGCCAAACAAGGGATAATGTAATTTTTTTTATAATTATTTCTTGTGAAAACAGGAAGGCTGCATTACCCACAATGCACAATTTCCAACACTGGTTCTTTTAGTTCTCATAATTCAACTCAATATAGCAACACTTTGGCCCTCTCTGTCTGGACTTTAAACTAAATGCTCCCCTTTGTATGCTGCCTGTTATGCTAGTTTCAACATGTTTTTGGATTTTAGCATCCTCTGAATGGAAACATTTGCAAAGCTTGAGTTATGTGAATATGTGCACTGTGTCACATTTCCTTTTTATTTTAGGAGGCAACTTAAAGCTGCTTGCTACGGATGATGCAGGCAGACACAATTGAGTGCCAACTGCAATGTGCATTTTGAAATAGTGAGCCAACAAAACAAGCTAGCGTGAGAACTGAAAACAGCTGTCGGGACATCAAACCTCTGCCAGGTGGAACACGAAGAGAAAAAGAAAGTATGTTTAGACTCTGTGCAGTGAATTTGAATTGCAGAGTCTGTCGCTGTGTTTTGCAGAGTAAGTGTGAGATGGTAATACCTGACTGCGGCTCTCTAAAGTGATTTAATTCCCCGATGTCATTACGCTGGCATTGAGGGTTGATTTGCTTTGTAGTGTTTTGTTCTAGCTCAGAGAACAGTTTGTTTATCAGCCTCTCTGCAGCCAGTTTTAACAGAAAGCTTTGTTTTCTTTTGGTTTGTCGGTGCATGCATGTGTGTGTGTTGCTAACACAAGTTCGAGATCTGAGCAAACTTCACAGAAAGACAAAGAAACAGACTTTCTGCAGACCTCGTTTCTTTTGTCATCTCTGCTACATCGTAAGACTCTCCTTAGCAGTCCGTGATGTCTTTCATGCGTTGACTATCACACTCAATAAAGATCCAAATTATTTCTGTTATGATGCAAAACAAATCCATAGAAAGAGAGGTGAAGCTTGAAAATAATAATAATTTAGGCTTCACATAAAAGTCCCATTGCAGTTTTATCTTAAAACTGCTCTGCACTTGAAAAAAAGAGCTAGATATGCACTCACATATAGTGCCCTCTCTAGATCACACAGATAGAGAGACGAGGACTGGCTCTCAGTGGACCCAATATAGTTTGATTTACCTGAGGCCGTTTTAAAAGGGGAGCACAATATTCCCCCTAATGTGAATTGAAAAGCACTGGAGGAGAAAATCATTTCATCACTCTATCTGTGATGGTGTCAGCAGAGGGACCGCGAATTGACTAATATGTGTATGTGTGCGTGTGCGTGTGTGTGTGTGTGTGTGTGTGTGTGTGTGTGTGTGTGTGTGTGTGTGTGTGTGTGTGTGTGTGTGTGTGTGTGTGTGTGTGTGTGTGTGTCTGTGTGTGGCAGACAGTCGTTTTGGTGGATCCACAGAGGATAAATTATTACCTCTGTTAAGATGGAGCTTTGAGCTGAAGAGACTGTGTGATGCTGCGATATTGAAGGCCCGGTGTGAATCCTATCGACCACACTGCATCATCACCCACTCAGGCTTCGTATAGACCTGTTAGCTGCACAGTGCGTGCAACTCCTTCTTCATATTGAGTTCTTCTCTCAATGCACAACTTAAGTTTTCAGAGCTTTAAAGACTTTGCATTTATCAGGATTTGAATCGCGCTAATCATACTTGTGGATTTTGAGAGTGAATAAATGTTTTTGCCACAATAATAATTTTTATAGTTTAAAGGCCATATTTTCTTCTTGGTGCAACCACATTACTAGCACCAAATAAAAAATAATCTGGTAAATAAAGGGTTAAGCCCTGGCGTACACTGTACAATTATGCAAAATTTTAGACAGAATGTGGCAAAACAACTGCAACTATTTTTCCCCCTTGCCCCAAGTGTAGGAGTTTAAGTATCCCAGGGTCTTGTTCAGTGAGGGTAAGATAAACCGTGGGATTGACAGGATTCGTTGTGGTGAAGAGGGAGCTGAGCCTGAAGGCCAAGCTCTCGATTTAGCGGTCGATCTTAGTTGCAGCCCTCACCTATGGTCATGTGCTTTGACTATAATAGGATCGCAGATACAAGCAGCCAGAATGAATTTCCTCCGGAGGGTGGCTGGGCTCGGCCTTAGAGATAGGGTGAGGAGCTCAGACATTTGGGGAGAGCTCGGAGTAGAGCCGTTACTCCTTTGTATCGAAAGGAGCCAGTTGAGGTGGTTTGGGCATCTGAATAAGATGCCTCCTAGACGGCTCCCTTTGGAGGTTTGTCCGGTCACGGCCCAACTGGGAGGAGGCCTTGGGGTAGATCCAGAGTTCACTGGAGGGATTATATATCCTGTCTGGCCTGGGAATGCCTTGGAATCCCCTTGTTGGAGCTGGAAAATGTTGCTGAGGAGAGGGAAGTCTGGGTTGACTTATTGAACTTGCTGTCGCTGCGACCCGACCTCGGATAAACAGAAGAAAGAGGATGGGTAGATGAAACAAATCGCAATGTCAATTGAAAAAATGAAGTCTCAAATCATCTTAACCTTCACTGCATGTTTTTATAAAAGCTGCGGTCCTCTGTTTAGGCCTTTAAACCTGCCCAGTGTTTTAGTTGCTTAGCAGCAAACCCTCATGATAAAGGTCCAGAGTCAATAAAAGTTAGTTTGAGGAAGATAATAAATGCTGCACTGGTTGATGGGAATTTTTCTTTTTTTTTAAGAAAAGGTTTTCAAAATTAAAAAAAAGCAGCGTTTCAGTCAAGTCTGATGTTGCCTTTTTCCTCACACCTAAAAGAGCGATCCCAGTATCTTCCACACAGTGTGGCCTATATCTTTTTGATTAAACATCCAATTAGTATCCAGAAATGATCACTGAAAAATCTCATATCTTAACAATTGTATTCAACTTGATTTAATTTCTAGTCGTAAATATTTCATTAAACTATTTATAGGCCACATTTACCTGAAAAGTTATTATGAGACATTACAAGCAAAAAAGAAGGCATGAGATGCTTTTAATAAGTTTAAAACAAATCTGACAATAGGACGAGTACATTTTACTTAAATGTGTTAAAATAAGATATCACATCTTAAGGACTTATCAGGTAAATGTGGCTTATAATAAGTGTAAAGAGAAGATTTTGACCAGAAATCAGAGAACTACACTTGCTTAGATTTGAATTTTGCAGATGTCTGCAGCTTGTCAATTGGATTGACTTTTATTAGCTAGAAAACTTTACAAAATGTCTTAAAATAGATCAGGAAAATCAACATCCTAACAAACCTTTGCTAAGAGAAAGCAGTACAGGCACGTTAGAGTGAACTCAGTAATATCTGCTGCACATGTAGGATGGAGAACACCTTGTAGTCCATATCTTTAGTCTGCACTCTCATCTCCTCAGGCTGTGCCTCAGGGAACGATCATTTCAAAAGGGCAGTGACCAAACAAGATACTGTATGTATCTCTCCACTGATGTTACTATAGCAACCCAGTCTCCTGTAGAATGTGAGCTGGTGCATCTCAACGTCGCTGTAGGATTGCACATATGCTGTGTTCCTTTTTTATTTATGCAGGAGTATGGTTTATACAATACGGGAATTTACATACTGTATGTATGCATGTATGTGCATGTGTGTGGTTAGTGTTTGTGTGTGTGCAGCTGAGAGTCAAGTTGTGTTCTGGCCTTTTGTTTGACATCACTAAAGGTTTCTGTTACTACCACACTGGCCTGAGAGGGCATTGTTAAGTCATTTGAAAGCACCCATTATGCTTCCCATGTTGTTGCTTTGTTGTGGAACTCAATGTATGTGTACCGAACTGATGAAACAGGGCACTGTGAAGCCCCAGTGGCCTAATGGATAAGGCACTGGCCTCCTAAGCCAGGGATTGTGGGTTCGAGTCCCATCTGGGGTGGTTTACAGCAGAGTGGCGCAGCGGAAGCGTGCTGGGCCCATAACCCAGAGGTCGATGGATCGAAACCATCCTCTGCTAACACACTTTTCCAGCCAGCTGTGAGTGCTTTTCTCACAGACCACTGTCATTCTGTATGCAACATCTGTGTACTCAAATAGAAGTTGCCAATCAAAAGGCGTAACCCAAAAAAAACAGCTTGGGACCTCCTGAGAAGGATCTCAGAGCGACAGTGTGATTGAAGTCAACTACTTCCTGATAACGTCAGGGTAGATGGCTTTGCCCACTTCTGGGACATACTGTATTGGAGTAGGATGGTTGAGCAAAGTGAGCTCATCCATGGTTTCTGTTACTACCACACTGGCCTGAGAGGACATTGTTATGTCATTTGAAAGCACCCTTTATGCTTCCCATGTTGTTGCTTTGTTGTGGAACTCCCCGTATGTGGACTGAACTGATGAAACAAGCCCCAGTGGCCTAATGGATAAGGCACTGGCCTCCTAAGCCAGGGATTGTGGGTTCGAGTCCCATCTGGGGTGGTTTACAGCAGAGTGGCGCAGCGGAAGCGTGCTGGGCCCATAACCCAGAGGTCGATGGATCGAAACCATCCTCTGCTAACACAGTTTTCCTGCCAGCTGTGAGATTGCTTTTCTCACAGACCACTGTCATTCTGTATGCAACATCTGTGTACTCAGAATGGCGTTTCCAGATCAAAACTTCTTCAGGTCAGGGACACATTCTTACAGATCTAGCAGTCGAGAGGCGACAGACCAACTCAATAAAGCCGTTTAATGCTTCAAAAGTGAGCAATCAAATGGCTTTTTATCAACGTAGACACAGACTCACCGCTGTGAAGTCAAACTGTGAGTCAAAGAAAGGCGGTTAAATCTCTTTAAGACCTTTTGAGTGGAATAATACTTACTGCTGAACAACCACTTTCTTCGCTGAAAGACTTCTCACTCTGGGTCCACTCTACATAAAAGCTACTTTGGTGATTTTATAAAGCAGTGAATATAAAAGCGGTGTTTCTAATCCAAACACAGGTATCACTGGTGCTAAAAACTGGTGGTTGCTGCAATGGTTACCTGATTCGTCAATGTCTGAATTTCCTTGTCATAAAAAGATGTATCTAATTTCATGCCTGCCGACTGATCATGTTAGATACATAGCCTACATACCTTTCAGCTCCACTGGCTCTCATATTTGAAAAAGCGACAGGTAGATAGAAACGGAACCAGACGGGATGTTGGATGAAGACGAGAGAGAGGAGAGAGGTGACATTTGTGTATATGTGTGAATTATCTCTGCTGTAATTGCTTTCTCACTTGTGCATGTAGAACATGTTTCTTGGTGCTGCACTTGGTTTATAAAGTCATCCATCATTGTCCTGTGTGTCATCACGAACTTTGTAACACATATTAAACTTCAAAATGAGGCAGTGGGGAAGATAGATGCACATTTTATTCTGATGTCAGTTTCCTCCTTCGTGTGTCAGGATGGTAGCCCGATTGTGTGTGCTGTCTACACGGTCTCTTTGCAGTCACACTGTTATGGTTTAGCTCTGTTGTGATTATCTGCAGAGTGAGAAGAAGCTGCAAAGTTAAAAAGCTAATCATGTATCTATGATACTGTCTTTCATCTCATTCCATCATCCCCGAAGAAGAAACGGTAAGTGAGCAACTACTCGGAAAAAGAATGAATAATGAAATAAGAATCAAACGTCAACACATTTGGTTTTAATGAAGTTTCATCGCCACTCAAACCAACTTAAAATGTTATTCAGCAGCATGGAATTCATTTTTAGTCTTTAATATTTATTTCAAACACACTGCAGGTTAGAAAACACAGCAAATAAAAAGTTCATCTAAGGAAATCTTCTCCATCCATGTGTAAACACCAGAGGTGTGCACACTAATCAAAAATTAAATTCTCTTTTGTTACTGTTACATTCTCGAGTTCTCTGTGTGTCTTCAATGTTTCCTGTTTTATTTTGTAGTTCTCGTCCCCAGTGTTTCTTCTCTTACTTCCTCCCTTTGTCTGGTTTCCCTCCCGTTTTGATTTCCTTGATTGTATTCACCTGTGTCGTTAGTCTCACCTGTGTCTATTTAATCTCAGTGTTCCTTCCCTCTTGTTGTCAGTTCATACCTGTTGTCATGGTCATATGTATACCTACCCTGTGTTTCTTTGTGGATTTTGTGTTACCTTCATGTGAGGATTCCTGATGTCCCTGTGTTCACATAGGTTTGGTTTTACTTAAATTTTAAGTTTTGATGGACATTTTTGTTGGTCTTCATAGTTATTGAAAGAAAGCTTTTGTTTTTGTCTTTTGGTCTTTTTGTTTAGATCTGCGATTGTGTCCCACTCCTTGTTTTTTACACTACATGGCATCTCTGTGAGGATAAAACTGAGGGAAACAAGAACTCTAGAGTCTCAGTTGCACAAAGACAAACATCCGACACTGAATAAATTACATTTTATCCAAAACCAATTTCAAATTACCTCCGATCAATTTACATAATCTCGATACAAACCATTTCTCCTGTGTTGTTTTCCTATTTTCCCTCTCTTCCTCATTGTTTATGAGTAGATCGACTTTAATTCTCTTTGGTGTGGTGACTTGTGGCAGAAAATTAAACTTCATACGTTCTCTCTCTGTCTCTTTCTCTGCCTCTCCTTTTTCCGCCCTCTTGCTGGTATCAAAATGCGTGCAGCGTGAAATTAAAGCCAATGCATTTCTGACTCCGAAAATAAATTTGCCCCACTGATGAGGTTGGAGTTGATCCAAAGCTCGAAAACATTTTTTTACGCTCATTTTCCTTCATGGAGGAATTATCCACTTAGTGTTGTTCAGCACATGTTCTTCTGAATTATAGGAAAAGCTCCCTGAGAAGATCCTTGTTTTTCTTTGAATTATAACCCAGAGAAAAGTCTTTTTGTTTGCAGCTGTAGTTTCAAGGATTTGACATGGACTATAGACTTGAGCTTGTAAAGCGCTTTTCCTGTCTTCTGACTACTCAAAGCGCTTTTACACAACAGGTCACACCTACACATTCACACACTGATGGCAGAGGCTGCTGTGTAAAGTGGCCGTCAGAACTAATCCATTCATACACCTCTGACATAGCAGTGGAAGCAATTTGGGGTTAAGTGTCTTCCCCAAGGACACATCGGGCATGTTGCTACAGGAGCTGGGGCGAACCCCCGACCTTCCGGTTGACAGACGACCGACTCTACCAACTGAGCCACAGCTGTAATTTAAAAGAATAAAGGTAGCAGATTGAGATGTCTCGCATCATTAAAAATCAGAACCAGTTTGTGGAAGATGTCAATCAAACCCGATCTGTGCATATAAAGAAATGAGGAAATGTTTAATGTGGTAAGTAAAAAAAAGGAGAGCACATTGTTATGATGATATCTGACAATCACATCACTAAAGAATTAAACATGAAAGTATTTAAAGAGAACAGTCTAATAATCTCCCCTGAATCAACATAAACCGAGAAGATGCGATGCACTGATGTTTAGAGTGTAAGATTTGCAACCAGCATCTTCAGAGAGTGCGTTACAACAACTAAACAAACACACAGATTAAAGAGATTCATGCTCAAATCAACAGAACAGATAAAACAGACTGTTTGTGTGAGGACATGCAAAATGTATTCTGCTTCTCTCCAGTGTACATGTTGGAGTGCTTTGTAGTTTAATAAGCCTTCAAATTACAACTGTCTGTTTACAGGGACAAAAAATGTCAAGAAATGCAAAAAGACATTGCTTTCAACATAAATTTCATATTTTCCAGTAAGTAAAATGATTTTGTGCTCCATGACATGTTTTTGCGTTTCAGTTGGATAAATTCACTTTATACACCCACTATTGTTAAAATACCTGATTTGAACTGAATGAAAAGTGCATGTACGTTGAAAGTGAATCAGCAGTTTTGCTCACATTTTTTCTACGTAAGGATATATTTGGATTTACTCTTTCCAAATCCAGACCTACACTCCCTCCCGCCCGCTACGCTCTGCCAATGAAAGGCGTCTGATCCAACTTTCACACCAGGGTCCTCAGATGCTAACTAGACTCTTCTCCTCTGTCGCCCCCCGGTGGTGGAACGAACTTCCAAACTCCATTTGATCTGCAGAGTCCCTTAGCACCTTTAAGAAAAAGCTAAAGGCTTTCATGAATACCTACGACCTTAATGATGATGATGACGATGGTTTCTATTCTGATTAGAACTCAAGAACAGCCGTCAATGTTGTGCTTTGCCTCTGTGCACTGCCTGTCAGCACCTGTGTGTCTGATCGGACTTAAAGCTGTTCGTTTGCACTTCCTGACATTGTTTCTTCTTTTCTAGATCCTTGCTTGTGTTGTTCTTACTCTCTGATGTACGTCGCTTTGGATAAAAGCGTTTGCTAAGTGAATTTTAGAATTCCTGAACCCGGACTATAAAGATAGGAGTGGGAGTGCTTTTACCCTTTTTTGAGGGCAGCAGTAGCTTAGTCCAGAGGTTCCCAAACTTTTCAGCCCGTGACCCCCAATATAACAGTGTTAGGGACTGGAGACCCCCATTCTCCCTGGAGGTGGTTAAACCATTTAACGTTGCGCACAGCCAAGCACACTATAAGGCCCATCCAAACACTGGCAGAAAAACACCACACAATATCCCAAACAGCATCTCCCGACCCCCACTATGGGAACCACTGGCTTAGCCTGCAGGGACTCGGGTTGAGAACCGGAGGGTCGCTGGCACTGAGCGGACTTAAATATGGAAGGTGGTCTTGAAGCTGGAGAGGTGCCAGGGCACTTCCCGAATACCCCTGAGGTGCCCTTGAGCAAGGCACTGAACCCCCAACAGCTCTAGTGCCCTCCCTGTGTAGCAGTGTGCAGCAGCCCCACTCTGACATCTCTCCATAATGCATGTCCACAGGACCTGCTTGTGCATGTGTGTATTTAGGGGCTATGTGTGTGAGAATTGAACATGTCTGAAAACATATTTTCTGAGGTCAAGGACACGGTGTAATGTATGCTGTGTCTAAACTAACTAGTATATGAACAGGAGGTTTTCTGGTTTCTCTGGTGGAGGCTTTTGGACAGCTGTGGACTTAAATCATTCTGTAAACCTTCATCCTGAAATGACACATTCTCTGCACTGAGAAGCAGCGGATGCAATTTCTGTGCTGTGGGCAATAAGTAACAGTTTGAAAAGTATGAAAGTGGGGAAAAAAGTTTCGGTAATACATTTAAGATATTGAGTTTCAGAATTGCTTCCTCTGAGGCAGCTTTAGTAATCGATCTGCTTTGAAAAGTCGGATAGCCAGACTCTGTGATGATCTATCCTGGATTTTTAGATGACCAAAAATGAGCTGAAAGGAAATTTAAATTACTCTGTATCTCATGGAGTATTGATTATAAAATCTTACAATTTCCCTGCACTCAAGGTCTCCCCAGCCTTTTGAAAGAGAAGAAGAAGAGTTTAAAGAATTACAGCCAGAATCTTTTTATTCATCACTTTGATCCTCATAGCCCCCGGAGGAATCATTATTGTTCAACTGGCAAATAACTGTCTCTGAACTTTTTCCTTTTCCAATCGTTCAGAAAAACAGTCCATAGATCATCATCCTCAGAGGCTGAGAGAGTCAGGACCGTGTTTAAAGCTTGGTTTTATTTCCCCTTTAATCTTTGATGATTATGACTCACGCAGCTTCGCTCCAGCTCTCTGATGATGATTATTCACACACCGGCCCATTTCTCTCCTGGCTGAGGTTGCTCCCAGTCCAGTCGTATTAATCAAACGTCGCTCTAATTGACTGTTTAAGTCATGTCTCAGAAAGCCAAAATGGCTGACTGAATCATTAAGCTGTGTCCCATTCCAGCGTCCATATATTCTGCTCGCAAAATGGCTGAATGCTATCCAATTCCTCCAACTACTCTTCCCCACTATCTACTTGTTTTTCTTGATTTGATGGCGAGCACCTGAGTTGGCAGCAGAATATTTTCTGTACTACCTCAGTTATACATCGGAATCTCTGAAACACTGATTTAAATAATTATTTGTTTTCCCACCCTCAAAAACCAAATTGCGTTGTAATAAAGCTCAGCATTAAGTCAAGCAGGAAGGCTGTTGCATACTCATTCATTCATTCATTACTCTTCCTTCGTTTCACTCCCTCTCTTCTTCTCTCTCTCTCTTCCTGCTCAGGTGATCAGCTGATGAGGGCGTTTACTCTTTAAGAACTTAACCAACCAGATTCTGCCACGACCAATCATCATATTTTGTCATATTTTAATAGCTGCTCTCCTCTCTTTTGCTGCATCCCAGTCACCTCTATCCATCTCAGCAGTGTCCAGGTCCAGCTCCATTTAACATGACTGTGTTTCACCAGCTACATTGGATGCTTCTGACGATATACAAAAGTTTCAGCATACCGGACTTATTATGTAAATACCAAGGTGAAAGCTCTGTCTCTGGACATGACATGACGTGCAAAAAAAAACAAACAAACAAAAAACGTCAGTGTTGCATGTTATTTGACATCCTGGTGAGCAGAAAGGACTATGAAGCAGCTTCAGCGTGTGAACCAGGATCGAACCTGTTTCTCACTGGTCGCATGATATAAATGTCATCATCCCCTCCCACTCACTCATTCCTGAATATCATCATCTGCTGCAGCTCGAGGAGGCTTGCATCCCACCCAAATCATTTGGAGTGCATTGCAGTAAATATGTGAAAGGGACCTGACTGAGTTGACAAAGTACTCTGTCCTGAAAGAGAAATAATAACATTCTCAATGAAACAAAGTGCACCTGAACGTTTGACTCTCAACATGTAGTCACTGAGTGAACATTTTATATATCCTGCAGGCATCCAGTAACAGCAAGTCTAGGATTGATTTCAGGGCCACAGTAATAACTATTACACCTGACAGTATTATGTTGATAAATGGAATACTATTCATAAGATTTTTGTACAACTCCCCATTTCCTGTTCTCTGTATATAAAATATTCGGATATTCATGAATGACCTATGGTTCTGTGGTGAAATAATCGATATGTTTTCACGGGCCTCGGTCCCGGAGTGAGGATGAATTCGTCATATGGTCCCAGGCTGAAAAATAAGGCCTGCATTAGAGAGAAAATGTGTTATCGCCGAGCTGCCAAGTGCCTGTGCAGGAACCTGCTGGGGCCAATTCATTTATATTAGGATGCCCCATAGGCAGCAATAGGAAGGGTTTGTCTACGGGAAAATGCAGTGACATCCATCTACACTGAGCTAATGAGGCAGGGCCGGTAAGTGTTGGTCATCGAACACACTCACACACTTTCTTGCTCATGCACTCATGAACAAACACGCTTAAATAAAGGATGCTGAAAAGGGACAAAATGATTGAACCCATGGAGCACAAATCACAAAAGCTTTCAAACCAGAGATGTTGCTTTTTCCTGAGATGTTTTTTTTTTCTCTGAAACATTTTATTTCTGAAATGTTGTGTTTTCTTACATGCTGTTTTTTTTATGAAGATACAGAGAGAACAAACACTCGACAAAAATATTAAGCTCAGGGTGTAGATTGTCCACCGATTGTTGCGCCATTCGGAGGCTATAGTCCTCCAAGGGGGCAGCCCGGGTTCAAGTCCGACCTGTGGCCTCTTTCCCGCATGTCATTCCCCACTCTCTCTCCCCGGATTCCTTCTCTATCCACAAGTCCCAAAATAAAAATAAAATATGGAGGCCTTTTAATGCGAATAACAGCCTTTCTCAGTGAAATCTTACGGTGTTGTTTCCTTAAGTCTAATTTTTTGCTTAATTCTTCTGAAAATCTTGCGTTTACATATAAGTATGTTTTATGCTTTTATATGTTTATAGCAATGTTGTATTTTCTTAATATCATATTTTCTGACACATTGTTTTTCTGAAATGGTGTTTTTTTTAAAATGTCCTGTTTTGCATATTGTTGTGAACACCTTTGCACACATTAAAATACAACATCAGCTTCACAGTCAAGGTCAAATCTTTTACTGAATTTCAGCTGCTGGGATTATCCTGCAGCGTTGTTTCTACAACTGAATCATAGCAGTGCTGATATTCAGTAAAACTACACTCGCTCTAATATCGCTCAATAATGTTTTTTTTCGAACAAATGTTTTACAAATTGCAATCTTTTAGAATCTTTATGTTGAAATGAGGAGATCTGGTTTCTATATTTTCATGTAACTGGATGCAGTTTAGATTGTGAGTATCTCTAGTTCTCTAAGGTGTCTTTATCGCGTTGCACTTCCTGGTTTAGGTGCTGGTATAACATTTATTTTAACAATACAGAGTCCTGTCCAATGAATGAAAAGCACTGATTCATGCTCACACACAAAGGCACGCAGCCCCCATTGTCCCTCAGTGGTAATGAAACCTACACAGATCAATAGTGAAAGGCAGGAAAGTCAAGCAGCAATTCAACCACTAGGAAAAAAACAAATAGCCCGGCTGACCAGTGCACCTCCGGCTATTGTGGGCTACATCACAGAGCAGCATTAGCCCGCTTTGCTAATGAGCTATTACAGCAGTGACCTTCAGGACAAACTCATTACCAGGTGACAATAGACGGCAGACAGAAGCTAGATTCATTATCATAATTATCAGCGGCGCCTTTACTGCAGCTCGCTGGGGTTGCTGGTCCACGTGCATGCTAGTGTGTTTGTGTAATGAAAGCAGAAGACAGAGAGCGTTACAATACTGTGAGAAATTATCTCCCTGACTTTGTAATCGCTTGGACCATTTTGACTGGAATTCGTAAATTTTCTCTGCTGAAATGAGAGGGTCTGTACTTTGGAATAACAATTGGAAGAGTCCATTTTGCCTCATAAAATCTTGAATGAATCTCTCTTTTACAATCTTATGTTGAAGCTCTAGCTCTAAATCTGATGAATAGACCCCATTGCAAATCCTGTCTCAGATTGCTCACACAAGTTTGAGGATGGACGGCCACTTCAAGGCTTTGCAGCTGTTCCATCTGTTCAGTGGTATCCATCAAACACACATCTATCAATCTGCTCCCTCGCTGCTTGCTCTCTTGTCGACTTGCAGCAGGAAGTTTACAAACTTCTGCTTCTCAGGCAAGACAACAGGAGGAGCACTAAGCACTTAGGTATTTGCAGACGTGGTCAAGTATGGAAGCTAGCCAATCACCCAAAGCAGCCTGTGTCTTTTCTTGTCAATGCTCTGCAGCGTATTGTTTAATGTGGACTGGAAGTCAGTTGACACGGTATAAGAAACACATATTGATTAGCCAGAATATTATGTTGTTCGGCCTGACTAATATTGTGTAGCCCCCTCTCTAGTCATGGACTCCAACGGACCTCTGAAAGTGTTATGTGCTTAACACCAAGAATTAACAGCAGGTCCTTTAAGTCCTATAAGGTTGAGGTGGGGCCTCCGTGGATCAGACTTGGGGACTTTAGAGACCAAGTCAACACCTTGAACTTTTGAGCTCCATCCAGGTCACCCTCTTCCACGGTCTCGAGCACATTGTAGGTGCTTTCAGCAATCGACAGGGGTCAGCATGAGCACCATGCCCAGTATGCAGCTACATAGCCCCATACGCAACAAACTGTCATACACTGTGTGTTCTGACACCTTTCTATCAGAATCAGCAAAAACTGAAGTAGCTCTTCTGTTGTATTTGATCACACAGCATAGCCCTTTCTTCCCATGCACATCAGTGAGCCTTGGCTGCCAATGACCTTGAAACCGCTTCACTGATTTTTCATCCTTGAACAACTTTTGGCAGGTGCTGACCACTGCAGACCTGTAACAGCCCACAAGAGCTGCAGTTTTGGAGATACTCTGACCCAGTCGTCTAGCCATCACAATTTGGCCCTCGTCAAATTTGCTGACATCCTTACCCTTGTCCAGTTTTCCTGCTTCCGACACATCAACTTCGAGGACAAAATGTTCACTTGCTGCTTAACATATCCCACTCACTGAAAGGGGCCATTGTAAAGATATAATCAATGTTATTGTCTTATTTGTTTAAAGTCTGTGGTAAAATGATGGTTGATCGCTGTACGTCCACTTGGGGAACCAAAAAGGGGCAATGCATGGGTCAAACAAACACTACAGTCTCATCCAAAGGACGTGGGTTTGTAAGAAGTTGACTTCCTATTAACTTACCAAATTTACATTAGTTATCTGGCACATACTTACTACCTATTTAAACCCAAACAAGCATCTTTCTCCTCCTTGACCAAGTGCTTTTGGTGCTGACCGATCCTGCTGGTTTCTTGTTTTGCTGGTTTGCTGTTTTGTGTTTCAGGTGCCAGTAGGTGTGGCTGTGTCATCCTGGATTGAGAACACCTGGGCCCGATGTTCTCCATCCATAAGAGCAGGCCCCACTTCCTCATTGGGGAAGACAGGGAGAAATAGATGAAGAGAGTATTTTTGAGAGTAACTCCTTGTCTCTTCCACTTATTTGTCACTGGTTTTGAGCCGGTCGTGACAGTGCCTTAACAGTTTTGCAATGTAAACCACGTGTTAATAATTGTTGCAAGGTCAGTAAGTCTGAAAACAACAAAAACATCTTCTATGGAAAGGTGAGGAAACATCATTGTTACAGTTTTTAAAAAGGAATTGCAGCTCTGTTAAGAAATGCAAACTAATGCCTCCTGTATCAAATTCACACACCAACAAACCTTTAAACTCTGACTCTCCATCCATGAAGGGCATTGGATGTAAAGTGTTCAAGTATTGCTTTAAATCCTTGAGCTGGAGGATATTTGCTGACGGAAAAATATCAAGCATCCAGTAAACCAGCATAACCAACAAAATGGTTTGCTTGTCTTTGAAACTGTGAAGGAGGATGAAGGGGTAAGAGAGAGGGAAGGAGGTGAAGAAGAAAACACTTTGAAGAAAAGGAGGCAAAAAGGGGTTAAAGATAAAGAGGTAGGGTAAAGAGATGGGGGATGGAATGACAAAGAAAAGGAAGAATATGCAAAAGAGGAAAAAGTGATCAAGATAAAGGAGGGAAGAGGTAATGAAGAGCAGCTGGATGGGAGGGATGGAAATCAGTGAAGTCAAAAAGGAGGCAGCGAGGAGGGGGAGAGAGAGTGAGGGAAACAGACCTGGGAGACAAAGGAGGGAGGAAGGACTGATGAGAAGAGAAAGTGGTTGGCACTGATTAGGCAAGAAGGAGAGGAAGGAAAGAGGAGAAGAAAAACAAAGTAAAGCAGAAGTTTGAATACCACTGAGGAGCCAGGAGCGAGAGATGGATGGAGAACAGGATGGTTGAAAAGAGCGAGGGATGAAAAAGGGAGGCCGTGACGGGGAGCCATTAATAATTTATGATAGCCTCAGCTTTTCAAAGCAGCCCAGCGGTCCCGCTCTCTGCTTTCCCCTGACGTTTAATTTGTCTGAAAATCAGCGAGCGTGGAGTCTGATTATCGTCTCCGTCTGCCAACGCCTCCGCCTCAATCTCCCTGACACCGAGGTGAGATCACAAGCTGTTCGGTACACACATGTCAGCCCAGCATACCTTGGGTGAAAACAATCCTTATCTTTAAGCTGCTTCTGTACAGACACAGCGAATCTTAGTAAAGCAACTCTCAACCTCCTGGAATTAAATGTCCAAATACAGACCTCAGATCTTCTGTATCATCCCATTTATAAGAGTGTTACATTGACATGCACTAAAGAGGCTCCATCTGAGCTCCCCTGTAGTTTTACAGGCTGTTTGATTGGCCTGATTTGTGCAAAGAATAGCTCTTACTTTCTTTTATATGTCGCTAGCTTCCCTTGCAATCTGCCTTTTGCCACTGTGGATGGTTTGTGCATCACAGAGGAGAACCGGGATTACAAAATATTCTATTAAAGTTGAAGCTCCCTCATATTAAAAAACATGCTCCTACAGTATAAAAAAGTAAGTTTCCCTTCACTAAACTTAAGCTGAAAGTTAAAGAAAATTGAACTCCCAGTAATGGGCAGGTCACAAAATGTTGGATTAGAACTGAAAATACCAATCTTTGATTCAACAGTCATTGATTATTTTACGTGTTTCAGCCAAATATTTGATTATTTTAATCCTCAGCTACGGCTGGCTACACACTAGACAGGTTTCAAATCTTAAATGAAGTCAATATATTAACTTAGGTTCGGGAGCAGGACTACGCCCAAACCACACCTTCAATCACCTGACAAGCCTACTTATACTGAGACATCCCACTCCACCCTGTTTGTCTAAGTTCTTCGACCCACCCTCCCTTCATCTCCTCTCATCCTTCACCCTCCTTCCTCATCCCTTCATCTCCTTCGTCTAATTCTAGGCACAGTCTGGGCTGCGATCAGCTCGGGCAGAAGTACGCTTGAGACGGAACCCCTCACCCTGAGTCTCCCTCTGCCCTGCAGTCAGTCCGTCCTTCCTGACCAGCCACTGATAACATCCTCTTCCATCATAATCATTACCTTAACATACATTCATCTGTCTCATCATGAATATGATCAATCATTAAATATCTAAAACACATATGGTTGTTGCGGGGTCCTTGCTAGTGAACCAATTTTAAAAACAAAGGAGACCAGAGGCATGAGGATGGTTTTAACCAATATTTGACATTAAAGTCCTCCCATCGCACACACAACGATTTGGACAGACCCCTAGACCACACACCTGCACACCACAAACCATGACTCTTTAAAGCATGTGAGTGAGACACAGAGTCTCCTCATCACAAATATTTTCTCTCCTTACACAACTAATCTGACTAGTCCCTGAATCAGTGACTTCAGCGTGTCATTAGACGTGTTTGACTGTGTTAAGGGGACTCTTCTTCACGTGTTAATTCCATAATTATAAACTAATGTTTATATGTTCTGAAAAAGTTTGCTTGAGAAGAAGTTATTGCATATTTAAGTCATTGTGCTCTTTGATAAATCCCAGTAGATCGGTGTCCTGACATCATCATGATGATGACATTTCAAGGCTGCATTGTGCCTTCAAAGTTCACTTGTTTCTCTGCAGCAAAAACATCGACAAATGAGGTCAAATAAAAAACTTGGTGGTGAAGCTTTTTTTTTTCTTATTAAGCCCCTTCTACAGATTATGATCCCAGAACCCCGGCTGCTAAGAGCCATTTCAGGTCACAAACAGAAATATTTTTTACACTTTCTCGTCTCATTGTCAGTCTCAGTGTTATTCAGAGGGAAAGTCGTCTGACGTGGACAAAGAGATGCTGCAATGCTGCCACCTAGTGGTGTTATTTTTTATAGCAATTCAGATCAGTCTGACCTGAGCCATAAAGGGACAATCCGACAATTACACATGTTAAAAATAACTTACATCACCTGTGATCCGTCTGGTACGCTGCAGCCACATCAAGAGAGAAGTGCAGGCTGCAGCGCATCATCCGCTCTGCAGAGAAGGTGATTGGCTGCAATCTTCCATCTCTCCACGACCTGTACACCTCTAGGACCCTGAGGCGTGCAGGTAAGATTGTGGCCGACCCCTCTCACCCCGCACATGGACTGTTTGAGACTCTCCCCTCTGGCAAGAGGCTGCAGTCCATCAGGACCAAAACCTCAAGAGCATGTCACAAGAACAGTTTCTTCCCCTCTGCTGTCAGCCTCATGAACAATGTCCCTGCCCTCCCCCCCCCTCCTCCCACATAACACAGACTCTCATCAGCCCCACAGTCAGAAAACATCACAGTAATGTGAAGGCTGAAACTGTTTTTATGCGTTACATTAACGCTCACTGGACTTTACATTCTTTTTCTCACATGCACTCCATTGCAGCTTGTAGATTTTGTTATTTTTTATTATTATTATTCTTTATTTTTTGACATTTTTTAAATTCTATTGTTTATATTGGTAAATTTCTTATATTTTATATTATTTAAGTTCTTGCTTTTTTTGGCTGTTTTTCCCTGTTAACTGTTTTTTGCACCAATACACCAAGACAAATTCCTTGTATGTGTAAATGTACTTGGCAATAAACACAATTCTGATTCTGATCTCGTATTGGGTTTAGGTGCACAGAGCTGGAAGGAGCAGAGTAAAGGTAAGGTTTGTAACTATGGTTACAACAATTTGTAACCATGGTTCTCTGAGTGTGGGGAATATCTCTCAAGCTCCATCACATATTCCATTTCTGATTGGGATTCTGATGTGTATCATTTTAAAACACATTATAATATGAATGATTAGCTCATAGCTGAGTATTCTGTGATACTGAATGGATCATACGAAATTGGGCAATATTTCCCTGGGTTGTCAATGAAAAAGGGCATTTAATTCAGACATCCTTTTTTCTATTCTCAGTTGTTAGAGTTGTGTCAGTGTTGTGTCTTTAATTTGTAGTCTTTATATACAAATCTACTTCTGGGAATAATGGGGTTGTTGTTGTTTTCACAGTGAGGAGTGTTGTTATTTATTTCTGCATATATATTTCTCAGAAGTCCAACAGCTATGTGACAGTGCATGTTTCTGTGGTTTAAATCTTGTAACTCTTACCTGTTGGACGGGATTATAAGTCTAGACTCACATTTGGAAGGAAGTCAAAAAGGTCCTGTGATACTGTACATGGGTCAGTAGAGGGTTAAAATCTCCTCTGACAAAGTTTCAGAATGATCATTGTGATAACGTTTTATTTTAAGGTCACAGGAGGACAGAAGTGTTGTTTCATATACTGAAAACGAAATACACCCTGTCCTTTGTGTGTGATTGGCCTCTCTTTTAGAGTGTTTGTGCATATGTGTGTGTGTGTGTGTGTGTGTGTGTGTGTGTGTGTGTGTGTGTGTGTGTGTGTGTGTGTGTGTGTGTGTGTGTGCGTGCGTGCGTGCGTGTGTTGCATTCCCCAGCTTGATATCGTCCACTTGAGATCACTTTCACCTGTGCTGCCAGCTGCGGAAGCTTGATTGGTGTGCAGGCTCAACAATCAACCAATGAGAGGAAAGCACCTGCCAACACACTCGTTAAAGGGTAGACGAAAAACAGGGGTTGACAGGTTGCTCACAGCGGTCAGAGTAGATGAAAAATTGTACAAAAAAATACAACAAAAAAACGTGTCGGGTGCTCTTGTAAAACAGGGATAACAGGCACAATGAGGAAGGAAATACTTCAGAGGCCTTTTCTTATAATGACCTTTAAAGTGATTAAGCCATAAAAAAGGCTTTCCTCATTTACACTCTTTGTAGAGCTTGACCAGCCATTACTGTGGGGGCAGCCTCGTTGTGTTCAGCGTGCCTCTCATGGTCTGCGTCTGTATTTGTTGCATGTTCTGAAAAGAACTGCTTGTCCTGTTGTCTTCAGTGTTCTGAGGGACTTGTTTCGTGTAAACCTGGGCAGGTATTAGCTTTGTTTTAGGAACACAGTCACTCACATAAGGGTTCGTCTTTGTTTGGAAACACTATAAGTTTAGGGGTGCTGTTCACGATGTTTGATTTAATTAATAAGTGTGGTAAGGTTGTATTTTCACTAACTAGAAAACTAGTATTTGAAACATTTCAGAGTCTTTCTGTCGCACTTCATTGATGTGAGCAGCACTTGTTGGCCCTTTCATTACATTTTGCCTCACTTTTTATTTTTTTTACCTCTTTGTTAATAAATAACTTAAATTTACCAAAAACATCTGGTTTTATGTGACTTCTCTTTCCTCCCAACGCCCTGGGTCATAACGTGTATGAGATGACCTGGACGCTGAAATTATAGCTTGAAAAATAAAAGTTACTCAAGTTGTCTGCCTATTTTCACACACATCATGCCGTGTTTGGATTGGGACTCGACTAGGAGCGAGTGTTGGAAGAATTAAACTAGACGGTGAGAGTGTTTTATTTCTTATATTTAACATTTATTTGTCACATTAAAGCTGCCATATTGATTCTTATGTTCTTATTTTAAGAGGGTTCATATATTACATTAATGACATTAATATCAGGTGTTTCATTTCAAATCAATTCTGCTTATAAATAAAAACACAAAATCAAGTACGGTGAAATTCATCCATTGTTCAGAATGATGTAGATGTCTAATAACAACATTATAAAAATAAAAAAGCGAAGACATTTTTCTCAATCTTCCACATATAAAAGGAATTTACAAAAAACAGTTTCTTGCTGTTGATGCTTTTGGGAGGACGGACTCTTCAGTGTCAGTCAGTCATGACGGACACTCTGTGGAAGCTTCTGGAAACAACACTGGGGCTGTTGCTGTGTGAGAAAGTGGCCATCAGTACTTTCGTGCCAGGTGAAGAGGCCACAATGGACACCTGCTTCTCTATCTTCTCGCCAGGCTTCAGAAAAAACAGTCTGGAAAAGAAAAAAGAACAAATCGTTTCATAATGATAGCCCTGATGAAGGCACACAGAGAAGCTCCAGGCCAGCTCTGACACTGTCTGGAGACCGACTGGAAACACTCGGTTTTAATATTGGAAAACACGTGAGTACAACATAGCTGATGTTTCACATTACAATAGTGAAAAGACAAGTGTGATATGTGTGGTAAATGGTAAATTTGCTTTATCTTGTAAAGTGCTTTTCTAGTCTTCGGACTAGTCAAAGCTCTTTTACACCGAAGGTCACACCTACGCATTCACACACTGATGGTAGAGGCTGCCATGTAAAGTGTCCATGTAGTATTCACTAATCCATTCATACACATTCACGAAGCAGCAAGAGCAACTTGGGGTTAAGTGTCATCAACATGTGGCTGCAGGAGCTGGGGATTGAACCTCTGACCCTGGTCAAGCAGGTTTCAGCTGGTGATTCGAGTGACAACAATCAGGTGATTATCATCAGTAACCTTACATCCTGCTGAAGTCTGCAGCTGCAAACTCAGACAAACAAACTCTGTTACAAAGCGCAGTGTTCGGTGCAAAAACTAAAGATACAGTCCTTAAACGCACACGCCTCCTTTGGTGTTTCGTCTGACTACACAGCATGCTCTGCAGCCAGTGCACAGACACACACAGACATGTGTACAGGCACTTTCATTTACTTTAATAAGTACACATATTGAGGCGTCTGTAGCCTATAGTGGTTAGTGTGTGCGCCCCATGTTCGGAGGTATAGTACTCCAAGCGGGCGGCCCGGTTTCAAATCCAACCTGTGGCTCCTTTCCCGCATGTCACTCACCAAACTCTCTCTTTCCTAGATTTCTGACTCGATCCACTGTCCTATCTCTAAATAAAGGCATAAAAGATTAAAATAAATAAATACACATATTGAGTATATGTTTAAGTGTGTTTTTCTTTTGTGGGAAACACTGAAGCTGAATATTTCAAATAACCACATTTCATTACAATTTCTCATTGTGTTCATTAGAAATGTTTAAATATTGATGTCCGATGTTCAGCTGCAGGTCGAAGAAATGAGTTAGAATTAGAGTGGTAACTGCTTTTACTACACAGCTATTTGAATGCATTCAGATGTAACAACAATATTGTTCTTTCTGTTTCTGCAAAAACAAACCTGGCAGCATTCCCAAACCACATTCCTCTGAACAACATACTGACTTTTCTATCAGCTCAAGCATTAAAGAGCATGTGTGACACAACAGGAATGTAAGCGTCTTACCCATTGTTTTGTTTTCTGTCCTAAGGGGCGATGATTGCAACAACTAGAAGTATGCCTTGAAGATGAGGATTTATTGTATCGCTTTAAGTCCGGATGTAAACACATTTACCTGGCCTGGTGTTTGCCCTCTAACAAACCCGATCCCTCGACAGTCAGCACGGCTCCATTCAGAGTTTTTGGAAATGTGTTGATGAAGGAAACCTGCGCTGTGTGCTCGTCCTTCAGCCGGATAGTGTCCCCTCCGTCGATCTGTGGAGAAAAAAAATTCATTAGACTCTAACAGAGTGCAAAGAAACACAGGAAGGTCCTTCCTGGCTTTGGTCCTCATTAAATAGAACCTTCATCTTGTCTTGTATGAGTGACATCAATGGAAGAGATCAATGTGCACAAAAGAAGTAGGAAGAGAAGAAATAAAAACAATACTTTATACTTAAAAATGAGCTGAAGATAAGGGACTCTAGATGTTTCCGTACCTCTATTGCTATCTGAGGTGAGCTTATTCTGAACTCCTTTGCAGCCAGGACTCTCTCGTTGGTTTTTATGTCTTTTATCACCACGGCCATGTTCACAATGTCGTCACCTGTCAGGTACGCCTCATACTCAGAGGTAGGGATGGTGTGGTTAAGCTTCAAAACTGCAGACATTGTGCAGGATTTAAAAAATGAATACTATAAAGCAAATGTAAACAGAAAGATGCAGATAATCGCTGGGATTTGTTTTAAGGTTGTGTCGAGCAGGACTCCTCACCTTCCCCGGCCTTTATGTGCACCTTTTTGTGTGTTTTCCAGAAGCTCCCTTGAGGGCTGCTGTTAAATTCCTTAACCTGAGCGTTGAGGTATTGCATTACGACTCGGGGGCTGCTTGACTGGTTTGTGAGCGTCACACACATGATGATACTGTCGCCCACTGATGGCACCCCGTCTATGTTGAGGGACACCTCCAAACTTTGTGACGATCCTCCTGGAACGGAAGAGGAGGGATGAGTGTGTTGTCCGAAATGAATTCTGGAGAAACTCATGGCCAAATTCTGCAGTTCTTACAGATGATAGATTAAACCCTGCTAGTAATACACAGCAAAAACGTAATCTTATTAAGTGTATCAAATAAAAATATCTTATTACACTTATCATAAGCCACTAAGTCCAACCAAAAAGTACAGATACAATATTTTTAGGAGAAACAAAATGGTAAAAAAAGGCCTGAAATACTTTGTGAAAATATCTTCCAATGCGAAGGCGCAGGTGGCTGAGTGGTTAGTCTGCACGCTCCATGTACAGAGGCTGTCGACCTCGAAGTGGGCTGCCCAGTTCGAATCCAACCCGTGGCTCCTTTCCCGTATGTCATACCCCACTCTCTCTCTCTCTCCCTCCCTGATTTCTGACACTATCCACTGTCCTATCTCTCCAAGAAAGGCACAAAAAGCCCCCCCCCCCCCCCACAAAAAAAAACAAGAAAATATCTTCCAACGCAGAAAGCAAGGTTTACTAGTTGAGTGTTTTGAAATGAGATGTACGAAGTAATTAAGATATAAATATCTCATTTTAAGATACCCAGTTTAATTTAGCTTGCTGGTTGTTGATGCAAAGTTAACATTTGGATATATATGACGTCAACCTTATTCTCATGCACAACTCAAATGGGTGTAACTTTGGAGTGCAACATTGTTTTCTAATGCTACCTTGACTTCCAGCACTGCAAAGATCCTAAGAGATTATAGGCCTCTGCGAATGGAGCCTCAGATAATGAGTGTCTGTACTTGTACACTGTAAATGTCGACATACACCCACTGTGAGAATGAGGCAGTATGAAAGGAATCGAAAACGTACCTGCTGCACCGAGCAGTGGGCTGGACTGCCCAGGGCTACAGGAGGAACCAAACGCCACTGTAAGAGAGAGTCTGTGTTAAATGGGGAAAAATGTGATTGGTATTTCAAGAAGATAAATCAAAACTTTTGAGGGAAGAAAAACAGGCTTAACATGAATACATGCTGTGGACTTATTATAGGCTCCATTCACATACAATGGACCAGGTCATGCTGCTGTCTTTCTCCGATTGGGAAAAACAGGGCCGATACCGATGTTTGTTTTATGACCTCTTTTGGTGTAAGACTCCCACAATGCACCATTTCTGATGAAAACAAGTCAGAATGTGTTCAACAGGTGACTTCATCTGCCCAATAACAAACCTCTTCTCTAAATCAGTAGTTAGGTGTACTAGATGTCAGCATTACATTTATTTGGCACGACGAATAAACATCGGATACTGACACGGGCTCATGCCACATTATTTGCCAATGTGTTGATCTGTCAATCTGTCAACAGGGTCAATATCAGCCGATACCGATGTTGGTCTGATGCATCGTTGCATCCCTAATTTCCTTTCTTTGATTAATTTACTAACTGAATAATCAGCTTTCCAGAACAGATGAAAAATGTTTCCAGCTTGAACACAGGAAACAAAATCAAGCAAATGTACAGAAAAAAAGTCACTTGAGATGACATTTGCCCCAAGAAAATATGTTCATACCTTCAGCAGGCCAATGGAAGCAAAAAAAACCCTCTAGTGACAATTTGCATGAAAATGTCAACACATAAGCTTCTGTTTAAAATATCATTCAGTTGACTCCTTCTCTCAGGCAGGGTCTAAAGAAAGTACTGGAGAACACGAATCACTCAAGGCAAATTCATTTAGCTGCAAAGGATTAACGTTTCAGTGCACTGCGTCTTCCTCACAGACTGAATTATACTTTACGTTTGCTCCTTTGGATTCATTTATGGTTATATCTATCTTTGATAGTTTTTAATTAAGCAATTGCTCTTCTCGATTTTTATTGAGTTCAGTTCCTTTTAACAGCTTCTAGTGCTTTTATGTTCTCATTTCCTTTAATCTATTTAATGCTTTAGCTGTTTTTATTGTTTATTTCAATTAAAAGCTAATACCGCCCCCCTCTTATCGTTTTGATCTCTTTTTTAAAATCTTTTTAAGAAAACTCTTATCTTTCATAGCTTCTAGCCACTTCTTTGTGTTGCTATTACTTATCTTCTTAGATCTTCAGTCCTCTTGGTCTCAACCTAAGTTGCCTGTGTTCCTGTTATTATGAGTTATTATGAGCTGTTGTGTTGCTGATGATTTGTGGGTGCTGTTGTTGTCTGGGTTCTTTTACTGTTGGGGTTTTGTGTTGGTTGGTTGTTTCTATGCTCCTTCTTATGTCAAAGCAGTTTGTAAAAACCTTGGAGTTTAAAAGTGCTAAACAAATAAAGTTATTATTATTATTCTTATTAAACGTCTAAGGTCTGTCTCTGAGAGCACCGGCCTCCATTTGTTGAGCGGCTGAAGCACAAGAGTCTCCTTCTTCATAAGCTTCTCCTACACTGATTCTCTCTCCATTACCTTTCACCTTTCTGGGTGTAATACTGTCATCTACATATCAGAGGAATGTAATGATGCCAATGATTAGGAAAGTGTAGAACGATACCCACATACTGCTTTACAAAACAGCTCAAGACGAGGTCTTGTAAATTAATTATTTTTTAAAGGTATTGTGTGTGCATGAGTAAAGAGGCATTAACAGCCACTGACCACTGCAGTCGTTCACCATCACTGTGACAGTTTGCCGTTCTGTAAAACAACAGATAAAAAGGGTGAACATCTTTTTAACACTCATGGAGAAGAAATATGGCGGAGGGATATACAGTCTGTAACACAACGTACCTGTTCTTGGTGTGCCTCTTACAGCGCCTGCTGGTTGACCTCCTGAGAGAGGGAAAAGAAAAAGTTTATCACTTAAACAGATTGCTTGTGTCAGTTGGGAAAGTTAAATAGGCTGTAAGGATACAAACACAGACCTCAGTATCTTAGCTTATTGTATCTCAGTTATATACTGAGTTATTTTAGAAAGAAAAATTAAACTCTTGAACGTTGTCACAGGATAAACCAGATGAAGAGGTACATTTTTATTTGAACTTAAAGGAGCAATCTGTAAGATATCTACTGAGTGAAATGATAAAGTGACCTTACTCTATGATCCGACATTAAGGAAACATGCTATGTTGAAGTGCTGGCTTCTCTGACAACAATGCAGCAGCCAGTATGTCCTCCTTCTAACTTTAGATTCTGGTCCTGAATGGTCTGGATTTGTTTGGACCAGAGACGGTAGTTGGTTAAAGGCACCCCCACATGGTCGTTTTGGACGCCCCTCGGTTTGCCAGCAAACCAACAGGTGTTGCAGCGATGGAAGCGGGCAAGAGAACTACTTCAGATAGAAGTGATTGTACCCGACCTAAAAAGCCTCAGCATGTTTCTAATAAGCTCCACGAGCAGAAACGTGCTCAAACTAGGATCAATATTGGAGATGCTTTTGAAAAATGGAGAGAGGTTAGAACGCAGAAAGGTTTACAGACCGATGCAGAGCTGGCTAAACACTGAAGCTTCAACGTCCACCACATGGCAACCCGCATGCACCTCGACTCTCAGGAGGAGGGGGGAGGCAGCTCTTTTCAATGTTTACAATTTGGACTGCAGTACCCATTTTAAACACTAGTTGTCAGAGTTACATATTGCTCCTTTAATTTAACTCAAACAATGAAGTTATTTGTCCTTAGCTTTTGAACATCAGTGAATCTAAAAAAATAAATTTGTCTGACCTGTTTTTTAAGACTGTAAATGAGAGGCAATCGTTTTGTCTTACTTTTCTTGCCCTTATACGCAGGTGTCAGATTCTCTGGTCGGTCTGAGCCGATGCTCTTGGTGTAGATCAGCTGTCCCACTGCCTCAGTGTCCACCGTCCTCCCCACCACCAGTCCATCACGCACAATCAGACGTATGATGTCAGCATCAACTGAAGCACAGATAAAGGCGGAGTCGTAGTGGGCGCCTAGGCAACGTTGCTGGATGGCAACAACGGGGCAAGGGCCACAGCAGTATATCCCTGCAGAGAAGGATATTCAGTAAGTGTTAATAACTGAGTTTTTAACACAATTATTTTTCACTTTGTGCCTTAAAAATCATTGTCCAAATATGGAAAAAGTTAGACAGAATCAAAGAATCAAATTCCAATTGATCGATAGCAATAATTGATAGCACCATGTTGAAGCCATATAGCCTACTGTGTGAATAAAAGACACAGCCACCATGCCATCATCCACGGGTTTGTTGAATAGAGTCTGAAGCATCTTTTGAAATTGTATTTATGATGGTAAAAGACCTGGATTGAATATCTATTGCTGCGAAATAAGCAAATAGAGTGTGAGAAAAATTCTCTGATGGTTTGTTGCTTCAGTTAGTATAACTGCTCATTAAGCCTTAAAGGTCACATATTATACTACTTTCAACAAGTTTAAATAAGTCTCTGAGCCCCCCAAAAGTCAAAATATGTCTGTGAAGTGTCTTGTTCTAAATCCTCTCTGATCCTGTATTTGATCATGCCTATAAACCCCTCTATTTCAGCCCTGCTCAGAACAGGCTGTTTCTGTGTCTGTAGCTTTAAATGTAAATGAGCTGTGTCTGACCACGCCCCTCTCTGGAAGGGCTTGGGTGGCTCAGGCTTTCTCTTCTCGCTCCATGTCCTATTGTTTACGGTGAGAAGGCAGACTCAGAGGACAGAACAAACACCTAGCTGTGGGAGTGTCACCACCTGGGGGAGGGGTTACTGCCCTTTGTGATGTCACAAAGGGAAAATCTCCAAACGGCCTGTTTGAGCACACATTTTCTGAAAAGTGGAGCAGGCAAAAGACAGAGAGGATGGACTTTTCTCATAACTGGGGGTTTTGTCCGCAGGCTAGGGACACGTATTATTTGAAAAACATGGTAAAGTGCATTTTGCACAAGATGTGACCTTTAATAAATCGTCCAAAATGTGTATGAACAATTCCCTGAAAGGCAACAACAACACTACTAACTAAACTGAGAGATTTAGCTAAGAAGTTGTAATTAGCTGCATTTTGCTTGTTGTCATAAATAGTGTAATTAGCAAAAAAGACCAAGACTGCTTTTTGTAACAGCTGTAAACATGTTTAATTCTGTTATAAAGTTTGGCATTTACCATTGGATATAATGGGGAATGGCTCTCTTTTCAGAACCAGCCTCATGTGGCCAACCGAGGGACTGCAGTTTCTGACACATCCACCAGGTTGGTTTAATATTTTAACTGTAAAGGTTGCTGTTTGTTGAAGCCAGATGGTGCAGGTACCAACCTGCACTCTTCTCCTGGGGTGTCGGGTCCACCACCTGCCAGCCGTCAAACCCAGAACCGAGGTCTGGTCTCCTCATCCAGCACTCCACCCACACATGGAAGTTCCTGCAGGAGGACGAACATACATGAACAGCTGAACACATTTTAAACTAACATATGATAAGTAAGTAAGCATTTGCTGAAATTATTGACATGCATAAGAAATAAAAAAATGTATCATGATGACTTCAAAAAACTCCCGAGAGAGAGTAAGACTTGAATATACCAATGATCCAAAATAAAGGTTTAATTTGATTTAAACTGACTAATCTGCCTGGAAGCTTCTCAAGTACACCGTTGTCTTTGTGTTTGGAGAATTACGTAACCTACCAAATGCTGTCCTTTGATAGGTTGAGCTTTTCCCCTGTGCTCGTGTAATATTCTTCGACTATCAAGCTGCCATCACCGTCATGGGCTGCGTTAAAAACTGTCACCACCCTGGCGGGAATCCCCAGCACTCTCATCACTAAGATAGAGAGAGAGAAAAACACAGTTATGAAAACTAGAAAGAATACGATTTTGAAATGATCAAGTGAGGACTAAAACGTTAGGCCTAATTGGTTAGCTAAAATTAAATGTAGTTGTCATGATCATGATTATCAAGATTAGTGACTAGTTATCTAGCCATGCAGATAATTTGGAATTTCTGGGTTTTACTGCATTGCATAAATTTTGTTTACATCATGGCCTAGACAAAGACACACTCAAAGTGATTGATACACAATTTAATGTATTAGAGTTTATTTTATCCTATCAGTAACATTGTAAGAAGCTGAACTGACTTTCTGAGATCCAATGGACAGATGGAGCCAACTCAAACTCAAATGTCATCCATGCTTTTGGCATGAATACATTGCTGAGTCTCAATTCTTTAAAGTACCTGTGCAGAGGACAGAAGCAAAGACCCAGCACTGTCCGTAGCGCACAGGGCTGCAGTTGGATGTGAACCAGCGGTGAAGGATGTCAGCGCTGCTGCTCCACTCTGTAGGCTTGACTCCATCTCTATAGCTGCCCTGCCACTTCCCCATCAAAATCCCCAGGTCGTCATTACAGTTTACCTTGGAGGAGACACATTACTGACCTTTTCAGGGGGCAATGTTGGCACGTACAGTTTGAACACATTTACTGCACATACAGTAAATATATTATTTGTCTCTCACCATAGCACAGAGCGTCCTGCTTAGGTACACAGGGTCTGCTCGTAGAGCGTAGTCTTTGTTTTTGTCCCTCAGGTGCTGTGGGCTGACCTGCAGGAGCTGCAGACATGCCTCCAGGACCCCAGGCTCATACTGCACAAACAGAACCCCAATGTAGCTCAAAGGTTTTATTACACGTGATCTTTTCATTCACAGAAATGTGTGGCCTACCTGACCGAACGACCAGGGTTGCCTACTGATGTTGAGAGGAGTTCCCATGTACATCATCCCATAGTCACTTTTAATATACTCTTGTGTTTGGACATCTAGTGGCATGTACACCGGGTCGTCTGAAAAGGAATTCAGTGTGTTCACATGGCAGCCATTTTCCTCTGACATCATCTTCAGGTAGGAAAGTACAAATGCTGCTATGGTGTAACACTTTATCGTACTTCTGGGTCCTAAGTCATCACAATTTCACTGCTCCTTGATTAAACTGGATCAAAAAGAGGAAAAGTTGTGAAATCTTAGAATATATTTTTCTTCAGATTCCCTTTGTTTATACGACTTCTGAATCCAGAGTTCAGCCGTGCAACATCAAGCATGTGACCTCCCAACCCTGAATGCGTCATCAAACTTAACTTCTTTGACAAGATGAGGAGCAGATTTACGACATTACATGGACCGACCTTTCAGCCAAGGGTTGCAGAGCAGGACAAATGTCCCCACTACGTAGCTCCTTCTGGTCCGTCTGGTTTCTATGTTTAAGAGGAGTTCATAAAGAGCCACTGAGGACAGGACCGGGGAGCAGATGTGGACGGTGACTGACTTAGGATGCATGTCGCTTTGGTAGATTTTGGCTGACCATCTTAAGGGGTCGGACCACTCGTCAGAGGACTGGACTCTGATCCTCTCTGACATATCACCTGGAATGAAAAATAAAATAGCAGATAACTTGTGGCCCTTGAAAAACACAAATTCAAAGCAAACTATTTCCCCCTTGTTGTTGTGTTTCTCTTTGTTTCATGTCATTTGTTCGTGTTTTCTGACATTGTCTGTTTTTTTTTAACTTCTTATTCGTGCCTGTATCTTTGCTCCATACTGTCCCTGACTCTGATCCGTCTCTGCTTTACCAGACTATTAGCTTTATTTTTTGTGTGCAAAAAAAGCAAAACAAAACTCAAGTGTAAAAACTCCACCTCTGTCTCCCTAACGTTCCTGTTTACACAACCCTGAAGAGTTCCCTCTAACAAATTAAAAGTTGTAATTGCAGGAAATTAAATTACTGACTTAATGACTTAAATGTGTGCATGCTTAATCTCTCTGCTACCTAGCCAAACCTCCAGGACCAGGCTCTCGGTGAGAGGATTCCACGGCCGGCTACCAAACATCAGAGTGATTTTGAACGGTTTCCCTCGTCGCACAACCAGGTGCTTTCTGCTGAGCCCCTGCGTCTCATGGGAAATGTGGTTCTCATGAGCCTCATAGTTGACCAGCTTCAGTCGGCACTGACCCTCAACAGTAGCTGGAAACACAGATTATGAAAACAATGCTTATCTAAGAAAAAGAAACTGGATGAAAACAGATTGCAGGACAAACTACAATGATCCATCATAAACTAGAGAAGTGCAGCTGGAGGTGAAATTAACTTTAAAAAAGGGAAAAGGATAAGAGGAAAGTTTTGCAGATAAAGGTTAAAAAAACAAACATTTACTCATCATGTGTAATTGAAAACAAAAGCAGCAGAAAGTCCTGTAAACACTTGACTAAACAATGTTTAACTCTGCTGACTTTTCTCTCTTTGAAATAGTTTTTCAGAGTAAACTCACCATGAAGGTCGTGCGTTTTCTGCTGCATGCAGTCCATGATCTGACACGAAGAGTTATAAGCAACTGAAGGAATGACAAGCAGGCTCCACCTTCACACTGATAAACATCTCACGCTCCCTCTTTTTTTTGTCTCTATCTTCTGGTCATACTGGTCCTCAGTGGCAAACCAAACCAGGGTTGCAAAATCTATGAACAGCATTTGTTTTAACCAAAGGAATGAAATAATGAATGAATGAATGAATCTTTATTTTTATGACTGGCCAGACTTAAAACAAGTACATTTGGGTGGCACAGATGGCCTAGTGGTTAGGCCACGCCCAATGTACGGAGACTGTAGTCCTTCAAGCAGGGGGCCAGTTTGAGTCCGACTTCTGGCTCCTTTCTTGCATGTCATTCCGTGGTTTCTGACTCTATCCACCGTCCGATCAAATGAAATAAATCTTAAAAATAAAATTAAAAAAGTACATTTGGTAAATGGTAGGAAAAGATTTGAGATAATTTGCAATATGCCTTAAAAAAATACTTTATGTTTAAAGGAGCAATATGTAACTGACAATGACGGCCATAGCCTTCATTCAACGGCTCTGCTGCAATCAATTGACTCAGCAAAAAAGAAGAAAGGCAGAGGCTTTTCATGCCACTGATTTTCACACAGCAACGGATGACTGATGTCGATCAGTGCACTTACCTTCAGCAATCACAGATTATCTACTGGAGGTGCTTTAAGTGCTGATAGGGGTTGTGTGCACACCTTTCCTGTGAATCAAAAACACCCTGACGTTCCTTTCTTTGGAAAAATCACTGAGGAATTTCCAATAAATGTTCAAAGACTTGAATATTTCATTCTTCCTTTTTCTTGTGGTCCTCCACCGTCATAGCAACATTTCTGTGTTATCTTCTGCAAACGATCGTCCATACGTCCCCACTAACAAATATTTCAACAATTATTAAACTGATATTGTCATGTGGGGAACGCCAGCAGCCGGTGAAGGGTGGGCGCTCTGAGAATATATAAAACCAATGCAACGAGGAATTAGCTCTGAAGTCGCTTAAAACAGCAAAAGAAGTGGCTGCAGAGATATTTTATAAATCTTATTGCTAAATCTGACCGTGAGGAAGTAAAAGAGAAAAATCTGAAAAATGCAGCGATTTGTTTTTATGGATTAAAAAACAAGAGTTCAAATCATTTTAAAAGTTGACACAAACATTTGCTCCAGAGGTTGACTGGAGGCTCTTAAAATGACCTGATGGCTCATATTTTATTCCTTCTATGTCCACAAACTCACTAGAGACACATTTGATTTGTATGATATGAATAAAGCTTGGCTGATTAGATTATTTTGTTTTGTTTTTCTCCAGGAATGGACTGAAAATAAACTTCATTCAGCATAAATCAATAACAGGAAACAGTTCTGTAATGAATATTAATCTAAGGTCGGTCTTTCTCAGCTGTAATGTTTTAATCCTTGTGTGCTTTCCTTGATGTGCAGTGTTGGCTGAAGAGCGCCCTCTAGTGGCAAAGGTGAGTCACTGTTTCATTAGTTGTGATTAAAAACTGCAGGAAATGAGTAATTGACCCTTTTATGTAGATTTAATTTCCTGCAGTGCTCCCAGCTCTTTAATTGTATTAGTATGCTAAATTGTAAGATCATTTTGATTGCTGACAAAGACACTAACTGGGGTTAAAGGCTGAATGTGCGACACTTTACACATCAATAATCCAGTATATCTTCTGTTAATGTCTCTCAGAGTCATGACTGTCTACAGTGAGAGAGAGACGTGTGGCTGTGTTGTTGTCAGAGACGTGTTTACGTCAGGTTTACATGGACGGGACGGCCGACTGCTCTCGCTGCGTATAAAAACTGTTTAAGTGAGGCGGAAAAAAAACAACATACTGTACTCACTACTTATTTGAATGTCACCTTAGTACTTTTAGATCACAGTCATTCCACGTATATTACATGCAATGTGAAGCTGAGCACAAACTAAAGAGTGCTAACTTCGCCCATTTTGGAAAAGAAACCTGAAGACGCTTCACCAACGTCTTGTCTGCCTTTCAAAGCGGAGATCGAGAGAAATCTTCCACTTTAATGCCGACACTGAAAAAACAATCTTAAATGACACTTTTCATGCTGATCTTACAGCTCGCATTGTTCTGCATCTTGGTTAAACTGCGAGTGACTGTAAGCCCCCCTTTAAGAGACGTGCTTGTGAATTTGGGTGACATGATTACACGCTGACCTGATTTGACATCTTAACTAATTTGAGGAAAATCCAAAACCATCTTGCACTTATTCCTCCTTTCCTGGTCTGATAAAATGTTGTATTTCTGTCCATGCCCCTGCTGCTGCCCTTCAGAGAAAGACGCTGTGTTTCAGAGGATCAAATCAAAACAATCCCTTTTTATTTTTGTTGAAGAAATCGGATACAAAAAGCCATATTGGGGCCAATTAAGAGTTCATAAGTACAAAACCTGCTTTTGTTTTTGCCAGTATGTAACAACAAAAATAACATTTTGTAAAATAACAGAGTAAGAGTGAATGATTGTTACGTGTTTCTTAAAAAGCACTTTGAAAAGCGACTCAGTCAGGGCTGGAGTCAATTCACCTTCGACCTGTGAAACCAGGAAGTCGTGCCAGGAGATCACGCTTGTAAACATTTTGTTTTTCTTCAACACATCATGAGAAACCTTTGTATCAATTTGGACACCTTTCAGAAGTGTGACGTAGCCGGTCATTTCAGAGGATCATTATTAAAACCTTATCGATTCTTTTTTTGTGCATTTTGACTGAAGGTGATTTGATTTCAACCCTGGTGCAAAAGTTACTTCTTTTTTATTTAAACAAAAAAACCACACAAACCCTGAAAACATTGCATTCGTTCACCGTGACCTGACATCAAACGACTTCCTGATTTGAATATTTATGAATTATCCAACATTTCGCTTTAACAAGGCACTGCATTTGTCCTGCAGAGAACCAAAAACAACGCACACATTTCACATGAACTGCTCACACTCCGCAAATGAAAAAAAAACGCAATAAAAAGGCCGGGATAGACACATCATAAGACACATTATAAGGGTTACCATGGTAACTGAAGAAGCTGAATATTTTAGTTGCCGTCAGTTGAAAACTTTTCAGATACGGACGAGATGTCAGTCTGGATTCGAGGCGTCCAAAGAACTGAAACAATCATTTGAGAGTAGTTTAAATAATAAACACATACAGGACAGTTTGAGGCACCCAGGGGTGACCACGACAACACATGTGCAGCCTTAGATAAGCAATGTTGCCTGCAACATCGAGATGTCTGCCATCACTAATACATCGTGTTTGTGACGTTGTTTTCTTATTGTTTTTTTTTTTGCACCATTAGCCAATTTAAAGGTTGCACATGCTCAGAAGGAAGGGTCGTTAAAGTGGAGGAAGAAAACGTAAAGGTGCTAGTAATGAGAAGCTAATGATCGACACATCTCCACATTTATCAGTCGTGAAGAAAGAGTGATAATCGCTTCCTGCCAAAAAAATCAATGAGAAAAAAAAACAACTGTACCATTCCCCATTAAACCCCCTCTTTTTAAATAAATATAAAATTCAACAAAAAACATCGTATTTGTCACACACATTAAAAACTTCAGGAATGCAAAAAAAAAAAAAGTTAGCTTACTTAATTTAGAACGAGAAATCAAAAGATTTGACGCAGACATAACTAAATATAACATTACACACAACACACTGCAGGACACTTTCTCCTCTCATACACCGAGTACATGATGTGAAAACGTCTGACACTTCAAATGAAAATCAATGAGCCGAGTAGAAGCGTGTAAAGAAAGAGAGAAAAACAGAGAGGGATTGATCCTCTATAGGGGCCACGATAAGATTATCCAGGTACCTCTCCTCTGCACACAGTAGAGGTCATTGATTTAAGGCATGAACATTAACTTTCTGAACTCGTATGAAGTGCATATAGCAGAACAGGATGTCCCCGCATGGAAATCAGAATAAGAGCCGAAAGATTAACGCGCTCTGCGCTGATTTGATGAATGAAAGATGCAGCTGAGCTTTGAATCTGAAGATCTGCTGAAGTGTAGCTGTGAGTGAGGACCTGCTGGGAGCTCCTCAGCTTTACAATAACAGTCAGGGGACGATGATTTACAGGCATCTGGTGAAACTTTCAGCTTTGAACCCCTCAGCTGAGGAAAGTTGCAGGATAATTAAAAACACGTCTAAACCTATAATCAACCTACATACAAACCCACGCACTGCATCTCTAACACTGACACTCTCACACGCTGCACCAACAAACATGTATGTTAGACTTTGCTCTGAACACCTGAGTCTAAGGCCTAGATCACTAATAGACAGCATTCATTTTTAACCTGCTAGCATAACTGCAGCGGCCTATTATCAACTTGTTTCCAACACATAACGAACACATCTTGAGCCTTCAAATCTACATTCTGTGGACACGCTGCCTCTGCTCTTTGTAGTCCCTAAGATGGCTTCAGAAACATCCAGCGACACCAGACATAATAACAACTAAAGATCATTGTAAGGTCACTCTAACTCATTTTGTTAACTTCTATTTGGAGAACTATGAAGGCAAAGCTCCCTAAAAGCATCTCGGCGTCGATTTTTCACATGTAGCATGAACAGCCGGGTAGAGACAGCTCATCTGTCGCTCAGCAGGTTTGGAGGGACATTATGAAATGCACCTTTATCTATTTGAATAGACTGTTAATAAGAAGTGGACATAAACAGTATTTTTGAATGTGGAAGGTCTTTATAGCTGCATTCTTTCCTATAACCAGCAGGGGGCGGAGCCAGAAATCTGCATGTTTCAAAGTCTATGAAAACAGGAGCGCACTTCTTACTGGATTTTTTGCTTCAGTGAACTTTTTCCTGATAAGTTTTTAGTTTGTGGCAAGTTTCAAATCGTTTTGAACACAGCGTGGTGTTCAAATAGTAAATAAAAGTTCAATTTACAGTGATATACTGTATAGCATCGTTTTCTAATTTGAGGTCAAAGTACCACCTCGGGGTACTTAGTTATTTTTAAGTACATTTTAAAATAAGTTCAGTGAAGCATTATATACACATTTAATAATTAAGCTCTAATTTCTAAAAACACTAAATGTAAGTTTGTCAAGCTTACAAATTGTATTTGATGAACGTTTAGCGGCTCAACAATATCTCCGCTTGTAGCGTTTGTTTACATTTGTGTAAAACCAGTTTCCATGTTAAACCAAATTATCAGAAAGATGGATTTTGTGGTTAAAAATTGAAACAGTAATGAAGCTGAAAAGCATGGTGTATGCTTTGGGACATGGTTAACTCGTGATTGACAAGTTGAAACCACGGCAACCTGGATGTGACGTTGTCGGCGTTTTGTTGAACTCAATTACACTTTTTGGACAGCAACGTTTCTGTCTTTACATTTTGTTTGAAGCGAAGATAAATTAGCTTTGCTAACAAGCTAGCAGTAGCAGGTTACTTAATGTTTGCTAACGCCTCCATCTTCACCAGCTCCAAAAAGAAAAGAAAACGGCGACACCAAAGATGTAAACTTCCGTCTTTTTTTAAAAGGTAGTTCACGCACAAATGGGTGATGATTAAGCTGGCTATGTCCACTTCTTATACTCAGTCTCTCGGTCATTACAAACCTTTAATAATCCGCCGTGGAACATGTGCAAATCGAGTCTTTCGTTTGGGCGATAAAACCTCGAATTTCACTGAAAGACGCAGCGACGTTAGAGAAACCAGTCTTTCAGGATTCCAGTGTGTTTGACAAATCTGATTACGATGAAGCTTTTATCTTTGTGCTTGTGATCATCTCTATAGTCGTGAAAAATATATATTTTAAACTCTACCAAGACCCTTCTGGACAGCCCATCACTGAACCTGCACTTCCTGTGATGCTGGTTTCATAGAGGCAGCTTCTGTGGGGGGCAAACTCTCCGCAAAATACAACCTCACGGAACACAACATGGCCGCAGAGACAAGGAGTATAAGTAGTAAGATTTGAGCCAATCAGTGTTAAGGAAAAACCAGCCCTATGAATCCATACTCCACACACACACACACACACACTCACACCTACCTGCGCTGCGCACTCGGATATAACATCATCAATTATAACAAAAAACCTCACTCAGTACAAAATATCAAAATAGCATTCATATAAATAATTTAAATAGCTATACTAGAGCTCAATTCTTGGTCTAAAATGTTGCAATGGCCAAAAGAAGTGCTAATAGTGTGCTGGACAATTTGGGGCCAGTTTGAGATTTGGGTGGTTGTTTTCGTGCTAACGGTAATAACTGCACGTTCTCCCACAACCCACGCTTAGAATATGAAGGCTGAGATTTTGACAAAGATTTGTCCTGAAATTCCTGCACTCCTTGAGAAGCCCCAACAGAAAGAAGAAAGTCCTCAAACCCAAAGCCCGCAGCGTCCTCTTCTTCTTCTTCGTCGTCTTTAACCTTTAACTGTCGCCCAGAACTTGTGAAAGGTCCCCAAAGTCACAGTCAAACAGTTCACTGATGCCTTCATTGTCCTCTAGTCCAAAGTGGTAATCATGACTGTGAGGAGGGGATAGGTTGATGAAGCCGTCCAACGGGAGGGGAAAGCCCTCGCCGTTCAGGAAGTCCGAGGAGGAGAGGGGCGAAAAGTCAAAATCAGGCATGTCTGCGAGGCTGGAGAACGGGTCGCCTCCAAGGAGGGATTCTGTTACAGAGGTGAAGATGTGAAACAATGTGAAGTCACAGTGACACTTTTAGATCCTGGATTTTGAACAATAAACAGTTACACACAAATACAAACCTAAACTGCACCATCCATTGTGTGCTTGTGATCGTGCACACTGGGGCTGCACGACTCTTACTAAAATGTGAATCACGTTTTCTCTCACATGATTCTTATCATTTAGTGTCAAGCATCGAGACCGTAAATTGTTTTACGATTAATCATGCAGCCTTCGTGCATACCATTAACGTCATGCATAATTTTCATATAGGACTCTATAAAACACCAGGTGAGGTTCATCTTTGTAAGCAGCAAACCTTTTGATCTGCTCAGGTGTTTGAAGAGATGTTATTATTAACCGATCAACGCAACACAAGAATTTGGATGATCTGACAAACAAAAACACCAAATGCGCTGAAGATTGCGTTCTATACATAGGGCGAGCGTCATAACCACTAGGCTATCGACGCCCCCAAATAATTGTTGTTTCAACTAACAGATTGAAGATGATTTACTCTACCACAGAGAAATGGATGAGTAAACTTGATGCCTTAATGTTTTGGGATATTTGTTGAACATGACCTTTCACCCCTTTAGTCTCAGTTTATGTTTTGTTCACTCAGCGTTCACACTCCTTTGCTTTCAGTGAAAACATGGCTGACCTCAGCAGCAAGATGCAGATAGGAGTCTGATCAATGTTGTGGAGGTGCTCAGCTCTGTGTCGCTTCAATTGCAGTTTATGATGGTGTGTTGTTTTCTACAGTGGCCTTCCGCCCCGTCAGCGTTTTTACTCCAGGAGGCATGAAAGTTTTGATTAGGGCCATTAAAAAGTGAACGATAGCTCAAACTATTTCCTCAAGTTAGCAAGCCAGGCTTTTTATATTTCACTTTTGTAGAAGTACAATTTTAAGCTTATTGCGCAATGGCGCCCCCTGATGTTAAATGATATGTATATCAGCGAGGATTAGGTTTCCGTGTTGCACAGAAGCTGGCTTCATCTTCTTGTAACACACTTGGGATTTTTCTATTTACCTAACATGGGTTCATATTAACCAGAGCAACAAGCATTTCCAACTTTCTTTAAAGAACTCTCAATAGATTCAAACCTTTTTACAAACATGTGAGCACTCACCTGTGTCCCCTCCCAACACCAGAGACGACGGGTCCTGCTGGGAGGCTGCCGTCACTGTGGACGACGTGGACGCTGGTGATGATAAACCCACATCCAGGGTGTTTGTGGATGCTCTGGCTTGTAATTGGTCTGTTGGTTGTGAAGGAGGCGGGACCAGTGGAGGGTCAGCATTGGGTTTGGAGGGACTACCATCTGTCACTGGGCTGCAGACGCCGGAGCTGTCTTCTGGACAGAGGAAGACGTCGATAGGACCCCGCGTGCTCTTCAGCGACACCTGGTAACCCTGAGAGACAAATACATGCGCTGCCATTTAAAAACCTAACAACCTGGAATAACATGACATATGGAGTTAAGTAACGGTCAAGGTCCATACCTTGCAGGGTTCTGAAACTTGCATCTGGGTCTCTGGTGGAGCTCTGATCACCATGACCAGCTGGTCAGGGGAATCAAATGATTGCCTTAAGTCCTGGCAGCGCACGTAGCCCAACGTGAAGACCAAAAAGATTAAGGATTAAAATGTATCTGCATGTTGCATCATACAAAAGCATCAGTCACACCGACCTGGCTGCAAAGAAGGCCAACTGTTACGTTGTCTTAACCTTGCTCGAGTCCGTACCAAGAAAAGGCACTTAAAGGCATCACAAAGGAAACAAGCAACAGCCAACAAGCACTTTGATTCTGCACCGCTGTAAGAAATAATAACTCTATACTAACAGGTAGCGTTTGTCTGTACTCCAAATTTCCACATACGCCGTACAGAGCCGTCGGTCGGCCCCCTTAGTATTGCTCCATTGGACGGCGCCAACCTTCCCCACTGGGTCTGTTTCTGGAGTGTGAGCAGCCTGTTCTATTCTGTCCAGCTCTACGCGTTCTTGCAGCGTGCTCTGCTCGAAAATAGATCAGCAGAGCATTTGAAACGGAGCAGAACGTAGTGGCGCAGCTGGGACGCTCCGGAGACAGACCGCGGCGCTCAATGTGGAAACACAATAATCAACTTGTCTGTTTTTTGCCAATGGAATAAAAAGGGGTGAGTTGTGTGTGTACTTTTCTCAGCGTCTGTTGAATGATTGATCGAATGATTTTTACGAACATGTTAAAAATACCAACAACAGCTGTAGTTAAAAATATAAAGAAACAATTAAAAGAAACGGACAACAAAAGAAAGAAAAGACAAAGTTGTCTGAAAAGGAGTAGAACCTGTTTAATCCCACCCCTTTATTCGTTTCTCTTCTTGTGCACCGATATGCTTCGCCAAACAGCCAATCAGAGCGATCTCTCTCACCCGAAGAGTCTACAGTAAATTCAACACGACCCCCATCGGTGAAACAGCAGCAGACATGGTTCAAGCCGAGCTAATGATGCAAGACACATCACCGAACCATGGCCCGCAGATTCACCATTAACTTGGTGTGTTGGGGCCTTTGGACTGAAGTGTCTGGGACTTCATCCGTGTAAAGAAGAAAAAACCCTTTGCCTCCCCTGCCAGAGAAGAAAGAAGAGAAATGAAAAATGACAGAGGACAAGAACTCAAGTTAAAGGCACTAACACGATGCCTAATTAGCGACAAAGGCTGATACACTTCTTAGAGAATAATGTTCTTTTGTCTCAGCTACAGATGTCACACTACATTATATACATGCTTTGATTTTCTCTTGCTCAAGGGCGCCATGGCAACGGTATCTGACCTGCCTGAATTGGTCTAACCTTTGACCGTGCATCTGTTGCTATCTCTGTGTTTTGTACAGAAGCTTTCACTTGGAAGACATCCTGTCTAACGTGTGCTAGGCAGACAGTTTGCATTGAATTTACATTTACTTTACATTCACACAACAACGCAGTTTGCAGTCAGGCCCCCATTGATGCTTATAGACTTCCCTTTCATCCCATCATGGGTCATCATCATGAGAACATACAACCTCTTACGTGTTTAAAATCGATGTGTAGCAACACAGCTCAGCTGCTGTCGGTTTGTGGCGAGTTTAAGCATCAGTGAATAAACCTACAGTTGGTCAAAAGGATATTTCTTGTTCTGTGGCTCCTCTGTGAGCAGCCGCAGCTGCAGGTTGCATTTAGTAATGAGCTCGTCCAGCTGCTCCTCGGCATCGGTGAGGTCGCACACCTCCCTCTGCAACTCCTTATGGCGGGCAACCAAAGCTGCATCAACCCGATTACCACTGCAGGGGGAGAAAAATGTAGAAAAATTCAAATGAAATTGAGAAGGAGCATCCTTGGGGGCACACGCCTAGTGGTTATGGTGCACACCCCATGCACAGAGGCTATAGTCCTCGAAGAACGAGTCCTGGGTTCAACTCTGACCCGTGTCATTACCCACTCACTCTTTCCTGTTTCAGACTCAATCCACTGTCCTTCTCTACTATAAAGGCATTAAAGCCCCCAAAATAATCTTAAATAACGAGAAGGCACTTCCTGCTCATGGGCTGTAATTCATCTTTAGGTTCACTTGATTTGCCCTGAAATGTCTGTGTGTTTTACCCCAGTCAGATCTTTTGTTTTACAAGTATTCTTCATATAAAATCTTTTGTAACCTTATAACAGTTCCATCTAGGCTGACAACACATGCATGGCCTTCTTGTACTCACAGCCATTGGATGTTGTTCTTGGACTTCTTGGAGATGAGCTGGATTCCCTCCAGGACATTAGTTATGTCGTAGATGCGCCTCTTCTGGACGTCAAGGACCTGCGAGGCCCAGTTCAGATCCACCACGCCGTCAGCAGACTGAGACAGCAGGTTCAGGAAGCGCTTGGTGGTCAGGTTTAAGGACGTGTCATAACGGGACTTCTCGGTCGTGATTCGAGGAACTGCAGAGACATGGGGAAAGATGAAACAGATTTGAAAAAGGTGTTTCAACATCCCTGTAGGAGATCTCTGATAGCATCTGCCCAGCCCTTCCAGAAACATAAGACCTTCGAGGACTTTTGTCATGTTTGCAGGAAGTCTTGGATGACATAAGCCTGCCAGTATTTGGTAAAGCAACGTGAAACACAACAGCAAAATGAAGGTCATCTTGTTAGTTTGTGTGTTTGCTGTGTTTTGTTTGTTTTATAACATTGACAGAGATGGGAGAGAGACATGCATATAAGGACTTCACTGTTACTTTTTCTGTGTCAGCAAATCTTTAAGGCCAGCTTTGAAACAGGTCAGATGGCGTTTTCCAGTGCTGCACTGACTCATGTTGACCTAATCAACATCTGTTACATCACTCAGAGTTCCTCTTGTGCTGGGAGAGTCTTTCCTCTGAAGCACAAGATTAAAAAAGTCATTTAAATGTTGTTCTAAGAACATCAATCACTCCCAGATCTGTGAATACGACAAAAGAAAAGAGGCGGGGTACTGCAACTACTTTTTTTTACTAAATTGAACTCCTGCCCGACTGGGACGCAGTGAAGAAGAGCACCCAGCTGTCATTGGGTGAGAGATGGGTTACACCCTGGACTGTTCGCCAGGCAATCACAGAGCTGACGTATAGAGACAGACAACCAACCACACACATTCACACCTACAGGCAATTTTAGAGTCACCGTTTAACCTAACGAGCATGTCTTTGGACTGTGGGAGGAAGCCGGAGTACCCGGAGAGAACCCACACACGCACGGGGAGAAACATGCAAACTCGACAGAGAGGCTCCTGTCTGACGGGGAACAAGGAACCTCCTCTCAGTGAGGAAACAGCGCTAACCACTGCACCACCCTGCATCCCTATTTCAATTGTTTAAATAACTTAAATAGCGAGGTGCTCTCCACCTGTCGCCATTACAGCGCCATCACGCGACTTGAATTAATAAGACATTATCATGGAGGTAGCTGGTTAGCATTTAGAAGGCTGAATTTATACGATGGGTTCAAGTCAAGGAAAAGTACTATTTATGTGGCTTGTTAATTATCTATGTTAAAAGTGTACAGGTTGAAAACAAAATCCGTTATTTATACATTTACATATTTGTAGAATTTTGTGTTTGATTCAAAACCACAACATCTACATCCAGGAAAAGATCTTTAATACCTCATTCCAGTTTAAACAAACCTACTCACACCAGTGGGTTCCTCCCCTATGTGATGCCATTTTCCTGTTTCATAATAAAGAAACAAAAAAAAAAGAACATCTCCCTCCTTTCACAATCAGCCTCCTGAATCCACAATGAACACACATCTCGTCTGATCCGACAAAAAAATGAACCTACATCCAAAATGTCACAAGAACTAACGATTGTACGCTTAAAGTTTGAAGTTCATTTCCCATAAAACAGTGAATGTTGTCACTTATAGACTATTAGGCCTTTTATTTATTCCACTTTCAAGAACATGACAGGAATCTGCAGCTTTTTTCAAACTAACAACTAAACTTTTCACTCCAGGTCTATCTTACAGACTGCAGTGTTGGCCCCCTTTTTACGCTTCAATCCTCACATTTGTGTTCACTTTATTAAGTGTTGTGGCAGAATTGAGCTGTGACCATGGTCATGTTCAATGTGTAGGTGTTTTAACAATTACATCTCTGAAGGCAACAGACTCAACAGTTCATAAGAAGGGCGTCAACAGCTCGTCTATCGGTCTATAGCCCGGCTTACAGCTGGTGGAGCAGGCGGTGTTTTATTAAAGCCGACTGTTGGTATGGAGTGTCTCCTCTTCGGTCTGCAGAGCTAGCGTGAGCTGCACCTCCGGGTCTCTGATGACTGCGGCGCCGCGCTCTCTGACAGCTACTTTAGAAGAAGCGTGTTGAGCTCGATGCTTCATTCTTGTGAGAGAAGTTTTCCTTCCTGCACACAGACGATAACTCACTGCTATATTCTTGCTGTTAAACTCGAGCTGGGGAAAATAATGTCTGTAATTCCGAGACAGAAAGCTCACGGCAAAATGATCCCGTCTGCAATCCTTCTCCCAGGATGCTGCTGTCCTGCCGCTAGTGTAACCTCACCCGCTTGTTGACTGCTGTTTCAAATAAAGTAACAAGTAACGAATGCTTTTAAATGTCAGAAACTGTAGCGCGTTATTGAATCTGGAAGGTAACTCATTCGTTACCAGATACCGCAAATAGAAGTGGCGTTTAAGTAATGTGTTTCTTAATAACGCGTTAGTCCCGACACTGACTTATAGGATCCCATTGTGGATAATTCTGGATTTAAATAATTAACATCAACAACTGACATGCAGTAATTAACACATAATGACACATTTAGTCTTCCTGTATGATTTAGTGTATCCTTTGTCAATCTGAACAGACCAGTACTTTAATTACCAGTCAGCCCAGTGAAGACACAGCCGTTGGCAGGCTGTTGTCTGCGCTCTCAAAAGGACAGCTGTTTTTTGGGACAATGAGGGCGGGAGCAAAGGTCACAGTGTGTATGTATGGATGTATGGATGTATGAATGGATGTCGGCCACGTGTGCAGCTGACGTGTTGCTTCTCCTGCTGTGAATTTTAGGGAAACAATGAAAATCAGCAGAATAAGCTGTGAGCGAGTGTGTGGTTGTGGCTGTACCTCTGGGCGGGGCGGGTGTGGAGGGCGGTGCTTGGCCCACGGACGGTCGAGTTGTGCTGACATACTGATGGTCACTATCCAAGTCCAGCTTCCTTTTCACCTGCAGAAATATGAGTAGTTAAAACAATGCAATCCCTGTTATTTAAAGGTTTGACAGTATCTAAAAGTACAGAAGCATAAAACACTTCTTCAGTCATATTTCTAACCAGGACAGAGAGCACTGTCTCAAGTGTACTAATGCATTGCCAATATATTTGTGCAATTTAGAAAGTGTGCAAGAGTTAGCCTGCATTTTTGGTCAATAAAAACAAGAAAGAAATATATGGGGGGCCTGGGACTTCTATTTTTGTTGTTGTGGTACCGAAACAGTGTCAATGTTGTTTGCTTTGTACTAGTATCATATTGAAGTTTAAAATCCTGGTATCATGACAACCCTACAGTAGATAGCATAATAATAAACAAGATATTATTACAATCAATCTGTGTTAAGAGGTGGAAACGAAAGTGAGACGTCTTGAAGCAACAGGTAGCTGGACTTTGTAACACAGGCAGAAACACAATCATATCGAGATTTCATCACACTATGATTAAGGAACCGCCAGCTGACCACTTCTCTTATCTCTCTTTCACTTCTTCCCACACCCTCCCCTCCTCACCGGAGGTCTCCCCAGAGCTGGTCGTCTCTTGTCCTGGATCCCCACGTCAGCAGGGCCCTGTGGCGTGGCAAACAGCAGGATTTCCCCCGTGCTGGTGGGGGCAGAAGCCGGGTGGAGTCCCTCATTGCTGGGGCTGGTGATGATCACTATCTGGTGGTCTTCGCTCAGGTCAATACTCCCAGAGTTCAGCAGAGTCTCAAAGTCGGCCAACAGATCCTCAGATGTCTGCCCTGTTATCAGAGTCTCTGACATGGCAGTGTGTCACTATGAACCCTTTAAGAGTGATCTTAACTATCAACGCCTTAGTGTGCTTGCTTTACTCAAAGAATTTAAGGCAGCTTTAATTTGAGGCAGCTTGAGCATTTCTTCAGGAAGTTCCCTTTTCTCTATTGTCACTCTGCGTATTAATAAACAAGCTACTACAAAGACATGATTACCAACATTATCAGTAACCAGGCAGCTTGTAATATTCCTAAAGTAAGCTGTAGGCTGATAATGACACGACAGCACAGGATGTTCTGCCAAACAGGAAATTTGGCAAATAAAACTATATTGCTAAATGCATGCCAACTCAGCGACTTGAGGCTCAGCCGCTGCTAGATTACTAAAAAGCAAGGGGTCGCAAATAATCCGTGGGAGGTATACACAATTGGTTATAAGCGAGCTAGCAAGCTAATCTTTTGTTTTCATCTCTCCTGTCAGTTCAGAGCAGACGTGAGGCCTGGCCACACTGTCCCCAACACAGCTACCCACCCTGCTAACGAGCTAGCTAACAAAGAATAACAAGTGAACAAAACAAACCCACCGCAGTCAGAAAACTACCCCACATGAGGGCAAACAGATATATAAGGTTTACGTAGACATGAGAGAGAGTTTAGTTAATTGGCTATTAAAACTTTATAACAGCTTTCCAATAGGTGAGCTATCGAAATAAAATACCTACAATGAGAAAAGCATATCTAAAAAAGCGTATCTGTAAAGTATAAATAATAAAGCGACAGTAAGATTAACCGAGTATACAGATGTTTCCTTCAATGTGGAAATATAAGGCAAATTAGCATGCTAGCTAAGTTATTAGCCGCATTTCTTCTGCCCCCTCGTTTTGTTGGGGCACGCAGGAAGCAGTCCGACAAAACTGGGATATGTGAGGAAATAAATCGGGGATATTAAGGCACCTTCTTTCCAAAAAGGAGCCGTAGGTCCTTCGGTGGATCACATCGGGTGCGGTCCGTGTGCGAAAGCGTCTTCCGGACCCCGTTTTCGGCTGTTCTTGTTGTTATTGTCCCAGCTGATCTACATCTAAACAAGGCTTCGGACGGTTTTCGCGCTAAATCTTTTTTGCCGCGAAACAGACACGTGCGCCAATCCGACGGTTCTGATTGGTCGGTGAGATGTTCTCCCCCGTAGGGCGGGATTAAAGGTGATCTGAATGGTTGAAACAGCCGTCTGTCACTTTGTCGAGCCCAGAGTCATCGCTCAGAAGATGCGTTCAAGATCAACCCAAAAAAATCGTTTTTGTTAAATAAAAAAAAAAGGTAACGATTTAAATTGTGCTTCCTGTGAATCCCATGCTAAGACTGTCATTCATCTGTTCTGGGAATGTTTACATGTATGTACTACAAAATATTTGTAGATTTATTTTAGATAATTTTACATGTAATTCTGAGCTTCTTCTTGAAAATGTTCTTCATGGCCACTCTAATTCCAGTTTTTTTTCCAAATGAATATTTTATTATACATCTCATTATATTCAAGCAAAATTTTACATTCATGAATGTAAATTTACAAATAAAAAGTATTTGCTTTTCAAAAACAAATAAAGCGATACATCAAATTGATCACATCGTCCAAGACAAAGAAAAAAAGCCCCACAGCTATTACATTAATTTCCTTCGGCCTATGATAATAACTTACAGAGGCGCTGCTTGTCAACAGGCAAGGCAATCAATCAATAAATCAATCTCTATTTGTATAGCGCCAATTCATAAGTGTTATAGTGTTATCTCATGACGCTTTACAAAAAGCAGGTAAAGGACCTTACTCTTTGTCTATTAATATTACAAAAGAGCAGGTAAAAAGACCATGCTCATTTTTATGTTACAAAAAGCAGGTAAAAGACCTTACTTATTGCTATATTATAAGGACCCGGCTTAATCCATCATGAGCAAGGCAACTGCTTGGGGCCCCAGGCCACCCAAACCACAGCAGTAGCTCAAAATGTGCACATTTTGCAATGACAGTAGGAAACCTGCCTAATGGGGCCCCATCTGAAAGCACTCACTCTCGTTGCCCTGCTTAGCATCTCATCTCTCATTACTGGGAAAACCAAAGTTTGTCAATTTAAATCACTGAAGGAAAATGAATAGGAATTTTCTTACTGGGAGTGACAAAAGAAAGAGGAAGAGCGTCAGACAACTGGTAGTGGTACAAGTGGTTGGAGGGGCCGTCAATTAATTTTTCGCCTAGGGCCCCAACCGACTCTAGAATCAGAATCACCACTGATAACTTATCAAATATGGTTTTAATCGAGCTCTTGTTTTTGCTGTCTGTCCTGTGAGGTGAAGGGAGTGTACCTCAACAGGCAGACTCTGCTAATCGAGCGCCGACCGCGCAGCAGAAGAGCTACAAGATGGCGCAGGCAATATTTGAAGTGCTTGAAGGTAGGAATACAATTGTAAATTACCCCTTTAGTACAACTATAATTAAACGCAAACGTGCATTTTTTAACAGGGTCGGTAGTAGAGGACAATTTAAATGTGCAGAGAGCGATGTTATGCTAACATCTTTGTTATAACAATCAAAATAGCACAGAGAAGGAAGAGGGGCTGTGACTGTAAACAAACCAACAGATTGATTATTATTCTGAGCTTATATGACTCCACATAGGTCTCACGTTATTGCAGTGAGGCAAATATTATTCGCCTTAATGTTCGTTTTTTGCAGCCTTTTGATAAAAAAAACGCAACATATGTTTGCTTCATTATTTTAAGGATTGATAATAACTTTGTGTTTATCGTAGAGGATTCACAGCAAGCTAAAAGCATTGCTTGTATGCAGCTAGAACAGCTATAAACACCCCCCCACCAATCCCTCTTCTTCTCCTTCTTCTTCTACTTCAGGCATGGACAACCAGACAGTTCTGGCGGTCCAGTCTCTGCTGGATGGCCAAGGCGGAGTTCCTGACCCAAACAACCAGAATGTCTCTGGGACGTCCACCATCCAGTCTATGGGTGTGTACAGCAAATACAGTAAATGACAGCCCGGCGATAACAATTTACCCCTCTGATGTTGAGTCATGCTTTTGTCCAAAATGTTTAAATTGAGCATGTTTGCTGGACTTTAGTGGTCACACTCAACTCAACTCAACTCAGCTTTATTTGTGTTGCACCAAAGTGCTTCCCAGAGGATTGACAGATAGGGAATAAAAGCAGACAGCAATAGGTTAACATTTTACAAGATTAAAACTAGACAGATGACAGAGATACAAAATGATCATAATAATACATTTTATTTAAAATGCACTTTATATTTGGAGCAAATCTCAAAGTGCTACAATTTTGAATAAAGGCATAAAAACAACAACTAATGGGTAAAATCAGGCAGAGGTAAAACATGAGCATAAAACAACATCTTAGAGCAGTGGTTTTAAGAGAAAGCTCTTTTTTCCCACAGTCTGTGGGGACCTCAGGTGGTCAGGGAGAGTATTACATAGTCGTGGGGCAGCAGAATAGAAGACTCTGTCCCCCATAGAGCAGAGCTTAGTCAGGGGGGTTTGGTGTTGGCAGATCGGACGATGTGGGAATGAGGGGTGAGCAGTTCAGAAAAGTTAAAAAGAAGTATACATTTGTACGGTAAAACAACAAAGTATGATGTAGACAAAACTGATTGAAACCAGGGAGATACAACTCAATAAATCCCAGGGATGATCGTCATTTTAAAAACAATTTTACAAATGTTAATCAAGGATAAGAAATGACTCCAAATCAAAATCCACATTTAAACTTTTTTAAATTAAAAAGATATAGAGCTTGTCATTTTAGTGTCCAAAGGGAGCGAGTTCCACAGTTTAGCACCATAAAAACAAAAATTAAAACAGTCAGTAAAAGCACCTTGCTGAGTTGTTGACTGCACTGACCTGATCTTTAATGAAAGAAGTTAGTATAGATGTAAAACACGATTTAAATGCACCTTTAGTGCAACGATGCTCAGGAGCAGGTGAGTAAACACAATAGATCATATAAACACACAACAGAAAACAGATGTCTCCCAGCAGAAACCAGCTGTACAAAAACAGCAAACATAAATACATTTAATTTAATATTTCAAACATGTGAATACTTAAGTTCAGGAGGTTGTGACAGTTCACAGCACTGAGGATGTGTTATTCTAACTTTCCCCGTGTTTGTCCGTCCTGCAGACGACGAGGACGTGTTTCTGTGCGGGAAGTGTAAGAAACAGTTCAATTCTCTCCCAGCCTTCATGACACATAAGAGGGAGCAGTGCCAGTCTAGCGCCCCCTCCCTGTCCACAGTGTCCTTGGCCTCCACAAATGCCTACACCTCCGTGCCCTCCATCAGCTCTGGACCACAAACTCCCGCAAACAGACAGGTGAGGAGGACAGTTTTTTTTTTTGTATTTCTCGGGAAGTTGTTTGATCTACACCGTTTTTAACGATTAATTAGATTGGAAAGTTGGGTCATATTAAGTTGTTGTATCTGTACAATCAACAGCATATCAACAAGAAGGCTTATAAACACGGAGTAACTGATGGGATAATAACTACAGAACACAGAAAAGGAAGCAGAGGCATTCAATCTAAAACACTACACAAAGTCGTTTTAGAAATATCTACTCCTGGAGCATTGATATCCTAGCCGTTATGTTGTGCACCCCATGTACAGAGGCTGTAGTCATCGTTGCAGCGGCTGTGGGTTTGAATCCGACCTCGGCTTCTTGCTGCATGTCATCCCCTACTCTCTCCTCCCTCCCTGTCTCTCTTCAGCTGTTCTATCCAATAGTCCTGGTGTGTTGGTGTGTATCTGTAATTAAAGATATTAAATTACAGTAAACACATACCAAGTAAACAGCCTGTCTATTTTTAGAGTGTACAGGAGAGCTGTAAAGTTTGAGAAGAAATCTAAAGATGATGCACAGAAAGAGTGCAAAGGTTTAAGGTATGAAATAAAGAAGAATGTGCACAGAGATAATAATCAGGTGGCATTATTGTAACACACACGAGTCAGATAATGGGATGTCATCATGATGAGCAGAGTAAAAAGAATCATACGTTTTTTGCGCAATCACAGCTTGCTGACTTTTTGTGTTTTTTTCTGTACAAAGAACTCAGTTAATTACAACTTAAACCTTTTCTGTATTTTTCGTCCCTCGTCTCCATCAGGTATCGACCTACATCACAGTCCCTCCCTCTCCGCTGACACACACTCTGGTCCAAGGCAATGTGCTGGTCAGTGACGATGTTCTCATGTCTGCAATCTCAGCTTTTACCTCCATCGACCAGCCCATGGCCAGCATGCAGACGCCCATACAGGTAAGACAGTATGGGGGTACAACATAGACAGCAGAAGTTTGGACTTGTGTCTCCTGTGTATGTCCTGAACCTCCATGAAACATCACACCATGATGCCAGGTTCTGAATATTTCAGGCTTTCTATTGAAAGCTCACACACCTAAAAAAAAAAGAAAGTTAAAAAAAAACATGCTTCCTTCTTTTTTGTATTGCAGAGTAACCTGAGCATGCACACAGCTGGTGTATCTTACCTGCAGCACCATCATCACCACCACCATCATCATCACCAGCAGCAGCACCAGCACCAGCAGCAGCATGCATCCCACCCCCTGCCCTCCAGTCAAACACAAGCCCACCCCCTGCCGACTGGACAGCCGTCGCAGCAGCCGCTCTCTTCACAGGTGCCAGCCAGCCACAGTAACTCTGTGGTGCAGGTGTACAGCACGCTGCCCCACATGGCGGGGGGGTGGCGGTGCAGAGATCCACACCCTCGGTCTGCAGCCTTTTCATCCTGTCCAAGTGAGTTAAGATGTTTTTCATTCTTTCTTTTCTTTTTTTTGGTAGGAACAATTTGAGATGAACAAGCTGATTTTTCCATTATCAGGATAATCATGAATTTTCTAACTTAAATGCTACAGTGCAGGAACTCCTTGTGATTTATGTTTTCTTTGGGATTGTTTGATTGCTTTCTTTCCTTGAACAGGTTGTGTTTCTTTCTGTGATACAATATGAAAATTGTTTTCTTGACAAGTATGTTTGAGTAACATTTCCATTATACACTTCAATGCATATTTTGATCATTCTCTGGATTATATCGTGAATCCCAATTATTTTAAATATGGCAAGTATGACAGAAATGTTTTGCATGTGGCCATAAAAACTGAATCAAGAATATTGCAAAGGTCGAAAAGTGCTGTGTCTGTGTTTCTATCTTCAGGTTCCCAGTCAGTGTGTGGAGAGCCAGTCGTTCACCACCCCTCCTGTATACAGTCCTGGGAAACAAGGCACCAAAACAAAGATCTGCAGCATCACAACCAACCTGACGGAGCTCGGCGACTTTGAGAAGGTCATCATTCCCAAACGGCCGAGGAGCAGCAAAAAAAGCCTTGATGGAGCAGCAGGTATGTGAGGAAACAGATTGAATAAAATCAAGATTTTTAAATCTTCTTTTGATCCAATAACTTTAAGACAAAAACCACAAAGGTAATGTATGTGAATACAGTTTATAATGATCACAGATGCATTTTCTGTCCTCAGCAGAGCAGCTGAAAGGAAAAGGACCAAAGCTGAAGTGTAACTTCTGCGACAAAATCTTCTCCAAAAACTTTGATCTTCAGCAGCACATTAGAAGGTGACTTTCTGGCCAGCACATCATCTCTAGATGGACGAAGAACACGCCATGAAAATTCAGACTTCTAACTTTTTTTCTTCTCAAAGTCACACAGGAGAGAAACCGTTTCAGTGCATCGTCTGTGGTCGAGCCTTTGCCCAGAAGTCCAACGTGAAGAAACACATGCAGACACACAAGGTCTGAATCATTTTTCACATCGATCTCTGTTTGTTTTACTCTGCACAAAAACATCATCTAAGAGAGCACAAACATTTTAGTTGACCCATACACCCTAACAAGGAGCTCACTTAGTTCACTTCAGATATCGGCAGCTATTACCAAACAATGTGTGAGTCACCAAACACTGTTTGCTAATTCCCACCTCACGTAATCACTGTTACTTCACTTGACAAACTTTAAATGCCCATCAGCAGATTTACCTCGCTAAACTCAGTAGGATTATTTACCTGTGATTTAAGACAGAAGTGGACAACAGCAGTTAAAAAAATCTTTCTTTTTTCAAAGGTTTGGCCGATGGGTGTAGCCAGCACTGTGTCAAGATTACCGATCACGGTAAAAGTGGTACCAGTGTCATCCAATGAGGAAGAGGGAGGCGGAGATCATCATCATCAGCAGCATCAGAGTGAATCTGAGGAGATGGAGGCGTCTCAACAGCAGAACATTCAAACACAAGCAGACGAAGAAGCAGCTCAGACAGGTAATATGATGCAATATCATCCAATCCATGTTATTTATACCGCACATTTTAAAAAACAACAAAGGTTACCAAAGTGCTTCACAAAAAACTGACAGATTAGAAGACTGTAAAATAACGTTAAAACTCAGGCTGTCAACGTTTACGCGTTAATGCATGACATGATTAATCTAGAGACCTTAATGCATTCATTGTTTTATGGCAAATTAGTCATACAACTTTCCGGCTTCATATGCAAATTTATACAGAGCGTCATTCGCCTTAATTATCAATGAAATCATTAATTGAGATGACAAATCAAAATGCAGACTCAGCAGGGAAAGAGAGATCTTAACCCTCGAAAGGAGCAGCATAGTGACCGAGTGGATGGTTACGGACATGACTTGCTGGATCATGAAGCCTCTACAGTGATGCTCCTCAACAGTTCTGTTGACAAAAGTGAAATCTAAGACCTGCACTGCAGACTCGAGTCTCTTTTCATAGTGAAAAAACAAATGATCAGCGTCATTAACTCATGTGGTGTGCGTGGTGAGCTGGATGGGTGCAGGTCATTTTGCCGGGGGGACAGGGGGAGATCCAGGGGTTGGCTCCCCTTTTGAAATCTGATGTGCCACCCCAAATCCCAAATCAACTACTTGGGCTTTGTTGCAGCAGCCTGCTGGTGTCTTTCTTTGCATTTGAATGTGGCACATTTACACTTTTTAGAAATTGATTGAAAGCACCTGTAGAAAAATGTCAAATAACATAAAAAAGCATCAAACATGTAAAACACATAATTAATACATGGAAGCCTCTGCACACCCACACAGGTGTTTTTAACGACTCTGCATGATAAGACCAGGACAGGTGGAGAATTTATAATGTAATTAATTCTAAGCACCAACAAATAAGATAACAGGTCATCAAGTTCTCCCTTCCAAACGGTTTCTGCTAAACCAACAGGGAAGTGGAGCTGTCTCCACACCCACATCTTCCTGTGCAGAGGTCTAACCATGGTCCCACTGACACCTGTGTGGGTGTTAAAAGGCTTTAATGAAGAAAATAAAAAAGATATCTGATCAGCACATTATGAATAAAAGCTGCAGACCCAGGATCAGATTTATGGCTCCAGGTTTTAAAGCTTACACAATGTCTGATTATAGAAGCACCGGGGGAGTTGGAGGAGGGCGCCACAGAGGATTGTGCTGGTCTGGAGGGCAGCCAGGGGGAAACCATTCAGAGCGAGCCTCCTCAGCTGCAGCAGCAGGTTCAGTCCAACCAGAACCAACAGTGCCAGGCTCAGACCAAACAGGTAGTAGTCGTGGTTGATAGCTCCTATCAGTGCCAGTTCTGTGCCAGCAAGTTCAAAACCTACTTCCAGCTCAAGTCCCACCTGACGCAGCACAAAGGGGAGCAGGTGAGTACAGAGGAGCAGGCGTAATAAAACATCATAAACTGTAGGTTTGTGGTTGTTTTATTTTGCATGCCAATAAAAAAGCCACTTCCACTTCCCTGCAGGTTTATAAGTGCGTGCTGAAGTCCTGCTCTCAGACCTTCCACAAGTTGGATCAGTTCCTGGAGCATATCAGGACGCACCAGGAGCAGCTGACCTATCGCTGCCACCTCTGCAGTAAGGTGTTCCCCTCGCTCTTTGACCTGGGAGTGCACCAGTACTCCCACTGCTTCTGCCCACAACAGAACACACGCAAAGAAACCGCCATCTACAGGTCAGCTCAAACACTTGTCCTCATGTTCTGATTGCATAGTTGTAGAAAAAGAGGGGAGAACACATGCATCCTTTTCCTGGTGTCTGGACTGCAAGCCAATAAAATAAACACAAAGTTAATGTGAGATAAAGAGACACTGATTTTAAATGACAATGCAGCAGCCAGTATGTCGTCCTCCTAAGTTTAGATTCTGGTCCTGAATGCTCTGTATTTGTTTCGACCAAAGAAGGTAGGCAGTTTTGAGGACCCAACACGGCCGTTTTAAACATCAAACCAACAGGTGTTGCAGCGATGGAAGCGGGCAAGAGAACTGGTTCAGATAGAAGTGATTGTACCCGACCTAAAAAGCCTCTGCGTGTTTCTAATAAGCTCCACGAGCAGAAACGTGCTCAAACTAGGATCAATATTGGAGATGCTTTTGATAAATGGAGAGAGGTTAGAACGCAGAAAGGTTTACAGACCGATGCAGAGCTGGCTAAACACTGAAGCTTCAGAGTCTGTGACATGGCAACCTGCGTGTGCCTCGACTGTAGAGAGGAGGGGGCGGGGGGAGACAGCTCTCTCCAATGTTTTGAATTTGGACTGCAGTACCCATTTCGAACACTAGGTGTCAGAGAAACATGTGGCTCCTTTAAGTGACATTCATACGAACCAGTGCCAATTCATAGAAAAGAAGAAAAGAAACTGCACATTACAGAAGGATCGGCCACTTATTTGCTGCTCAAATGTACAAACATATAGCAACTTACATTTTTTTCCGACTTCTCTTCTGTCAATTCCAAATTATTGAAACAAGAGTTTGAGAGAGAGAGAAAAACTGACTCCAACAAAACTGCAGTTTCCCCTCAGCTCATTTTATGTCTCGTCTGGGATGTCTGCTCACACTGCTGTAGTTGGTCAATACACCATGTTTCCCCCTTATGTTTCTCCTCAGGTGTGTGAAGTGTCAGAGCAGATATTCTACCCAGGAAGCACTGGAGCAACATCTACTGACTGCCTCACACAACTATCCCTGCCCACACTGTCAGAAGGTATCCTGCATACTCATTTAAACATGTTACAGTTGTCACCATTCTCAACCTCTATCATGGCCTTCAAATGTGCTCTCACATGTTCAGGTTTGAGTTTTTAATGTCCCTGTTTGAGACTTTGGTGCTGTGTCTGACCTGTTCTCTTTATGGCCATCAGGTCTTCCCGTGTGAAAGATACTTCAGACGCCACCTCCCCACACACGGCATTGGCGGGAGGTTCAAGTGTCAGATCTGCAAGAAGGCCTTCAAGACAGAGCACTACCTCAAACTGCACACAAGAATTCACTCAGGTGAGACCGGCTTCTCGAGGTGTCATCCTTTCCCTCTGGTTTTCTTTTGATTGGAGACTTTTATCCAAACTGCACAACCCTGCAGCGCCTGTTCACAGGCTGGTGTTGATACTTAAGCTGGTGATTCTCTTTTGATGTCTGAGTCAATGTAGGTCGTTGCTATTTCTCTGTTTCTCCATGGTTGACACTGTAAAGGCAAACAACCTCGTCCTGCAGCCTGTATCACATCAGATCATCTTGTCATGACATTTTGTAGGTGAAAAGCCGTACAAATGTTCCCTCTGTGAGGCGACGTTCAACAGGAAGGACAAAGTGAAACGACACATGCTGATCCATGAACCTTTCAAGAAATACAAGTGTCCCTTTAGGTGAGACTTCTTTCATCAAATAAGCCTTTCAGACGTTTCTCCACTTGTTCTGCTCAGTGTGTCGTTCTTTGATTTGATTTGAACATTCTTTTGTTCCTCAGGTCACATGTAGGCTGCACCAAGGAATTCAACAGACCAGACAAACTCAAAGCCCACATCCTGTCACATTCTGGTAGGAGAATAATACAAATGTATCTTGATATATATGTGATGGTCTGACATTTTGAACATGATTTAAATCTTTCTTGTCAAATGAGCCTGGATGAAGTAGTTTTTCTTTTTTTTGTATTCTTGAGACTTTTTTGTTTTTAAAGGTCACATATTCTCCTCCTTTCCAACCAGTTTCAATAAGCCTCAGAGCTCATCAAAACATGTTAAGTCTCTTGTTCTAAATCCACTCTGATCCTGTATTTGATCATGCCTATAAACCCCTCTATTTCAGCCCTGCTCAGAACAGGCTGTTTCTGTGTCTGTAGCTTTAAATGCAAATGAGCTGTGTCTGACCACGCCCCTCTCTAGAAGGGCTTGGGTGGCTCGGGCTTTCTCGCTCCATACCCTATTGTTTACTGTGAGAAGGCAGACTCAGAGGGCAGAACAAACACCTAGCTGTGGGAGTGTCACCCACCTGGGGGAGGGGTTACTGCCCTTTGTGATGTCATGAAGGGAAAATCTCCAAACGGCCTGTTTGAGCGCACATTTTCTGAAAAGTGGAGCAGGCAAAAGACGGATAGGATGGACTTTTCTCATGATTGGGGGGGTTTGTAGACAGACTAGGGACACATATTAATGTTAGAGAAACTTGCATAATATGTGCCCTTTAAATGTAAGTTTGGATCAATTCGTTTGTGTAACACACAAAATCATCATCATCTGAACTTGAAAATCAAAAAAGAAACTTGTTCTCTCTTCTCCAGGTATCAAACCCTACAAGTGTCTGTTCTGTCAGAAGGCGTTCAGCCGCAGGGCTCACATGCTTGAGCATCAGCAGTCCCACACAGATAACTACCGCTTCAGATGCTCCACCTGCAACAAGGGATTCACCAGACAGAGCTATTACAGAGATCACAAATGTCCCGCAGCAGGGAACGGGACGGGAGCTGAAGGAGGGACAGAAGAGGGGGAGGAGGATGAGGTTGAAGGAGTGCCAACAAGTGGGGAAAAGGATGAAGAGGAAGACGGCAGAAGAAGCAGGTTCATGAGAAAAGCAAAAAGGACAGAGAGGGAGGATGGAGACGGAGGGGAGGACAGCTTAAAGGAGCAGATGGACACACACAGGGGGGAGGGGGATGAGGAGGAGGAAGAGGAGGGGAGGAACGATGAGGGCTGTCAGGCTGCGATGTCAATCACAACCACTGAAGGACAGACGGAAAGAGGGCAAGAGGATGACGGGATGGAACGGAGTCGGCAGATTCAAAGCAATGACCAAAACTGTTTGCAGCAGCCATGTTTGTAGTTTCAAGCATCATCTTGTAGGAACGTTTCCTGGACACGGACCAAACACACCCAGTTAAACATTATTTATTAAAAACGGTCAGCGTCTGGGAATTTTCTAGGTACTTGTTTTAAATTAAAACATTATTTAAATGATTGCACTGTTTTAACTTCATTTACTGTGAATGAAAATGAGGAGGAGAGGACTGATGAGGCTGTGAAGCTGCTGTTGAACATTTAAAGTGTCATGATGTCAAAAGCAGTGGCAACATTTTCTATGATTTATGTCGCAAACACTAAATTATTATATAAGCTTACACTTGTAGCAGTCTTTCTTTTTATATTTATAAATTTATTTCACTTGATGTTCAGTATCCGTGCAATTTATTCTATAAGTAGGTTTACCCTATTGTTGTAGTCAAGACCACACTAACCGAGACCAAGACATACCTGAGACCAGAGTGCTCCGAGAACAAGACAAGACCAAGACAGTTAGGGATCGAGACCAAGGCAGGACGAGACAGAGACAAGGCCATAAATATCACTGAAAAATCATCATCTTGTGTTTAGGGGGCGTGTCACTCACTTAGACTGTAACACCGGTGAAGGTTGGGGCCGTAACCGGGGGATAAAAATCAAATTATGAATGAGTGTAAGTTATTTGTTCTTTTAAAAAGAGGCATTTTCCTTCTAAACACAGTAATGACGTGGAAAAATAGCCTGTCAGTGGTGGTCTTGACTTACAATCAAGAGTCCGTCCAGTCCGAGACAAGGCCGAGTAAAAATGCTCTCGATTCCGAGTCGAGACTGAGACCTTCAAAAAGTGGTCTCGAGACCAAGACTGATATCGAGTACTACACTAGTTTACCCACCGTCCCTTAATAATCCTTTTTGCACCGATATATCGGTTGAACATCGTTATTGGTTCATATCGTCCCTGTTGGAGCACAGGCAAAGCTGTCAGTGGCCGATGTGTTTGTGTCGTGTTCGCATCAAGTACATGCTGGGAAGCTTTTACATCTAACTGTTGATTGAGAGAAGAAGTCGTTTATCGTGCAGGAGTCACCTGTTGAACAAAATGATTAGTTTTTATAGTCAAACATGAAAGAAAATGTGGATTCCCCTTCGGAAGAAAAAGAAACAAGAACATGTTTATCAAAGTAAAAGCACGTCCTGTGAACTTGCCGAGCTTCTCAGAATGGTGGAAATGATCATAAATCATAAGATAAGAAACGTCTGAATGCTGACTCTGGTTCCTTCATCACAGACACGCACACACATTTTTTGATTTAATTTATTAAGGTGACAATTTCTATATTACACATCTTTCATGTTCAGAAGTTAAACCAGGGAAAAGAAAATATAGTGTTATAGCATAAACCTCTTATTAAAACCTCTCTTTTACAAAAGAAACTTTGTTATTGACACCATTTACAACTTGTTTGCATGTACAGGAAAGTGACAGTGGTTTAGTTTTACACGGTGAATTCTGGAGCAACTTCATTATATTTACACATGTTCTTATTTACTACATCCCAGGACTTTAATATGTGATCGACCCCAGAACAAGATTAAAACAGCACAGGGTTAAAAAAATGTCAAGAGGCAACTTTACCGATTCAGTTTTCATCATGATACATTCATTTTGATTACACTCACTGAATTTGTCTCAGTAGTTGTCCCATCTTAAATCACAGTTTAAGCCACAATTCATCAGCTTACGTTTTCGAGATTTGCAACACTGGTGCAGTTTCTTCAAAAGAACATCTCAAACTCCTCGAAGTGTGGATACCTGACGACGCCTGAGGGTGAACATAAGGCTACCTGAAGGCTAATGACAAACACGACAGACCACCTCGGTGGGCTCGTGGAGACAAAGCACCCAGAGAAGGTGGAGGGAAATGGCTTCTCCTTGCCAAACAATCAGCACCTGAGTTTGATGTTCCTCAGTAACCACACCTGTTCTTTTCAGTGTTTGATTAACCCATTCAAAAATAGACACTCCAAAATGAGCAACCACACCGCCTGCTGTTCTTCATTTTACATAAATAAACCACATTATTTCATGTTTCTGTTGATTAGAAGCATAGACCGTATATAAGAAGTGGATGTAGACTTGCGCTTTAAAAAAATAATACCAACGCTAAAGTGCCTTAAACTTGCATTCCTTCTGTTGGCCAGCAGGGGGCGACTCAGCTGGTCGCAGTAGAAGTCAGACTTTATGCAGGTCAAGCAGAAAATAACTCTCCTTCCTTCTTCACTTGATTAATAATCTTAGAAAAAACGTCTCAAGAGAGTTTTTAGAGTTCAGATGTTTCAAGCTTTCTTCATGTTAATCCTGAAAAATAAACTATAAAGCACGGATGCTTTCGGGTGTGATCAAACTGTGTATGACAGATGGCAATCAAATTACCTGAAAAATGCCATTTTGAGCATTTGATAATACCAGAGGAGATTTTTTAAAGGTCACATATTATTCTCCTTTTAGGGAAGTTTAAATAAGTCTCAGAGCTCCTTAAACCATGTCTGTGAAGTGTCTTGTTCTAAATCCACTCTGATCCTGTATTTGATCATGCCTATAAACCACTCTATTTCAGCCCTGCTCAGAACAGGCTGTTTCTGTGTCTGTAGCTTTAAATGCAAATGAGCTGTGTTTGACCTCGCCCCTCTCTGGAAGGGCGCAGAGGGCTCGCGCTTTCTAGATCCATGCCCTATTGTTTACAGTGAGAAGGCAGACTCAGAGGGCAGAACAAACACCTAACTGTGGGAGTGTCATCCACCTGGGGGAGGGGTTAAAGGGTAGTAACCCCTCCCCCAGGTGGGTGACACACAATAAAGCTGAAAGCAGTGTTAGCTAAAAAAAAAACCAGCCCTCACTCCTCGCAAGCTTCTCTCTTTCATCCATCATCTGTTTACTTACAGCTCAAAGAAACATGACGGCAAAGGACAAAATGCCAAACTTAAGGCTCTAAAACGTCAGACGTTGGCGACATCCACCTCTTATATTCTGAACAGGATCAGCTGTTGTGTAAAGTCAGATAAACCAAACGTCATGTTTTTGTTTGGTATACTGTTCCATAATCAACACCACAGTAACAAGCCTAACCTTAAATCTTTAATATTGCTCGGTTTAATTTGGGGAAAGAAAAGTGTTAAAAGAAGAAAGTCTGCCACTAACGTTTTTTTAATGCTACATGTGTACAAGGAGCAACTTCTCTTTTTGCAAAGTTTGCATTCAAAGTGTCGTTTAAAATGTGACCTAAACTGAAGAGAAGGGATTTGGTTTCACTTACATTTGGTTGTTTTTTGTTGAACATATAAAGTAAGGTACTGAATACGATGCATTGAACACCTTCTTATAAAATACTCTCTTCTCCTCGTGGATTTCCACCTCAGACCAAACGAAGATTTAAAGAAAAATGTCTTGAGGCTGATATTAAAACGTACAAGTTAAAAGTTTCTCCCAGAATACTTGAATCCCATTCTGCATCACAACAAACTCCAGCCCTATAAAACTAGGGTCCTCTCCAATGTCCCACCACTTTTAATAATGACGCTTTCAACACTTTTTCACCATCAGTAAAGATGGAGTCAGGAGCTTTTTCATAAAAATGTAAATATAGACTCATACAAAAGCAATGCCGCTCAGGCATCACTTCTGGGCTTCCATACATGTATGGTGGTGTCTGCAGAGACTCTGTCCTCTGCCTGGATTTTCATGTTTTGGTTTGTTTTGCTTTCCTCAGCCAATGACAGCATACAGGTGAGTGTAGGAGTGGATACAATTCAGCGACTGAACGCCTTCCAAGCTAATGAAGCTCGTTTTGGGGCGCTGGTGGCCTGGTGGATGATGGCGGCTGGGGTTCGAGGCTGACCTGTTGCTCCTCTCCCACATGCCGTTCCCAGCTCTCTTTTTTCACGATTTCTGGCTCTATTCACTGTTTTGTCTAAATGAAGGCATAAAAAGCCCCAAAACAAAACCTTTAAAAAGATATAAATATGTTCTACAACTAGGGTGAACCTTGTGATGGCTTTTGTCCGCGTACACAAAGTTGGTCTGCCTTCTTTTGGACAGGCAGGTACCAAACACCAGCAGCTAGCTTGTGCTAGCATGCGGTAGCTTGCAGAGTAGGTAAAAAAGAGTAAACGTACACACTACGTCCTGCAGTGAGTGTGTTCTTCAGGGGGCGACGGGACAAGTTTGAATGTTGTGTTTATAAACTGCAATGAAAAAAGCCACTGACTCCACCTTTAAGTGAATCACAGATCAAATACATCCGAACCAGATGCTGTTTCTCTCAGTACTTATATGAGGCCTGTCATCTCTAAGAAGCACCGAGATTGTCTGTTATTAAAGTGTTTAGTTGGAACGCGCCACTCTCATAAATTCAGAAGTTATATTGTTGTATTTTTCTTTGTTACTGTGTCATTAAAGACAAAATGCACCCTCATCATTTTACCAAACAGTGAGAAGTTTGAGGATAGGACAATGAAGTGGATAGAAAAGTTAGATGCAACTAATTCAAATGCAACAAACAATCTTAAAGCAACATATGATTTTTTTGGTGAAACTTATCCCTGTTTTTTTTTTTTTTTTTTTCTAAGAAATCACATCCTTTCAATCCTGCCTCTCTTCACTTCAGACGCTTTAGTACAGACACACTTAATACAAAGAAATCAGTTAGTCAAAGACGCCTTGACAAGACACTGCTGTGAGATTCAGAGTCCAACACAAAGCCTACCCTGTTGCCTGTCATTAAATGATCACAGGTATGGAGGAAAAATCTACTGCATTCCCTTAAACAGATGTCAGAGGGTGAGTTTTCAGGATCCCATGCATTATGTGCCGCACATTCTGAGACCCAGGAGCAGCTTCGGTGTTTTGGTTTGAAGAATAGGAAACTCTCAGACCTGCTGCAAGCACAGCGCACACAGTAGACGGAGAAAAAAAAAATCCCAGCTCTGCTTTGCAATAGCATGCAAGCCACAGTCCGATACACACACCTGTGGAGGAAACCTACAGGTGTGTGCATGCATGCAAGCATGGGCACAAACACATCAAACACCACCCGCCTCTTCTGCAGAGGCTCCCTGAATTAAACACTTGTGGTATTTTATTCCTTCAGATTCCTGCATCCACAGTTTCTACTCCCGGTTTCCTCTCACTCCTGTCCGAAGCCTTCCGTCTCCTCGATGGCAAACATCAGCTTCTCCTTCAGCTGCTCGTAGCTCTTGTAGGGTGGCAGATCCAGCCTGTTGAAGCTGGGGAATGGAAATACAAAACATGCTTTAAATCAGCTTGACATCAGATTTATAGTAGTCTGGTGGAGGATAATTAAGATGTCCTCAAAACATCACAACACTGTTGTTATTCAGGGTTCCCCCATTTCGAGACATTAACCGTTCCCACACATGCACTCCGGAAAATTTCTAAAGAGTTTCAGGAGAGGCTGCCCCTGAGACCTTCCTGACTTGCCTGTTCACATATTCACCACACAACCCGAAACTTTCCTAGTTGGGCAGTCTCAGGAGGTATGACGAGATAAGGAGGACGTGGACACGGCAGACAAAGCAACAGCGTCCAGCACAATAATGACAGTTTTTGCTTCTATATCAATGCTACTTCTAATTGGACATACTCATAGTATCGACCAAGCAGCTTCATTTTAGCACAATGACTGAACCAGTCACGTCACAGAAATGTCATCACCCACCTGCTCACTCACACTGAATTCTCCTGAACTTTTCCAACTTATAAATCTGTACAAACCCGACTTCATGCAGATATTTATCTGGTGGCTAGGGTTAAGTCGGGGTGAAAACATAAAGAGTTTGCATTGACACATGCAGCACAACCCTAACATTTCAGGATTTTTCTCTAACTTTTGCGTATATATGAAAACACCAACAGACTCGGTTCTTAAAAGCTCAAAGCTACAAGTCGGTTTGCATAAACTCACCATGTGTGACTTCTGGGGAGCCAGTTCTCTTTTCCCACCTTCTCAATACAGAACTTCTGGGGACCGTTGCTTCCTGCAGGGGGAAAAAGACAAAAAGAAGTCAAGGATCTACTTTGTTAAACACTGGCCCGCTTGGAGGACTATAGCCTCTGTACATGGGACGCGCACACTGACCACGAGGCTACCAGCGCCCCCGTATGGTGCAATTCTAAAAACTTAATAAACAAGAGAGAAAAGGTGATGAGGTGCATGGAAAATAAAAGATAGTTAGAACATTATCCAGCAAAAAGCTTACCGGTATATACATTTTTAGTCTGTGTTTGACTCAAATGCTTATTTCAAAAAGAAAACATTTCTTGATATTTTACCCAAGAGGTCAGCAAAGCCTCCGACAGGCAGGCGACAAGTCCCGGAGACAAACTGCAGCAACCTCATCCTCTTCTCGTTGTCCATCTCCTTTATAAACTAAAGGACACAATAGCACATCATGTTACAAGACAGATGATACATATCATCAGGTATGATTTAGATAAACAGTCTCATGATATAATGACTGAAAGTGTGTGCTTCAATCTCAATAATCAGCTGTTTTCAATTAATCTCTTTCAGTTTCTGAATGTTCTTCATATCTCACAATCTGTTGAACTTAAGAAGCTTCACTGTGCTCATTCACTTTGAACATAGATACCAAATTATTCATATCCCTGTTATCTGCTCTTCAAGTTTATCTGACCTCAGAATGAAGCTAATAAACTCCACACTCAGATAAGGGTTGCTTGCAGGAGGTCTGTTACCTGTATCTGAACTTTCAGTCTATTTCTGATATCTTCTGTTCATTGAAGTTAAGTTTGTTGCAAGCTAACCTGCCAGAACCAGATGATCTGTTTGCTGCTTCGAGCATAGTGTCTGTAGATTGTGTTCCTCTGCCAGTCTGCAAGGTCGATCTCCTGCATACCACACAGCATCACCTGCACAAAGACACAGGTTTTCACATTCAAACTACCTTTGAATCTCTCTTAAACAGTCAAATCAGCTAATGATTCTGCATGATAGATGGAATCCCTCGTCCAAATCCTCCTCACCTCCAGCTCTTTGGCATCAAAGTACTGCAGGTACTGCTGAGGGAGGACCTCGTTGAAGCCTTCAAAGAAAGCCTGCGTCTGCTCCTCCACTCCTCGCGACAGCCGCCACTCTGCTACCATCCTGCAGGGGGAGACACACAGCTGTTAAAAGCACACAAACCCAAACAGTTTTCTGCTAAACATTCTGGCTGAATTCCATCCAAACAAACCCACCTGATGTACTCCTCTTTGTTCTCCTCAGTGACCTGGATGTCTCCTCCTCCTGGTTTCAGCTCGTGTGTGGAGATTTCTCCCAGGATCTCTTTGTCGACAGAAAAGAACATCTCCAGCCCGCACTCCTCGATGTCGTTATCCCTGAAGAAACGAGCGGACAGTTACAGCCCAACTGTAACAACTAATTTTAAACTTACTGTTACCTGTGTCGATACCACAGCAACAAAAAGACAGGTGCATTTTGACAACCATGGTATCAAGCAAAGTCTGTGAACTGACCTTCAGGTAAGAAACAGTTTAACATTAGGTCAGTTGCACATGAGAGCTCAGAAGGTCACAGCCTGTATCTGTCAGAGAGATAGAACCACTCTTTGTCTCCGTAGGCTGTCTGTTTAGGATTAACAGCTTCCCTGATTGAACACGACTTGCTCTGACTCCCAGGAGATCGACGTCTAAGATCGATACACTGCATTTCTACCCCGACTCTCCTCCTCTGCTACAACTGTCTCATCTCTGACGTGCACTCGTTTGACCCGTGACACACAACCCGACAAAAGGTGAGCTAAGGGAAGTGTGGCTCTTTGTTCAGAATCCAATAATCAATATTTAGCTGAGAGAAGAAGAGCCTGATTCTGACAAGCAGTAAAACCTACACGGGAAGCTTAGGTCGTGGGTTTGAATCCGACCTCGGCCTTTTGCTGCATGTCATCCCCCACTCTCTCCTCCCAACCTTTCCTGTCTCTTGTGCCCAATAAAGGCAAAAGGCCCGAAAATATCACTTAAAAAAAGACAAATGATTTCTGGTGGAATAAATGGACGTGAGCAGTTGGATGCATTTTCTTTGGCAGCACTTTCTGAATCTATCTGAAGTCGATTTGTTTTATCTAAGAAAACTCAGAGCGAGCCAGCCACAGGTCAAACGATCCTCTGAAGCTTCTCTGGCTCTGCATTGTTGAATTTATAATAAAAAATAAAACCAGCACATCTCTCACTTTGCCGTCCACGTGGCTTTGTGTACTCACTTGATCCATATGAGGGAGTTGTAGAACTCGGGGTCCACTGACTCCAGGTCTTTGAGCGCCAACGGCTTGTTCAGGATGCGCTTGTAAAACGGCAGTGAGAAACCAGTGTCGATGAACTTTCCATGGAAAAGAGCCTAAAAGGGACAAAAAGGTTTTTTTAGATGTTGTTTGATTTTCTTTCAGGAAATTATTCTCTGAATAGAAATAACTAACCATGGCAATGAAGCGTCCTATGAACTTGAAATACTTGAGGTGGTCGGGGTTGATGTAGGAGGCGGGGTTAATCTGGAGGCAGTAGTTATCTTTACCGGCGTATTCAAACAGGCAGTACATGGGGTTCAAGACCTCGTGTGACAACAGGAAGAACCACTCTCTGGAAGAGAGGACAACACAGACGTGAGACACAGACTGTATCAGAGGGATAACTCGTTACATTTAGCATACATGTTCAAACGTCAGGACCGATAGATGACATAAACAGGAGGACAGTTTAGAATAAATTACAGCAAATCCATCAGGAAAACTGCCAGTATGAAGACAGATACCAACAACATCTACTATGTGTCTCATTCAGCCTCTTTTCAGAGTAACATGGTTTAAATTTAAAACCCTCCTGTCATGAAGCAGGTGGGCTTCAGTGGTTGTGACTAAACTGAAGAATAAAAGCCAAAAAACTCAGAACTCAAAATCACAGATATCTTTAACAAAAGATCTGTGACATCAGCACAAACACAACATCTATGAAACACAATAACACATGTTCTCCACCACATGAGCGCACATTTGAAACCATTTGTGTTCATATATTTTTTTTTTAACTCACCTGGCCACGCCTCCGTAGTCGAGGCCTTCTTCTCCAGGGAAGATGATCCAGAGTCTTCTTCGCAGATCCTGAGCGTTGAAGCTCATTATCTAAAACAGAGGTTCCTGGTTTAAATCCACAACTTTCTTCACTGTGGATTCATTCAGTCGTTTGTTTGACTCATTGACTTTTTACACTTATCTAAACACTGTCGCAGATCTCAACACATTATACCCAGCAGCCTATCACGTCACTTGTCCTGGAAAAGGCTTTTACACGTGCAAAACATCAAAGTCGTCTGTTAAAAGCATAGATTCTCCCTGTGAGTCTAATTCATGTCAAGGTAATTTAAAAAGAAAGTAGAAACAAGATAGGTAACATAGGTAAATGGTTTTGAGCTTGTATAGCGACTCAAAGCGCTGTTACACTGCAGGTCATGAAGCAGCAGGAGCAACATGGGGTTAAGTGTCTTGCCCAAGGACACATCGGACATGTGGCTGCAGAAGCTGGGGATCAAACCCCCGACCTTCAGGTTGAGAGACAACAGACTCTACCAACTGAGCCACAGCTGCATACCATAGAAATAATATGCCAATTCAATAAATTGACACAAATTTAGAATTGTCACCGTAGGCTGAGAGCTTAACTACCGTACTGTAGCTAGTCAGAGTGCAAACTCCACAAAGCTAAAACAGGTGGTACTAAAAGAGCGACACAGCTGCACAGAAGCTGCACTTTGTAGACTTTGCTGAGTGCAGTGGAAATCATCACGCATCTTTCTCTCTGAGAGACCCCGAAAACAGACTGCATCTTATACATCTGTGCGAATTATATTCTGGATTTTACAGTATTTTACTGTAAACTTTATTTATTACTTTTTAAGTTTAGCACAAGGCAAACCACTCACGATTATACTGAGGATCTGCTTGCATTGATTGTAAATGCCACTATTAAAGTGGAAAACCAAGACAGCCCTGATTCAGCTTAAGTTGCTGAGGCACATCCTCTGAATACAACACACAATGGTCTGCGTGTTAGAGCGGCTCAGTCTACCTGCTGGAAGGAGTCCTCGAACAAGGTTTTTCTTGTCACCGTGATCTTGATGTGTTGAGGCATGGACAGTTGCTGGGGAGAAAAAAAAGAAAAAATATCAAATGTGCTTTTCAGCTGATAACAAGGTGAGGATTCAAAAACTAAATTTAAAACACTCCAAGGAGGCTGCTTGGCTAAGCTACCAGTAAGTAGGGGCGGCAGTAGCTCAGTCCGTAGGGACTTGGGTTGGGAACCGGAGGGTCGCCGGTTCCCGATGCGGACCAAAATATGGAAGTTGCTGTAGTAGCTGGAGAGGTGCCAGACCACTTCTCGAGTACTGCCGAGGTGCATTTGAGCAAGGCACCGAACCCCCACCAGCTCAGGGGGCGCCTCCTGTGGGCTGTCCCTGCACTCTGACATCTCTCCATTAATGCATGTCCACAGGTCGTGTTTGAGCATGTGTGTGATTCAGGCCTGTGTGTGTGAGAAGCATGTCTCTCAATAACAGAGTGCGAACCAGAATTTCCCCTCGGGGATTAATAAAGTATATAAAATAAAACAAATAAAATAAATAATATGAACAGCTGTAGTCCTCCAGGGGTAGGTTCAAGGTTCAACACTAAAATACAAACATCAAGGGGGGGAGGATTCACATGAGTCTGTTGAGGAGACCAAGGGTTCCAGGGACAAATGAGTTTGTAAATGTTCATCTGCGACCGGATGGCAGCAGCTTGAACTCTGTATAAAGGGAGTGAGTGCAGTCACCAAGGTAACATGCATCACTAGATTTAATAACAACTCAAAACAGTTAGGACAGAAACACACATTTAAGTATATCATACTTAAATAATCTCACCTGGCACCAGAATCTGAAGTACTGTACTTTGGCTTTAAAGTCTCGAACGTAGGTGATGTGAGGTCCGTTTTCACTGTGAGAGAGAAGAAGCAGAGACTGACTTTTAAATGGTTTGAACATTGTGCTGGAAATTTCTGTTATAATGCAAAAGAAAGGATCTTGAGTCAATCAATGTCTTTGTTTGGTTTTATTCTTCTTGCAAGTAGAAGGAACAAAGAGTGTCAAGACAGTCTGAAGGAAAGCTCAACGTAGTCACAACATGCTGGGGTTTTTATTCACAGAAAAACCTTCATGATTAGATAAGGAGTGTCTATACAGGCGCAGTCAGAAATATCAAAGACATTTAGTCATACATTTTCAACACGTCGCACAACAGTAATGTCAAGGAAACTTGACATTACTGTGGGGGGGGGAGACGGTTCCTGAGGCAAGACGTAAAAAAAGACGCGGAAGTGGCGGACGAAGCAACAGAGTCGCTATAAGATGCTATAATGAGAAGATTTGCTTTTATATCAATGCTACGTGTAGTTTAACAGAATCACAAAAGAGCGGAGAACAACATACTGACGAACAGACGACGTAATGCAGCAGATTAATTACGTGCACGGAGATCGTAGCGGTCACATTCATACACACTATGCACCGTGCAGCAGTCACAAGATTTAAATGTCACCACCTCCTCCCACTCGTTACGGGTGAATAATATTCTGCTGCGTTCTCACATCAGCTCACTCGGACTTGCTGCGTAAATAATACTAGGGGTCTGGCAGGAGAAACTCCGGGTGAAGTCTGAGTGAACATTTTGTCTGTTTGCATTCACACATACAGCTCCTCCTGCAAATATCAGGAGTTTTTCAGGAGTTTTCTGCAAGTGTGAAAGCCCTAACTTCTTAATGCTCACTGATGTACAGTATATGCTTTTTTTAAAACCTGAGATGATAAGTGTTGTAGTTTAAAAACAGCATTTACCTTATATTTGTTATAAAGTGTTCAAGCACACGTCTATTATTAAAGGTTAGGTCAAACATGTCAGGAATGTTTTGCCTATTGTGCTTCTCTTCCTGTCACTTCATACGGACACATTCTTCTCTAAAGTCATCAAACCGGTTCGTCCACCCCTGAAACCGAACCAAAGAAATTACCCTTGAGTCATGTTTTGCACACACGTTATTATCTGACGTGTTACATCAGGGAGAACGACAGAATGAAAGCAGGTGAGACTCGGTGACACATTAGTCACATCAGGACGACGCGTTGTGAGATCTTAAAATAGAGACAGAAGAGGTTTCGATTACAATCTGCTGAAACTAACCTACCTGTTGAAGAAGAGTGAAGTGCTTTAATATTGCTGTTAAATATAGTAACTAAACACCCAGAGACACTTAAAGTGATTTAAACTTAAACAGAATTTCCTAACACACGTTTTTTTTGGGTTTATTTTAAAGAGTACGTTGGCTTTAGCACGATGTGGGTTTCCTTGACTTCAAACACACATCACTGAATCATCTGTGGCATGCAGATGTGCAGGATAAACTCAAGCAAAATGTTTATTGACAGCGGCTCCAGGCAACGTCCCTCCGAGATGTAATAGTTACCCAGGGAGCTACTAACACACATGGCCTCACTGAAAAAGTGTCTGCTGATTCTGTCCACATGAATCTGTTACTGCAAATTTTGCAACTTTTTTCTCGGTCGATGACAAGCCAGAGAGCTTTATTTTTAACAAAATGTGTTCAATTCATTTGGGTCCTTATGTACTGTTAAGTACACACCCTGGGCTTTTAAGTGAAGTACAGAAGGAGAAGTGGTTGAGAAAAATAAATCTACTAAAGTGGCATCATGGGAAACATGTTTAATGGTACTAAGGGAGGTCATTCATCTAATTCCTAAAGATTTATTGCTTTTCTTCTACTTCATTGCAGCCTACAGTACTTCCTGCGAGGAGGACAGTGTCTCGAGCTTCTTTTGTTTTTCCACCTTTGTTTCATACTTTAGGTGCAGAAAACATTTTGTTACTCTTTGCTCCTCTTCTTTTCTAACAAGGTCACTGACATAAACTGAAAATTGCATCCATGATCCATGATGCTCTTTTAACCTCTCAGTTATTTAATCACCGGTGTTACTAAGTAATGCCACTTCTGTTTGCAGTAACTAGTACCGTATCCAGTTACTTTCCAGATTTAATAACGCCCTAACAGTTACTGACATTTAAAAGCATACGTTACTCGTTACTTTATGTGAAACAGTCGACAGCAACATCAGATTAATGTGTAATGACATCGATTCAGCGGGCTAAGTTACGCTCACATCAGTAGCATCCTGGAAGAACGTTGTAAACAAACAAAGACAGGTGATCATTCAGCGGTGAGCTTTCTGTCTAGAGAACCGACATTATTTCCCCCTGCTCGAGTTAAAAGAACAAGACTATAGCAGTGAGTTTTCGTCTGCGTGCAGGAAAGAAAAATTCTACGAAGCACCGAGCTGGACACTTCTACTAAGACCCAGCTGCAGCTCACGTTAGCTCTGCAGACCAAGGAGGAGACACTCTGCTCTGCCTGCTTGATTTAAAACACCGCCTGCCCCATGAGCTGTAAGCCAGATAGATAAGGTATGTTGTCGAAAACATGCTTCATATTAACTGTTGAGTCGTCGACTTCAGAGATCAGTAAAATACTTAAGTATTGAAAATGACGTCAGTGTTATTTGAAATGTGCGAGTCGTCACAGCTTAATACTGCCGCAGCAACTCTAAATAATGTGAACGTTAAGTTTTATACCTGCTTGGTACAAAGAAGCAGTCAATAAAGACGACCCATGAGTTGATGTCTCTTTAAAAAAGTAACACTGAATTGGCAGCTTCACATCTCAACCCTTCGATAAAGCAGAGGACTAAATGTTAGAGGACTTACAGTGAGGATTTTCCGGTGCGAGGGTCGATGTAGGTGGTCGTTCTTCTGTTGTGGTCTACGAAGTAAGGAATACCATCTACAGTGAACCTCATCTCCCAGCCCTCAGGTAGAGGCTTGTCATTGAGCAACCTGAAAGAAAATTAAGTACATAGACATTAAGTAAACTGTCTTTTTAAGGGAACCCCCCTCCAAATAAAATACAGCAAATAAATGTGGTTTATATAGAAGGATAGTGCATGTAAATGTTCAGCTATTATGTAGAACAACACACACACACACACACACACTTACCCTTGTGTTCGTGGGTCCTCCCACTGTGTGGCCCGCGTAGGGTGATGTACAAAATAAACTCTGCCATTTGAATCAGTTCTCTTCTCTAAAATAAAAACACAGTCACGATCACATTATTAATGGTTCAGCCAACTTTAAGCCAGTTCATTCAAATAAATTACTACCTTTAAAAGTGTTTCACCTATTCAAAGATTGTGAAGTTTTGAGAAATTAAATCAGCAGTATCGTTCGTCAAAAAAACGGGTAAAGCCTGGCTCACACCGTAGGAGAATTTGGGTAGCATCACACACATCAGGAGAATGTTAACAGATATTCTTCTCCATAATCTCAGCATGCACACACTAAGAGGTAGGAAAATCATGGCACATCACAGACTACAGGATTTTATTAAGATTATGGTGCCCATCGGAGGAACGCACCTCCTCACGTAAACAAGGAGCCGCCGGTTAAATTTGCGATTACAATTTTTTGTGTAGAGAGGACTAAAACATAAAAATTAAAAAAATAAAAGAGTTTGGAGTGAATAAATATCTGTGAAACACAAAGTCTCAGATACATTTAGTTGTCATGAGCACCCGTGCAGGGTTACATCCTGCAGCCGGTCACCACTACTGTCCACTTATTACTGTCCTGCCTCTTCTCTCGCCGTTATTGAAGTCACACACAACTTCATCCAGACCCTTCATGTCGTAATCGTCCACATTTTAAATCCTAAATATCATGTTTGAAATAAATCGGGGCGTCCCTGACGATCTCCGAGCAGATCTTTCACGTTAAGATTGGATCTTTAAACGACTCATACCACAAGATAATCGGGTAGAACAAAGGTAGGTGGATTACTTTAACACACTTGAGTAAAATCAAAGTCTCAGAAGGTTCTGCATTAAAGATCTTACCCCATCCATGTGGCATAGGCCCGAGAGGATCAAACTCCTTATTCTGAGTGACTGCAGCCTGGTCCTGTAGCTGCACAGAAGAGAATCAGAATTATTGCCATGAATCAGAATGACATCGATGCAGCTGTTTGATAGTAAGTGTTATACAGCGCTCTTTGATGGCAGGAAATGTTTGAGGTGTCATAAATAGTCCAAGAGGTCTCTTATGTTTGTGATGCATTTCGTTTTAACACGAACAAAAACCAGCAGGCTGAAGGAGTCAATGCTCGTCAGTGTATGAACGCTCACATCGCCTCAGGGTGTCACAGTAACAGATACAAAAGGAAGTCTCACCCCAAATATGAACCTCTGGTTGAACTGCTGCATGGCGCCCTGTAAATGGTTGCGTTGATGCTGCCACTGCTCGTAGTTACGCACCGACTCCACCGTGGGGCGCTGCCACGTGGTGGTTCTTGTGATGTGATCGACAAAGTAGACCCGCCCCATCTGGTCGACACGACGCTCCCAGCTGAGGAGGAACAAATCAGGGAAAGTCAACATGAGAAAGTAAAGGATTAAATTTAGGGTGGATGTCTTAAATGTTAGGCGCCTCGGAGTCTTTATGCACTATTTTTTGTCAAAAGTCCATCACATTGATTTTAAATAAACCGTAGGTAGTCGCTGTATTTGAGAGGCAACCATCTCAAAGAAGTGAGGCGGAAAACAAGACAGGGTTCACACATTTTTAAAGAGTCCAATTTGAGGCGCACTTAAGTGCGTTCAATGAACGTGAACCAAACTTCAAGACTCCCCAAAGGTTTACCCTCATCCCAGAATCAGAATCGGGTTTATTGCAAAGTTCATTAACTCATACAAAGAATTTGACTTTCTGTTTCGGAGCAAAAACAATAAACATAGAAGAAGAATGAAGAAGTAAAGGGTTATTAAACAGCAGAGCTCCGGCTGTCAGGGGACTTCAACTGAAAAAGATAAAAGAAATAAAAGCACAAAAAGGTGCAAAGGAGCAGCAGGACAGTTGTGCAGGTATGTTCATGATGCATGATGCAAAATGCATTGTGCTGTAAATGTTACTGAACACTTTTACGGTTTACAGATTTCTTTCATTCTTTTTGTAATCCAGTCAGCTGTTAATAACAGCCGAGCATGTTCCTTAGAAATCCACGTTTTCTCCAGAGAACTTTCTGGGTTTGTTTTGGGACTCCAGGAGACGACGACAGTCACAGGATCATTTCTACTACTAAAAGCTTTTTTAGTTTATGTGAGTCAACATGTAGATGAAACATACAGATACGATGAAAATGAAGCATTTTTAAACGGGTATATTTGATTTCAGATCATCCTTTAACAGACAGACTTTTTCTGCCATCAGGTCAGAGATAGAGGACTCTGACATGGAAGAGAGCATGTCTTTAAAAGAGCTTTGTCCTCTCTGACTACTGAAGCTCTTAACAAGCTTCCACACTGACTGCTGCTTTGGCTTCTTTGGTTTCTGTTACACCGTTTTTTGTGTTTCTTCCTGTGTTACGTGTTTAAATGTGTGTGTCCATGTACCAACTTTGCAAGCTGTGACGACTAATTCCGGCCTGGGGGACAATAAAGGATTGTGTTGTATTTTGATGAACAATGACAGGATTGAGCACGTGATGGAGGAGAAAAAAAACAGATAAAATATGGTGTTATGGCAGACGTCGTCCACATTAGACGATTCAAGTAGGAAGGTGTTGGACAAAGCTACATAAGGACATGCGTCACAGCTTAATAGTCACATAAAAATGTTAATGTAGTGGGTGAACAGGTTACAGAAAGTAGCTGCATAGTGCTCAAAGGTAATTATATCCACAGGCAGAAAGGAAAAAGAAAATATGAACACCTTCGTGATCGGACCTTGAGAGACAACATAGTGTTCAGAGTTTACGGCTCAGATAATGACCTAACACAACAAACACGAACGGCAGACTGCCTGTGAAATGACTTTATGTCTCTGCACGTAATAAAACACTTAAGAGTACACAAAGCCCACCATCAAAGTCCAGTGATGTTTTAGAGGCAAAGATGATGATGATTATTCTGCACAGGTGTGGTTAGCAAAACTGGTAGATACACAATATGTGTGAGAAAGTTAAAGGGCACAGCTGCTGTTATAATCATTAATAAAAGGCATAATAAGGATCTTCAAACAAGCCATGACACAGAATCTTTTTATCTTTAGGGTGGAGAAACTATTTTCATTTCTACAATTAAAAAAAAAGGGGTAGAAACTTGCTGAACTAAAATACCTGTGTGTGATTAAACAGAGAAAAGATGTAAGGGGAAGGAGTTTTTACCCAGGGGGCAGCGGTTCAGGGCGTTCCCACGTCGTTCTCTTCTCCACGTGATCCACAAAATACAATCGGCCGTTCTGATCCACCCTCTGCTCCCACCTGAGATCAAACAACAGCAGTAAAAACATTATGTAATGGTGCGCGGCTCCGGCCCAGCCATTAAGGTTATCTGTGGATGTCAGAGCAGCCATTACATCATGAGTCATCCTCCTGAAGTCGCAGTGTTGTCACGGTGACGGCACTGAAACAGCATTAATGATACTGGAGTCAGTTAGTCACAAACGTAGTGACAGTGTTAAATGCCATAAGTGTGTTGGGTTTACTCATGTAAGGACACACCTGTGTGGTGTTCTATGTACTTGAAAGCAACAAGTTTGTCATTCTGTTCATAATGACGCGCTCTGAGTGTCCGACAACATGTTTCCCACATTTGTCAGTAACCCTGTAGTCCTAGCTGCTTTGTTAATATTATCATAAGGATTTTAGCAAACACTCAAAGTGAAATTGAAACCAAACCAACTGGAAAAGCCACATTATTCTCGTCCTCACCACACGTCTCTGTGCATTAAGAAGAGAGGCACGAAGAAACGCTCACAGACGCTGTCTTTTCGTAGGACAGGAGGGAACTTTTTCTCAGAGTGATGTGTTCTTTTTAGGCTTTTTATGCCTTTATGTTAGAGATAGTACAGTGGATAGAGTCGGAAATCAGGGACAGAGAGAGTGGGGAATGACATGCAGGTAAGGGGCCACAGGTTAGATTCGAACCTGGGCCGCCTGCTTGGAGGACTAAAGCCTTTCCTGTGTCTTTGTAAATATTAATGGACGAAGCCTAAGTGACGTCACCCACCTGTAACTGATGGCTCATCGGTGGCAGCCGTCATGCTGGAAATCCTGTCTCAGCCTAACTTTTAGACAACCTAATGACAGGCTGAGAGCTGGAGCTGAGGCGGGTTTTAAGCCTCCTGACAAACCGTTACATTTCCCCCGCCACCTAACTGTGCATAACTATGCAGCAAAGATGCTTTATAAAAAAAATCCACCCCCCTGTACAGTCAAGTGTGTGCCCATGAGGGCAATAACTAATCAGACCAATATCGCTTTTTGAACCAGGCTTTCATGTTTATTTCTGCCGTAAGAACAGGCTTTTTTGAATGTGGGGTGTGTGTGTGACTTCTGGGGCGCTTGGAGCCAGCCTCAAGTGGACACTCGATGAACTGCAGTTTTTGATTCCGCATTGGCTTCCTTTTTCAACACCAGAGGTTGCCGCTTGGGCTTTGCAAACATATTACGCTGTATGGCTTTGGCACTATGATGCCATCTCTCCTCAGAATGACATTGGCCAATTAGATAATACTCTAATGACATGCATTGGTGTCATATCCGGCACAATAAGAAAAACACGCTCCTCTGGAAGGATGAGTAAATGAGAGCTCACCCAGGGGGCAGCGGTGCGGCGTTGACAGCGGGGACTCTAGGAGTGACAGCCGGGGTGATGCTGCTAGTTGGCTGTCTGGTTGCTGTGGCTCCAGAGTTCCTGTCTGATCCTGACGATGGACTCGAGTCCGGAGCTGATGAGGCCGCTGTTCGCACGGGTGTATCAGGAACTGACTGACCATCACTGGTATCAGCAGCAGAGCCGTTGCTGGATAATGCTGGGGAAGGAATAAGAGAGCTCAGAGTCAAATCTTACATCCTTAGACCAAGAGAGTAACTACAAATAAATAACTAAACACGAGTTAGACACAAATATAATATCATTTACCAAGGTGAACTGGATTTGCAGCTTCAGTTGGCTTGATGTAAGACCAATGTTTGTCTTCAAAGATGTTATACTAACATATTTTTTTCCAGTGGTTAGCTGTGCATGCTCCAGCTGAATTACGTTCCTCTGAGTCTCTAAATGTTGGTAATTTTCTTAATTCTTTAAATCTCCTTTAAAATCATCTCTGGTTAACATCCACTGGCCTTCATCTCATTTCTTAAATCTTGTCCTTCTCCATCTCCTGCTTTGCTTTTTCCAGTTTTTAATAAACCTCCTTCGCCCTCCGCCTCCTCTCTGTTCTCACCTGTGTCAACACGCTTCCTCCGTCTCTTCCACCTGTTACCCTCCATCCATTGCATCAAGGCTTCTTCTTCTTCATCTTGTTTACTTTGACCTAAATACTTCTCTTTTCTTGCAGTATGTTTTGTTCTATGTCTGCCTTTTATTACGGAAGTGTACTACTGGTATCATCTTTCTTGTTAATTCTACACTTTATTTAATATGATTAAATTACATTTCTGCTGAGTTATCAATGCCTCCTCAGAATCAATGATTCCAAACCTTGCAGCTCCTTTTTAAGCTCGTTAATCCACGGTGTCTCTGAGTGCCAGTTTAGCCTCGGTGTAAATGTTTGACATTGGTTGGATTGTTTTAGAGTCCAGAGTCGGCGCAGCGAGACGAGCACCTGACCTTTGATTCTCTCCTGTCCTGAGTTGAACAGTGTCTGAACAGATCCTAACTTCCTTCAGTAAATGTCTCACCTGGTGAAGAGTTGGGTCTTCGGGGGGTTGGAGGAGGAGGTCTTGAGGGTCGGGGAGGTCTGAGAGGCCTCGAGCCCCCTGATGACACAGAGGGAGACCCTGTGTTGCTTGCTGACCTCCGGCCTGCAGGAGAAGACCTGTGATCTACAACGTCAACGGCTGGAGAGCTGTCTCGACTCCGCCTGCAGGGAGGAAGAAGGGAAGTTGTTTAAGGAAATGAGGAACAAGGAATGTGATAGAAACTCAAGTGGAGACGGGAATCGACTTTTTTTTTTTACCTTATCGCATGATCGCCGTTAGGTTCATTCAGGGTGTCCCCATTTGATGTACCTGAAGTCAAAAATGACAACAACACTTCATTAATTAAGCAGAAAAGATTTTGAAACTTTTGCTGGTTTAACAATTAAATGATACCAACAAACACTCATACATATCCTCATGTCCTGTCTTCCTGGGAACCCCACGTGCAGCAGAGTAACTGTCTTCACTGTTAACCCTAAACTTAAAATAGTCATGCTTGCTTGCTCCTGCATGCTTCTATAAATCTCTGCTCAGCTCCGCTGTGTGACTCACTGTGATTGTTGGCTTCGGCGGTGGCGAACATCTCAGGGTCGACAGTCATGCCGTCCAAGCAGACAGACAGGTCTCCCACCACGTCTGACTGATCTCTGTCTGCACACAGCTGTAAGGTCTGCACCACCTCAGAGACTGCAGGGAGGACACAAATAAAGGATGGTCAGAGAGCTGGGGGAAAGATGACTACTGAAATATATCGCCTGCTATTTATGACGCTTGGGCCAATCTGTGTTCAGATACACTGTCCCTTCAAATCTAATCTTTTAAAAGAGTCTTTTACTTTGCTCAGCGTGGAGAGAATTTAAAGTTTAAATTACAATCAAATCATCTGGATTAATGAAAGGAACACATTCTGCTGCTGCACTTGTTCTGACTAAATGTTAAAAACAGATTTAAAGGGCACACTTCTGGGGATCAGTGTTTACATTCCTGCTCTGACATGAACCATCAGTCACCTCTCTTCACATGTGATTTGTAATTAGCTGCTGGAAAGGGTCCATGCATGAAAATGAGGAGGCACAGAAGTGAAAGGAGTCTTCATGAGAATCAGACCAAAGAGAGAGAGCCACAAAAATATCAAAGTAAAGATTGGATGGGTGACAAAACAGCCTCTTCACAAGAGTGAAGTTGAGTGACTCACTGCCTCTTTGTGTTACCAGAAACCACTTCTGATCTGTACATGCTCTCATTAAACTGTCTGTATTTTAGCTTTGCCTGACTGCTGCATACAGCTCTTTGTACCTGTTAGCAGTAGGACAGGTAGACTGGGTTTGGTGGTTTGTCCAATATTTTCAACCTTATCCATGGCTTCCTCAATTAGGCATAGATATGCACACACAAAAAAACGCCAGCAGTTGTTTGCAGAAGAACTATGAATATTGATAGTGAGGCTCTGCTTTCACTTGCCCTTTTGGCTGAAGAGCAATTTTACAAACAGCAATAACGGCATCCCAACATATGAGTGCAGATGTTCTTGATGTTATGGCCGTGGACCTTGCACTTGCACTGTCTTGGCTGTCTGAGATATAAGCCCTCATGTTTATCTTATTAAGAGTATATGTCAAAATTAGGGATGTAACGATTCACTAAACTCACAATACGATACGATTCCCGATACTGGGTTCACGATACCTGAAAAATATTCCTTTAGGGGCTGCTAACCCGCTTGTCAGTGTGGTTTGGCCATTAAATGTTTTTTCTCTATCAACAAAGGGAGGTGATTGGAGCTTCTCATTGTGGTGTCAATGCTGCATCATGTTGGTTGTGCTATTTGTGTAGTTCCCTGTCTTCTTACAATATTTGCACACAGTCTTTGTCTTGTCTGTTATCTTCTCACCTCTTTCATTTTCAGTCTTGGGGAAGACAAAATGCTTCCACACCTCCGATTTAAAAGACGGTGGTGCGTCCTCAATTTCTAAATCTTGCTCTGCAGCTGCCAACCGCCTCTGCTCTACAAGCTGCTGACACTCACCATATTATTGCGATTCATTTTTCAGAGTACCGATGTGAACCTTGACACCTTTGAATTGATTTTTCACGATTTTACGATTCATCTTTACATCCCTAGCCCAAAGACTTGTAAAGTAGGAATGTTGACTTGGTATCTGCTTGCAGTGCATGCTTGAATGTGTCGACCCTGCTGCAAAGCCCTGAAAGCATAAGCAGTCAGACTCAGCCTGAGCCTAATGTGTCTACAGTCATAGATTAGATAGATACATGCTTTGTTCATTCCCTGGGGGGAATTGAGGAGTATCCCATAGCTCACAAGTTAAAACATTGAACAAACAATTGAAAACTGCACAGATAAAATGAACAGATACTTGAAATACTGAAAGTCTCTGCAGTCCTAAATAATTCTTATTGCACCAATCCACAGGGTGTGAAGGAGAGAAGGGAGAGAAAGGCAGGCAGTGACGTTCCCCCCAGAGCTGCAGTCATGAGCTGCTTTGGTTGTGTGTTTTGAAGCCTGATGGCTGTGCGGACAAAGGATCTCCTGAACCTATGAACTGCTGCATGAGCTGCTGAATTTATTGCTTCAATTGACTACATTTACAACCGACACGGATTGGACATCTGCCTAAAATGTGACATTTCACCTTCAAGGGTTTACAATCAACATGTGCCAACGTATCTGCTGCAATGACAATAAAACTGTTACAGTCTGTTCTGGACTCTCAGAACATTTATGAAGCCATTTATTTAAAATATATATATACTCTGGACACCGGAAACACAGCGTCTTCTCACTCTGAAGACTTCAGCTCATTAAAAATGTCTGTGCGTTATTTTATGAACCTGATCTGGGACATCCGTTGTTGCATGGACACACAAACACATGACATCCTGTTTGTGTTGTAGCAGAAATAAGCAGAACAACTGTGTGGGTGTGTATTTATCATTGACTTACTCTTCATGTCGTTGGACTTGAGCGTCTCACTGATGTTCAGTGTGGCAATGCCGAGCATCACGTCTGACTTCAGGGTCTGATGACTCCACACCCGGAACACGAGTTTGCTGAACGGGGTCACAATCCTGTTCAGAGAAAGAAAGAAAAATCAGCTGATGGCACAGTGTACTGACGTTCTTAGGAGACAGAAAGAGCGACGCTCTGCTCCTCTGTCCAATGAAAATGTATATTACTCTTCTAACTATCAGGAATTAAACATTTACTTATTCCCAGTTTGTGTCAGCTTCTTTGATTTAAAAAAAAGAAAGAAGCATTTTATGCCTTTTTTTGATAGACGCCGGGACGATGGATAGAGTTGGAAATCGAGACGAGAGAGAGTGTGGAATGACATGCAGGAAAGGAGGCACATGTCAGACTTGAACCCGGGCTTTCCACTTTGAGGACAACAGAACTAACCACTGGCGCCCCATTTCCTCTATTTTACCACAAAAACACAAAGGGATATTTCCACAACGACCAGTCACAAGAATCTGAGCAATGGTAGCTTGATGTTACAGCTCCCACCATCTGACACATGCATTACATTTCATTTGAATGATATTGTTAAGGGAAATGACTGATGGCAACAAGCTTAAAAAATCACCTGTAACTGTAAAAGGTATTTCTAGAATACACTCCGGAGACGCACACGCTGTTAGAGGGCCTGTTTGAAACTCTGTTACCTCCACGATGTGAAAAACAAGAATATGGATCAAACATTGAAACAACTGTTGGATGCAGAATATCACGGACATTTACAAAAGTACGATGCACTTCCACAGCAGTGTAAATGTTTCAAAACAGAACCGCCTTTGCTAAATTTGCTGCAAATTGCTGCTCTCTTGGTTGGTGTTTCAGAGTTGGAGTAGTTTGCAATCAGCAGCAGAGGCTGATTAAAGGGAAAGTGTCGTTATTTTCCTGAAGGCAACTCTCTAAGACAATAAAGTTCAAAGGCTATTTGAGGACAAGTGTCCATGACCATCACTATGACAGTTGTTTAGATAGCTAGCACCCTCAGCAGCCCTAGGACAAAAACATTTGTGGACACACGGGCTCAGGTCTGATTACATCCCATAGTAAACACTTGTTATGTAATACCTCTGCACCCATGGGTCCAAGAGAAACTGTAGGAGAAGTCTATATTAAGATGGCCGCTGTGCACGGCAGAGGATCGCGGACGGGCTAAAATTAAGAAGACATTTGATGTGTGAAAATGTCGGGACTGTGCGAGTGCACTCAGTGTACGGCATATGTTTCGAAACAGGATTCCTGTAAATGAACCGGACACACTCTCTCACCAGCCTGTGGCATATCACTGCTATGTGCCAATCACTCAGAGAAAGCATATCTGTTCTTTAAACTCATTCAAACTGTGTTCAAACACAGTTACCCTGCACTTAGAGTGACACTACAGACAAAAAGATCTTTACTGGAAACACAGCGAGGATGAGTCAGTCAGAGAGAAAACTGCTGCAGGCCTGACAAAGATCGAGATCATATCTTACACCAGCAGTTTTGAACCATTATAAGGAAGTTTCTTTTTATATGCTCTGTAGAAACTCCCTTTTTTGTAAGCAACTCATGCAATGCAACGCTAAACACTGGAGTCAGCACTCCCTTTCAAGAGAAGTCAAAGCCAAACCTCAACTAACCACAATCATTTCGATAACCACATGAGCCAAACTCAGGGGGAAACAAGAAACCTCACAGCTTACACAGTTCAAACACCAAGACCCTCAACAGATTTGAATACCGTAAAACTTCAAATAAAAGCCCATCCCAATTCTAGCCTGGCGTTGCATAACGTTTTGATGAATAAAAGCAGGTCTGGATGCGTTAAGTGTTGAAATAATTCATTAATGACTTCAACATCTCTCCAAGAGAGACGGAAAAAATGCTCGAATGTGTTCCGACCGTGCTCTCTTAAAAAGCAAGACCAAACTAGAGATTCATTAATCATTTTGTTGAATGGATATGTCACATTTTTAACACCGTTTGACATTCTTCTTTGGTGTGAATCTACAACTTTATGGTCCTTCCCATCTTTGCTGTGCATAAGATTTGTTTGAAAATAATGAAAAGCTTGTCTCATAACGACGCCTGTCTCAAATAAAGGTAGGGTCGTTTCTTGGACTGACGCCTGAGCTATTCATTGAAGTTTTACAGCCATTAAGTTGAACTGTATTTCATCAATTATTACAGCAAGCAGTGTTGGACAGTACCAACAGCCCAATGATCACACAAAGTTAGTCGATGGCCTCCAAACATGAATCCTAATTAAGTACAGGAAGGTTGAGCAGACAGAGAACACTCGTGCAGCTGCTGGACTCTGCTCTCTCTCTTTCTGTTGCTCTTCGGGTTGCTTTCAGACTCTAAAAGTTAAACAGCAGTATTTCTCTTTTTCTACATCCTGTTCACAAATCCATTGTTGAGTTTTTCTACTGAATAAAGTATTGTAAAAACTGGGATTTTCATCCAAAAAAAGTCTTTACATTTATTAAAGCCTCACAGTTAAAGGGGCCTCCGGTAGACTAGCGGTGAGTACGCGTGCCCCATGTCGGCCTGGGTTCGAATCCGTTCCTGCATGTCACTCCCCCCAATTCCATCCACAGTCCTGTCTCTAAAGAAAGGCATAAAGAGCCCAAAAATAAACCTCTCCGGGGACTTCTGGCTCATCTCGCAATTTGAATTAGCTACATGTTCTTTCTTATGCGACGACTGTGTCCAATTTGTTTGTAAAATTGTCTGTGAGTGTGTTGTGTGTGTTGTTCTGTAGACTGTCCTTTAAACTGTCCTGTAATTGTACATTTGTTTTATCTCTTTTTTTGTCATAACCTGCCTTAAGACTATGGATGAAAATTAGCTTTTGTGCTAACTCCGTCATATTTACATGAATGCTACTTGTTGATATGTTGATTAATGTGCACTGTCCTAATAAAAATAAATAATACATAAAAAAAGCCTCACAGTTAGGTAAGGCTTTGCTTTGCCGTGTTATTTAGTCTGTTTTGTAAAAGTTTACATGTAGGCCACCAAAGCTCTTACTGTGGTCACCATATCTAGACGCCCAGAGTCTGCGGGATGTCAATATTTGCTGCTAGCCCTGGGTGCTGATTACTGAGTGCTGTATACTCTAAAATATAGTCGTAATAATCTTCTCAACAAACTTTAAGAACCACAACATTCAGGAAAAAGAGGACATAAAGCTGCTGTGACTGATAAAGCTTCTTGTTCTAAAGCTTTTAACTCCAGTGTGTCTCGCCTGCTGTGTCTATAACGCTCAGTAGCCCAAGGACAAGAGTTTAAGTTCCCAGGACAGTGTGTTCAATTCAACATATGCTGCGATTCAAAGAGACAAAAGTCCTGATATTTCCATTCAAAACAGTAAAATATGACCATGACAGCTTTTGTAAAATAACAGTGGGTGAGGTTTTGAGCTTCCTGGAATACCAGACTGGTGACATTTAACAAAACAGGGTGACTAATAAGAAAGGTAAGATGTCTATCAAGGCTCAGGAAAGGTTTCTGAGAAAATTCATCATTACGTTAGAAATTCACGTTGTGATTTGTGGGATGCAGGCTGCAGAACAAAATCAAACATTTCATTTTTAAACGGTCTTTGACACAGATCTGGATGTATAATAAATATAATCTTTGTGTAGTGAAGTAGTGAGGGATCATAAATGTGACTAAATGTCATGTGGGCTTTGGTAATCTCGGCAAGACTTTGACTCACACGGTGAGCGGCTGCTTCCATTTGGGGCTGTGGGTGTTGTTGCATTTCTCTGTTTTCTTGGACTGGCCGTCGACCGTCACTTCCACGTAAGGACTGGGACCAAACCAGTTCTTCTTGTTCTCTTTTAGTTTTGCTGATAGCACTGAAACGAGAAGATATGGAGTCAGTCACGCCGGAGAGAGCGGAGAGTAAGACGAGGAGGGAACCAATGAGTCAAGGAACAAGGACACGACATGTTTAACACGTTTTGTTTTCAGTTTAAAGCAGACAAAGGGAAATGAATGCAATGAATCCAACAGAGCTTTTTCACACACATCTGGACTTTTCATTATAGAAAAGAAAAGGCCGGTTTGTACGTGACCTCACTCTGAATGTGAGCTGAAAACTGTGTGAAAAACCACAACTACCTGTTTTCATCTTGATGATGCCTACAAAGACTCACCGTTGATTTGTAGCTGCGCCTTCATTGGGTGGCCATTGGAGGGGCCCGGCTTGGTGACTCCAGTGGCCATGACATAGGGCTGGGTTAAAAGCCTGCAGCACAGACAACACATCATTAGCTGGGTGACAAATTGGCTTCTAACGCTGCCTCCCATTAGCAGCAAACACATCAGATCATTTAGATCAGATATATTCAGCACTCGCTATGACAGACAAAGAAGAAAACACATTGTGCAACCTGTACTGTACCTACTGTAATAAAACAAACTTCTCCTTCATCTACCAAACCCCCTAATGGATTGATACCAGTTTAATTTAAGTATTACAATGATGCATGATTCATCTTTCAGATGCACGAGAGTTCATCAGTTTCACAGACTTTCAGGCAACAAGAGGAATAACGCTAAATACGTACATCTATCTGTAACAGTTGCAGATTTTGTACTTAAAGGTATGGTCTTCTTGCTCCAAATAATTAATGATGGGACTGATCCAATCAGATATCAGTATTGAGGTCATTTACATATTGGATATTTGACTGACAGCACCGATCCAGAAAGATGGTTGGGCACTTCAAACATTCTCAACTTGCAGAGTCTCGCTTTGAAGACATTCAGACTGAACTGAAAGAAGTGTCCACAAATCGTCTCCAGATGTTTGTGGACATCCATCTCGTTGAGACGAGATGGATGGACGTCACGAGGGACGCCAAGACGCTGGAGACAAATGAGAGGCTGAGTTAACTTTTGTTTTATTTCCGACACTTCAACACAGTTCAACACTTCAGCGTAAAGTGTCAGCATGTAAAATGTCCAAGGTGCATGTCTAAAAATAATCTCAAGAAGAGCACTTCCTACATGTCAACATGTTTGGCTGTAGTTATTTCATTTGTCTGAGCACAAACAGTTATGGTTGTTTCAACTTGGAAATAAAGTAAAGCAGTCTTTTCTAGCAGGAGTAGAAGAAGAACTTCAAATGAACCAGTCTAAACCAGGACCACACAGTCAACTTAGACCCTAAAGTTCTGCATGGTTAGAAATATAACTTACACTGCATTTCAGATTGTTTAGGACTTTTAACTCTTTTCCTTTTTTTGAGGAAGTCTAAAGCACTAGTGCGAGATGTTTCGGAAAAGAGGGTCTGCCAAATGAGCGTGATATAAATTATTCTGAAGCATGAACTCTAATAGATGGAGAGTCAACAATTAAATATATTGTGTTACGTCTCTGGAACCTTTCCTGAACAAAACGTCAGAATAATGAACAGCAAGAGGAAGAAGATAGACTGAATCAACAATATCACACCGAACAACATGGCTTCTCTGTTACAGTAACTTTGTCAGACTGTCATGTGACAGACAGACGGAGGGAGGCTGAGGAAGATGGAGGAAAGTAGCTGAAACGTCTTTTTAACATGAGACAAGAGACACAAAACGTTGTTGCACTTTCAAGTTACACTTGGAATTCATTGTCCGTCATAATCCTCTCGGCAAAGGAAGAGGAAATGAGAGAACATTTCTTTTTTATCAGAGATCTTCTCTTTCAATAAATTTTAACGAGGTGCACCCACTTAGCTGTGTCTTATCTGCTCTCTGTTTTCTCCAGACCCTGAGTTTTCCAGTTTATCTTTGTGGGGAGTGAAAAGATAAAAGCTTCTCAAAAGGAAGGAAAGAGGATGCAGTCCCTGTGCCGAGGTCTCTGTTGACCCCGGGTCACATCGAACTGCAAGCTGACCTGCATGCCGAGAGGAGATGAGACTTTAGGAACAATAATCAACTGAATACTGACTCTTACTGACTACTCAAAGCGCTTTTACACCGCAGGTCAAACCTACACATTCACACACTGATGGCAGAGACTGCTGTGTAAGTGACCGTCAGAGGCAACTTATCCATTCATACACACTCATACGCTGCTGTCGAAGCAGCGGGAGCAACTCGGGGTTAAGTTTCTTGCCCAAGGACACATCAGACATGTGGCTGCAGGAGCTGGGGGTCAAACCCCGACCTTCTGGTTGAGAGATGACAACTCTACCACTGAGCCACAGCAGCCCCTACAACCTGTGCTTATGTTTCTGCTCTGTGTGTGAACCAAACACACCTGTCTGCAAACAGAGCCACTGAACTGTCAACAACTTCATTAACAGAGGTTGTACCTTTGCTTTTCTGAACACATATTTACTTTGTATTGTTAATCGGACCTGTTCTATAACCTTGCAAGGAGACATTTGAATGCCAAAATAGTACATTAATCAGCCTAACTAAAATACTTATTTACAAACACATTTTTAAAATAGTTGTCCGCAGAGGCTCTAAATGTTCCCCCTCCATCCTTTATCATCAGGTTTAGCAGCCAAACCAAGACTTCCATTTCTTCCCTAGTTTGTTATCTTCCTACATTTCCCAGAATGCCACAAAGCAAGCCCCATAAAGGATCACAATTCAGCTGCAATGAAATGTGAACATAATACTCTAAACATGGGAAATAACTTTAATTATCGAGGTTGCTTTGCTCATTCAGAGCTAGAGGGGACATTCATGGTAAATGGTAAATGGACTTGAGCTTGTATATTTCTTTTCTTGTCTTCTGACTACTCAAAGCACTTTTACACCGCAGGTCACACCACATTCACACACTGACCATCAGATGTAATTTATCCCATTCATACACCGCTGACAAAGCAGGAGGGACAACTCAGGGTTAAGTGTCTTGCCCAAGGACACATCAGACATGTGGCTGCAGGAGCTGGGGATCGAACCCTCGAGAGAGACGACCAACAGGTTGAGAGACGACCGACTCTACCAACTGAGCCACAGCCGCCTTTATTTTGAAATGTGTGTTTGTATTCTCTTATAATGAATTATTGGTGGTTTAACAGTTTACATTTTTAGACTTCTCTTTGAGATTACTGAAATGTTTATCGTATCCTCTTTGTCAGTGGTTCTCAGCTGGTGTAGCCACTAGCCACAGGTCCTACCACCTACTCCCTCATGAGAAACCACAACCCAAGTTTCTGATGTTTTCCAACCAATCAGATTTATTTTAATTAAAGATTTTGCAATTTGGACCTCAGACAGTGCTGGCGACCCGGGTTTGAATCTGACCTGTGGCTTCTTTCCTCGCATGTCGTTCCCCACTCTCTCTCTCTCCCTGCTTTCTGACTCTATCCACCCTGGAATCTTGACTCTCTTAATTAAGGCACGAAAAGCCCCCAAAATAAACCTTTAAATTAAAAAAAAAAAAATCAGCTTGACAGTAAAAAATGGCTTGTCAACAGATGGGAGCTCTTAAAATACAATGCGCCGTCTTGCTGGCTGAGGAATCAGGTCCCGCAATCCTTCCTAGAATCTGGTCTGCTACCTTGATGCGTCACTGAATAATGCATGTTCCTCAGTCTGTCTCGTCCACGATGTGCATGGCAGAGCAGGAGAAAGTGACGAGCTGCTGGGTAAACTTTCCCCTTGGCTTCTGCTTTAGTCTCTGTCAATAATTAATTGCAACTGCTGACATTGCAGCCCTACAAGCAGGCGGACTACGTCTTGTAGATGAAGGTGCTCGCTGAATATAGAACTTAGATTTTTTTAGCCCAGCTGAAAAACACCTTTCAAACACAGGCCTGAAAATTGTGTTTGGTGAGGCAGTGCTCAAATTACTCTGTTTACTCAGCAAGAGGACTCTAGCATGTTTTCTCCAAGGTTACTGTGCACCTTCTAACAATGGTACCTGAACTGAATCACTCTACAGATCAGCAAACTCTCCGTAACTTTGACAGGCCTCATCCACCGTATGCTCAAGATATAAACCATAACTAAGCACACAAAAGCGACATTGCACATCCAAAAACATACTACAAGATGACCAACTGAGCATGTTAATAAGATATAGAAAGGGACAAAAAGGTGTCTCTCAGTGATGCTTTAAGGAAACAGCACTGAAGAATTTTGGATATCATCGATCCCTGTCCACACTTTGGGAACCAACAGGTGCATTCAAAACGTATGTGTGAAATGTAAAACCAATCAGTAGTCCTAGTCGTTGGCTGTTTTATGGATGCAATACATTATTTTTAGCTGATACCAAATATGGGCTTCTCATGGTTGTTAGGACTAATATAACCAATCATTTTACGTTGTGGCATGAAGGCTGAGAGAAGTAGAGAGGACAGATATAGTTTTTCATGTTTTCATCGTATTGTCTTCTGAAACTGCAGGAAAACATGTTACCACAGCAATCAGAAGGTGCGCTCTGCATGACAAACTATCTGATAATAACTTCATTTTCTCTTCACTGATTCTGCAACATGTTTTTTACAAATGGAATTTAATTGATTCACATTGCACACGTCAGAAAACAAGTGGTACAAAAAAATGTCACTGATGTTTCACAAAGACGGTGTCAGACTCCCACACTGCAGAACATTTCCTTTCATGTTTGACCTTGAAAAGAAATCAGTTTTATCAACAGGTGACTTCTTCTGTCCAATTAAAAACCCTCTTCGCCCCGAGCCAACGGTTAGGTGGACTGGCTTGCTACTCACATCAATGCATGCCACATCATTGGCCGATGGGCCGATGTCTGTCAACAGGGCCGATTTCATTCGTTACTGAATGAATGAATGTTTTATTTTCATGTCTGGCCTCAAGTGGCCCATTCGTTATGGGACACATTTAAAGGAAACTTTCCTAATGCCATCACACGGACAAAACAAACAAATACAAAAATGACGCAAAGATAAAGTGAAACGCACAGTTTGTAAAATCCGCCGCCAGGGGGCTCTCAATCAAAACAATAACAAAAGATGACGTCGAGGCTGGCGGGGAATCATGGGAGTGATTCTTTCTGTTGTAAACATCGTTAGATATCTAATTAATTGTAAAACATTTCCCATAACAGCCTGGCTCTTAGGAGAACAGGCAGGAGAACGCTGGCCGGCCTCCCTGTCCAGTCACCAGACAACAGAGGCAGCCGAAGACACAAACCAACACAGCCGACCTCGCCAAGTACACGACCAACGACTGTGACAAATAAATCTTTGTTTTCTCTTCTCCTTTGCTGATCTGTTTCTCCCACCTTACTTACAATTATGCAAGGAGACAAAAGTGTGCGGTCAGAGCAGCTGCTGCTTCGAGGACACTAAAAAGAAGGATGGGTTGTACTTCACAAAAGGAATGTAGACAATAGACATCGGGCCGTTGTGCTCGAATCAGCAAAATATTTCTTTCAAACTGGTTAATTCAATTCTACCATGAAGATACGATCCTTCTTAGTAACATATGTTTAATCAAATTATTTATCATATTTTCGTGGTGGCTCCAATTATTTTCCTAAAGTCTTGTGTTTTTGTAAATCCTGTAACTTTAAATACAACAACAAACTTCTGGTTTATTCACATCTTACACTTTAAGTTTGATATAGTCTTCATGAGAGAACATGGAGCTAGCTCAGGAACATACGATTGTTTTATGAATGGGATCATTTTGCTGAGATATATAAAATCCTTTCAAGTCCTGATGCGGATCAAAATATGGAAGTTGGTCTGGCAGCTGGAGAGGTGCCAGACCACTTCTCCAGCACTGCTGAGGTGCCCTTGAGCAAGACACCGAACCCCCACCTTCTCAGGGGGCGCCTCCTGTGGGCTGCCACCGCACTCTGACATCTCTCCATTAATGCATGTCCACAGGTCGTGTTTGAGCATGTGTGTCTCTCAATAACAGAGTGCGAACCAGAATTTCCCCTCGGGGATTAAGAAAGTATATAAAATAAAACAAATAAAAAAATAAATGCTGCTTATGTTAAATACAAATACTAAGTTTTCAATACAAAAGGACCAAATGAAAACAATGTCACTTCTGAATAAAAACAGAAAACTGTGGAAATGTGAAAATATCTTCTTTTTTTATTCTCTTTAGATTTTAGGTCAATTTAAAACACTTCTGTGTTCATGCTTTGTGTCTTTTCCTGAATTGTATGATGGCAAATATTGATATAACATCATTAATGCAAAATAACGCGTGACTTTAACAGGATTTTGTAAACATCTTAGAGAGAAGCAAAGAGAAAACAGCTCCAGCTGTCCACTTTCCTCGCTTTTTAATTCACCTGTAGATTATTGACAGCGATCACCTGTTAGTAATCTGCATCCCTCTACTTGTGGTGGTCTGCTTAGCCATCAAATGTTGATCATTTTATTATTACATAATTTAATCTAAGTGGAGGGCGAGCTAGCTGAGTTAGCCGCGCAGTTAGGAGCAGTATGTGCTGGTTAGCTAGAAGACATCACAGCTTACAGTGAGTTTGTTAGCAGTGGGTATATTTACAGTAGCGGGGGGCTCTCAGGAGCTGCTCAGTACGTGTTGAACATCAGCTGGTCAACACTTCTCCTGACAGCTTGCTGCCATCCCAACCGGGCTAACTCCCTATTAGCATCTTAGCTCGTGTCATCATCATGGCTGGCTGGTAAATCCCAAAGTCCAACAGCTGTGAAAAACAAACACCACCGACAACACACGTACAAAAAACGGCGTCTATCACGTACCCGAATCCGAAGCGGAGCTGTGAAAACCGAATCCCCAGCCCTCGGTGTACAGGATGTTTTGGGTTTCACTCGGGTCTTCACTTTGAGGAAGAAGAAACTTCCACCATCTTCGTAGGCGCACGTCACTCACGTCACGTGACCGAAACAAGGTGGGGCGCAAACTTCTGCCCCCGCTGCGCTGTGATTGGCTCAGAGTTGGGTCAGGATGGACCAATAAGTGAGTAGTCAACATGCTGATGCGTTTACGGCCCGTGTTGGAACCATGTAAATGAGATCGGCGTAATAATAGCAAATGAATATTGCAGTAAATGGTTTTAAGAGTCTGACCTCACTAGAATCAATAACAATAAATTTAAATGGATCTTTAAACAAACACAAAATGGTTTTACTACCAATAATGGCTTTTTGCTGCCAGTGTAATTTAATTAAAGAGGCTTTGACACTTAACTTTGCATTTCTTTTTATACTTTTATTTTGTATATGTTGTGCATCTAGAGCTAAAGCTCATTGGGTTAATGGTTATTGCTAGTAAATAAACTGTTACCATGTATGCCCAAACTCCCATCCTTAAGTTCAACACTTGTTATTGCACTTCGGATAAATTACTTCATAAATAGATAGATAGACTTTATTTGGCATTGGACATCACGCTGGACGAACCAGATGCATTGTTTAAGTGTTTAAGCATACATGCTAGTTCTCAACACCTGTCCACAGGAGGTGAATTAATAACAAAGAAGTGATAGAAGAGCAGCAATATATTCAGAGTCAATATACACATGAACTGTAGAGCAAAGGCATCATGATCCAACAATAAACCAGTCAGAAGCTACTACATTTTTAGTTGCCAGATGGACTCTGAGGCGCTATAAAGTCCCTCTGGCAACTAAAATGTATTTAAGAGGTAATTTATCCAAAGTGCAGTAAAGATCCTTAATCTAACAACATGCTGATGAGAACTGAACTATGATATGAGCTGTTTGTAATGTGTAAATGTAGCTGCTATGTTTCTGCCTGAATGTCTCGCTGTTTTATGTATCTGGGGAGCTTAAGGCACATTTTTGTGGCTGAGTAGTGGAAATAAAGTTCAACACACCGATTTATTTATGTATTTGCTACAGAAACATGTAGGGTAAAACATAAAAGCAGACTTGCTGCACAGCAGCTTTGCAGAAAACATGCTCGGGTCCTCTGGCTGGATAAACCGAGTAATTTGAGCCTACATTTGATTTAAAATGCCTCACTGCCTAACCAAACACAATTTTCAGACGAAGATCAAAAAGATTGGGCTGGCTTGATCCCAAATAATTAGCCTACGGAAAATAAGGAGCAAAACAATTAAATGAGATGCCCTTCATAGAAGTTTTCTGTGCAAATTACTGTTTCATTCAAGGCATTGCAGCATTTTGTGTTTGTTTGTTTGAATGATTTTGCTGCATCCATCCATCCATCCATTTTCTTCCGCTTATCCGAGGTCGGATCGCGGTGGTAGCAGGCGCAGCAGTCAGTAAGTCAACCCAGACTTCCCTCGCCCCAGTATGTTTTCCAGCTTCTCCTCGGGGATTCCGAGGCGTTTCCAGGCTAGACGGTGTCTACCCCGGGGTCTCCTCCCAGTTGGGTGTGCCTGTGAAAAACCTCTAAAGGGAGGGAGTCCAGGAGGCATCCTAATAAGGTACAGGATTGCTGCAAACAAAGTTTCGTTGTATTCTTTATACAATGACAATAAAGAGTCTATCTATCTATCTAATCAGATGCCCAAACTTTTTGCTGCAGTGTTCATTTAATTTATTATAATTTTATGGAAAAGATGAAGTCATGTTTAGATAGAATCAAACCTCATTCATCATTATGATCATCTTTGGACCTTTCACCTGACTTTTGACTGACATATGAGTCTCTTCTACAGGTTATACAACCCCTATAACAGTTTTTAAAATAAAAACACTTTAGCAGCATTCTTTATGTGCGAATTAAACAAAGTATTGCCAGCTGAAAAACTAAAATAAGAGTAAAAACTGATCAATCACAGGTGCTCTAACACAAATCTCATCCCAGCAGCACGCCAAGGCTTCATTAAATGTATATAATCCAGATAGCACTGGCACCTTCTATCAGTGTATACTCTATAAATTAATGATTATTATTACAGATAAATATGTTAGAGAGAAGTAATGAGCAGGCAAATCACACTCCTCAAATTACAATGTTTTTGTTACACAATTTAACATTTACAGCATTTTGTAATAAAGGTGTTTATTTTGCGTTATGCTGCGTTGTTGGACATCAATCTGAAAACTCATCCTTATCTAGGCCCAGTAGTCATAGACGGATTATGAAATATTGGGCCCCTGGGCACATGGACTCTACAGGCCTAGATGCGGTAATTTACCCCTGGTCATGAGGGGCCCCTTATGATGTTCAACATTAAAAGTAACAGCGGTAATCCACCCCTGCCAGTAGTGTAGTGGTGCTTTAGGAAGTGGGTATGCGCTTAAATTTCCCTCCAATGGTTTTTTATTTTTTTTATTTTTCTTCTTAAGTATCCCGTCCAGCAGAGGATAAATGGCCTCTGTTATGAACAGTTACAAGACTACGCTTGCATATTTCATTAGTGCATACTAGCCAATTAGAGCCAGAGTAGGGAGGGTCATCCCTTCACCATCCTAAAAATTGCAGCATACTACTTAATATTGTCAACCAATCATTGGTGTGAATCAGAGGAGATTTAGAAGTGGGTATACCCTGTGGGTATACTCCGTACACCTGCGTATTCCCTGCACTAGGCCTATGCTCTAATCTGAAATTTAAAAAACTGCTACCAACTACAAACAGCAGGTGGCAGTGTTGTACTTCGCGGAAATGCTACCGGTTGCTCCAGAAGACTATAAAGTAAATTAATCTGCGTTCACTTCAATCATTTAACTCATTTAAGTACTTCAATGTTAATATTTTTTCTCCTTTAATTACACATCCTCTTGAATATAATTCATCACTATTAATGGAGAAAATCACATAAAGCTCGTATCTTTCAGTCTGCTTTAAATAATTGTTCACATTTGGAGTTCAACAAAGAAAAACAGCACGTCTGTCTCATCTCTTATCATGATTTTTCTGTCTTGCACTAAATAGGTTTTAAAAGAAGCAAAGACTGGGTTTTGTGATTTTGTAAAGTTTGACAAACAGGTGGACCGGAAGATACCAGAATTTGACGCTGATAGTAAAAATAAAAGCTTCTGAATTTGTCACGTAAGATAATTGGTTATAATCTAGGGAAGGGTATAGAGCAATCTCGATACCTTTCATTGCACTTGTATTTATTTATTCATTTATTTTGCATTTCAAGAACCAATTTCTATTAATTACAACAACAACAACAACAACAACAACAACAACAACAACAACAAACAATTTCACAGAATAAACTCATTTTGTTGTAGCAGTAGACTAACAATATTACGTTCATCTTCAGCTTGTTACTTCATATTTAAATGCAAAGATCAAATTGCATCTCTCTGCTTATAAAGTTTATCTTGTGCTTTTGTCCTGAACATGTTAAAAAAAAATATTCTTAAATTTCAAAATAAAAAGAGCTTCCTCCATTCTCCTTTTTTTCTATTGCCGGATCCAAGTACCTTTAAAAGGTCCGTAATATATATTCCAACCTCAAACTGCAGTGAGTCTGTTCCCTGCTGGTGTCTTATTTTGACAGTAATAACAGGAAGCTTGATAGACGCTGCTTTCAGTCTGACTGTAGCGGTGGTGGTCGCGGTTGGTCAGTGTTTGACAGAAGAGCAGCATGAGACCCTTCTCTTCTCGGAACATGAAAACACGGGGATGTTTGGAGGAAAAGACAGTTTGACTTCTCACTCAAAGAAAAGGTAAAACTACACATCTCTTTTAAAAAAAATCCAAAGTCAGCCTGGAAGATACTTGAAACTGTCTCAGATGTCAAATATTGCGGTGTTTCATGAAGCTTCACTGGTGTGTGTGTGTGTGTGTGTGTGTGTGTGTGTGTGTGTGTGTGTGTGTGTGTGTGTGTGTGTGTGTGTGTGTGTGTGTGTGTTTGGTGGTGTCAAATGTGACCACTCAGGATGTGATGCGGTTTGCTTGAAAGAACTCTGACAGTGCAACAAGATGAAATGATTTCTCTTTAATACTTCACTTGTGTGTTACGTTACAACTTAAGAGTCTTAGGAGACATACCACGGAATTTATTTTATTGCAAAGTGTAAGTGGACAAAGACAATTACTGTTTTTACCACCACAATCCATGTTAAAGTCTTTAAACAATATTTAAAGTTGGTATTGTGTTTTACACAGTGTATCATTGAGGATGAATGCAGGTTGAGGGGAAGGTCACACCCTCAGCTGGCTGCTTGCCTGCTTCTACTGTTGCAATTCTGAGTAACATATGAGTAGAAATAGGAATAGAATAGAGTAGATCATACACTGTGTGTGACACTGTAATTATCCACAGGTGGCTGATGAGTCCTTGGTCAACATTAGGGAGACTAGACATAAGTCAATACAGTGTTAAAAGTGGCTGACTTGACAGTAAAGGTGGTGAATTAGTTATTTCAATCAGGAGAGACAATTACATGATTAAAAGATGAAGGTTTATTTTATGTGATATTGAATGATTGTCAGAGAATCTTTAGCATTTGAACTCTACAGGGAGACAGGGTGATTGAAGATGTCTGCCCTGAGCGGCAACAAGATCTATCCCCCATAGAGTCCAGAGACACTGTAAAATAATGCAGAAAACTTGCATGGACATACAGTACATCATGAACCTGTTTTTCAGCAGGCTGGATGTGCTGGAAAGTGCTTTGTTATTGACTCTATGTATTTGCATTTGTGCTTGGTGATTTTCATTCACTTTTACATGCAGTATCTGTTGTCTTCATAAAATGATATGATGCCGCCCGATACGTTTAAAAGAGTCCAGACACTGGTGGTGGAGGTGTTAGCGGATCATGTCGTCTGGGTTGATGCGATGAAGAAGTTGATTGAACTGTGAAGACTTGAGTTGATGAGAAGATGCTTGATGTTGTCATCTGAGGCAGACTGCGAAGACTGGGGTTGACCGGACGATGGCTGATGCTGTGATCTGAGGCTGATGGGATGAAGAATGTGATGAATTTGCAAAGACTTGGTGGCGATGGGGAGGTGGAGGGTTGCTCGTAACGATGCCATGATTGAACTAGTGGAAGAGAAAGCCATTTTTAAACGAGACAGCAGCAATGTGATAGGCTAACGATGAGGGAGTGGAGCAGAGCTATTGGATAGATGTGACCAGGTGATGTGAACAACTGATTATGAGAAAATGAGTGAGCATGGAGGAGCTATTTGACATGGTATGAGAATAAACAATAAAACGAGCGTGCAAAATATAGTCTTCCTGACTGAACTTTCGCTAGAGCTACATTTAGTGGACGCTGATGGTGTCCCTGTTGGTTGAAGATCTCGTCCAGCTAGTGAACTTATTACATGGCAGCTCTATGAAGCAGCAGTATGTTAGAATGTGTTTCAGCTGAGGTGCACAAAACCAATTTAAATCACGATAAGGTTGTCAGAATTTTCAATACTTCTCGATACCACGTGTTTTAAAACAATACAAATCCTGTTACTGCAACGACCTGGAGTATCAAAAAGTACCAAAGCTTTTAAATTACTAGATCTTCAGTCATACGTTTAACCCAAAGCTGCTGCTGGTGAAAGACAGAGAGAGCACTGTCACAGTTAAATTGGCAACATATCGGTACCAACGTATTTGTGCAATTTTGACATTGTGCAGGAATTTGCATGCAACTGTTGTTGAAATGTTGACCGATTATGCTGATGCCAGTTTCTTAAATCCACATATAGTGTCACAATGCTGGTTGCCCACATTAAACGAGGGCAAAGTAACAATACAATACACTTTATTGTCCCCTTTTTTCTCTTGGACTCAAAGTGCCGCCAAAATTCAGCTGCTTCCAGTCGAATCAATAAATAAAAACAATAGAAAAACCACATCCACACATAAACAAAAAGGCACATACCAAAACAGAACAACACAAGTTTCAGATCATGAGGTAAACGTATGTTAGAATCATCCCAGGATAAGTCTGCAGAGGGCGCTAAACGGCCTGTCCTGCAAATCAGGCGATAGTTCCCCGATACGTAAGCCGTAGAAATCTCTTACATGTCATAGGCTCATCTCAGCACTGGAGAGCAGCTCTTACCTGGCAGCTCTGCAGCATTCTGCCCACCCGGAAAGTTCTCCAGAGAGCTGGCCTATCAGAAGAAAGTGGGCACATGGGGAGTCGGGGGTTAAGAGATAGCAGCTAAAATGAACTTTTTCAGGCCGAGACTGAAATGAGTTTTTTCACTGACGCCAGTATACGATAAAAAAGGAGTTTTTCATGCAAAGCTGCTGTATAGGTTTCCCAGACTGACAACATGACAGCTTAATATGGGATCTTTAAAAACAAGAAAATAACAAATATTTGATGCCTAGGACTTGCATTTTTGTTGCAGTGGTATCAAAACAGGTATCAATAGCATTTAATTTCTACTAGAATCGTATCAAAGTTTAAAAATCAGGTATTGTGACAACCCTAGGTCATAAGCAATCCCAAAGACGCCTGAGTACTCTCTCTCAGGGACTTCTTCAGATTAATCTAACAAAGCAAATATAACAAAGAAACAGGATTCCAAAGACTGAAATGATCATTTGATAGACTTTCTGAGCACAGACAGAGGGTAAAACAATGCAGAAAACTTGCATGGACATACAGTACATCATGAACCTGTTTTTCAGCAGGCTGGATGTGCTGGAAAGTGCTTTGTTATTGACTCTATGTATTTGCATTTGTGCTTGGTGATTTTCATTCACTTTTACATGCATGGTAGCCGCCACCTGCAAACCCTGCAGACCTGCAGTATCTGTTGTCTTCATAAAATGATATGATGCCGCCCGATACGTTTAAAAGAGGAGACCAATGTGCTGTTTATTTGTTTATGTATTGTTATTCCTTAGTTCTGTAATAGATCCACACTTGCTAATGTTATTCTAATACCATCCTAAGCCTCGTAGCTGCCTCTGCAATATTTGCAAGGCAGCTTTGATTTCACCAGCAGAGGCTATTTCCATGTCAGCTTTGTGTGTTTCTATCTGTGACTGGCTCCATTTCAGCAGAATGTCTTCAGGAACACCCTTTACCCCTGTGCCTGGTGTTGCCAAGTTGTAATCCTCACACCCAAGACATCGATCTCAGACCAGCTCCTGACTTTAGGACATATCCTAAACTCTGTGTGTGCCGTGGGAAACTTTCACCCCCATCCCACTATCGGCCCTGCAGTCTTTGACTAGAACAGCCTGCTCTTGCCACGCAGCTATCAGTGTATTAATAGGCACTCTGGCTGCTACTTTGGTCCCTAACCCCCCCACCTCAATCTTCTCTTATCCCCCCTTTCATAACACAAACAAGCCAACATGCCCCCCCCCCCCCCCCCCCCCCCGTGTAAAAATGTGGTTATTTTAGGCTCAGTTGGAGATAACTCACGCGTTAGGGTTGCACACTAATAGCTGCAGGGCTGCGGGGGGTTGAAGCTGTAGTTGTAATGTTTGGGAAATCATGTTGCACAATTTTACAGTAAGTGACAGGTCACTGGATTAAAAACCATCGCTCTCTTCAAATGATTGGTATATCATTACCATGCATTAGGGTCATGTCATGCGATATAAAAAAAGTCGTACATGTGCCATTTTGAAAGAGCAGATTGTAGAATTTGATGGCATCTGCTGTTCTTGTGTTGACTTGACATTTTTACCCAACCTAAACCTCACCAAGTAGTTCTAGAGCGGAAATGTGCATTTCTACATTTTGCTTGTAAATGCAGAATCTTGAGGAGACAGACACAATGTTTGGTGTTGGAGAGTTCTGGTTACGTTTGTCGTCCATGTGTTGTCCACTAGTGTCTCAGTAATCATTGGCTGCATGCAGGCAAACAGTCCCCAGTGTGTGGGGAGCAAAATAGGTCGAATGTGTCAGCTGTGATCCAATCCTGAAACCCATCAGCTGTCAAACTGTAAAAAATTATCAGATTGGATTAAAACTACTAGATTCAATCAAATCTTGAAAATGTTCAGATAAGACCTAGCTATCTAATCTTAGTTTGTATCTTGATAAAACTCTCCGTTTGAGATGCTCAAAAGTTTTTAAAGAATATCGATAACTTTGATCCGGATTAACCTGATCCCAGCAGAGGGCTGGATTCCGGCTGGGTTACAGGAAACAAAATGTAAAACTGAGAAACCATGTCAAAGGTGAGCTGGATAGTCTGATCCTGGATGGCAGAAAATGGATTCATTCATATCTGGATCAGTCACATACATGCTAAACCTTCTAAACAATAGAGCCCTGATGACCATTCAGTTTTTATGCTTCTTTTTAAACAGAAATCTAACGTTTCTCTTCGGTCTGTAAACGATGGCCATCGATGCGAAGAGGAAGTCTGGTCCAGAAAGTAGGCTGTTTCGTCATGAGCCTGGGATCCTGCCAAAGATTTCTGCCTCTTAAAAGGCAGTTTTTTCTTACCAATGTAACTTTTGCTGCTTTGCTGAAGTGCTCATGATGGATTTATCCGGGTCTTTGTAATATAGCAATGAGTATGGTCTTCTTACCTGTTTTTTTGTAATATTAAATAACAAAGAGTAAGGTCTTTTACCTGCTTTTTGTAAAGCGTCTTGAGATAACACTTGTCATGAATTTGCGCTATACAAATAAAGATTGTTTGATTGATGATTGAAAGCGCTTAACAGAATAACCTCTGGCAACACAGAATGAAAAAAATTGTCCAAAGGGTTGCAAGATTGGCTAACTCTTACTAAGTTAGTTAATGGGGGGAAATGGTTGCATACTGGTTTGGTATGTAAATTAGATTTACAACTAATATTTTTGAAGCTGAGAGGGGTTTTTATGTGACACGTTGAAGAAGAAACATGGAGTGTGCTTATTCTCAGTGGGAAACTGAGTGAAGACCTCAGTAGAATGAAATGGGAAAGAAAAAGAATCACAGTAGATGCTTTTGCGATGAACGCAGTGTCAGGCTGACCATATCTTCGAGCCGTGTCAGGTTGTGCTGACTCCCACTCTGATTGATAGGTGGGGGAGAACACTAGGGCTGGCATGGTTAATGTTGTGCTGATCTTATTTTCTGTCCTTGTAGCCTACGGGCATCCGCTATAAGCCATCTGCTGGCTGAGCATGCTCTCTGTTTCAGAGGACTTTTGGGAGGGGGTGTTTATATCACGAGTTGACCATCGTTTCTAGGAAGCATTGCCTTTATTTTCCCTCCTGCACGGCCTGTTGTCCTTTTATTGCCCCAGAGACAAGAAAATACAAGCAAAAAGTCAAAAGACACCACATGGCAAAGCTCCAAGCCGGAGGAGCTATTTTTGGGTCCAGCTATGGGAAAATAACCAAGTCCTTAATCACTCATACATGGGGGACTCTGTTACTATAAACGCCGGTGCTGCTGGATCTCCTCAGTGATTTTCTGAATCAGACAGTCCTAAGAGGGCCCAGTTTAAAGAACTCAAGGCCAGAGACGCTGGAGTTTTACACAGGGGACAGAAGATGTGATTCAGAGTGAAATACAGATCCAGATCCCAAGAAGCAAATGAGGGATGTGCAAAAACTATATACAGTTAAGATCAACTGTCGCTCCAGTCCACACACATCAATGTACGTCTCTTTAATGTGTTACTGGGAGGCTTCATCCAAACCATTTGTTCTTTGAAAGCAGAGTGCACCCCTTCTTATTCGGTTACCCCCCCTGCCTGCCTGCAGGATCAAGTACTCAGTCTGACCTGTAACTGAACCTTCTAGTTGTCATTGCATAACAGGATCTTCTGTGTTGACTGGTGTTTGGCTCTTATAGTGCTACATGCTCGATTTTTCATTTCAAAGTAGATAACCCCTAAAGGTGCAATATTCTGTGTTTGCATGTCTTTATGTTGAAGTGATATAACACAGAAACAGTCACCATCATGGACGACTCCTCCTGCGTGCACTACCGATACACCAAACAAAGTGTTGTAACAGCTCAGCTGATAATGACATGCTTTAAGGTGCGTGTGTGAAAGGCATTCCCAGAAAATATCAGGGCCTGAATGTCCTGAAGTTATCTAGAAAATGTCGGGGGCTTCGGCTCATGTGTGACAGGGGTTGTGAGTGTCATGGCTCTCAGAAGCAGCTGGCGGCTTATTTTATGGAAAATGTTGCCAGCGGAGAACATCCAGCTAAGTGGTTTAAGATTGAAGACTTATTATTAAACCTGAGTTAATGATGTGAGCAGAAACCAGATCATGGAAGAACACTGAGTGCATTCACATGGACTTGAGTATCCCGGTTATGATCATATTCGGGATATGGCGTTGAAAACCTGGTTATAACACAAACCACTGCAATTTTGAAATCCAAGAAAAATGAGACCACTGTGGCTTATTGCGGGCTTAGCACTATTAAATGCCAACATCGCTTTGCAGATATGCCGTATCCATTTCAATTCCAGCAACGGGAGAAGAGAACGACAGCAGCAAATATCAAACATGTCCTCACCTCTGACTGGTGAAAACCTGTCACTGCCACTGAAAGACAAAACTCAGTTTCTTTGCAGCTCATGAAGTAAGATCCTCTCCACCGTATTTGTTTTGCTGATAAGTCACTTAGCTGAGGCTGCGCTTGGGCAGATAGTTGACAGCTGCCTGAAACCGCAGTAAGGCGTATACATGCACAGTATCCCGTTTTCCAGGTAGCATAATCAGGATTCTTACTATCGGGATAAGGGCCTATCCCTGTTTCTGAAATCGCGATATGATGTTTACATGCACAAACACAACAACGGGATACTTAAAAACCCGATCTGGGACACTCAAGTCCATGTAAAGACACTCACAGATGTTGCTCTGGATGTTTCTTTAAAACTTCAAAACAAGTGCAAACAGCTGAGGCTGTGTTTATGATGCAGGAATGGATTAATCCAGCATGGACAATCCCACATTTATGGACTTTATGGACTCGATGTGCTGCGGTGTTGACATAAGAAAGTAAGGCTGGGTTTTAACTGTCTTGAAATCTTTATTACTTAATTGTCACACAGCTTCTTTTACCACTTATGTGCACAATGGTAATATGTTATAGAAGAGAGTAAGAGGAGGACTGTTAGAATTGTGCTCCTGCACCAGTATCCTTATCTGTATGATTCATTGTTTAAGACAACAAAGTCTGTGCATGTGGACAATTAAAAGTTACCCTTAAGACAACATGTCATGCATCCTGGGCTGGGAATCTTTGAGTGTCTCACGATTCGATTTCCATTCTTGGGGTCACGATTCGATTGAGAATCTGTTTTCGATTCAAAACGTTTCTGGATTCATGATTCAAAGTCTATTTTTGAATGAGTACATACTCCAGGATCTACTCCTGTGAGACTGGCTGAATTTCTTGCTGCTCCATTTGGCGTTCTACTGAGTTACAGAGCTAGCCTTAGCACTTAGCAGGGAGTGACTGATTAGCCCCCCCAAAAAATTGGATTTATAGAAGTTATGAATCGAGTTAAATCTAAAAAGATAAGAATCTCGATTTTTACATAAATCAATTTTTTGCCACGTCTACATCCTTGTATTTCACTTTGGCTTGATGTTGACCTCTACTTTTGAGTGTTTCAGTAGACTTCTTTAGCCCTATTCAGATTGCCATTTCAAGCTGCGATATGTATACCCCTGTGATGTTTCGCCTTCAATCTGAATGTTTTGGAGACCTAATGGGGGGACACAGTGACACTCTGTACTCTCTTCAATACATCAATATGAATGTCCAAAGACGTGATGACGGCTGAGCTTAGTTTCGGCACTTTTGCGATCATCTGAAAGAGCTTTTGTCATTTAGAGCTTACTTTTTGTTTCCTCCGTTTCATCTGAGAGGTCATCTTTGGAAACATCTTCACGCAGATTTAAGAGAAAACTCTTGGCGGACAAATCAAAGCTGCTTGATTAAAAAAATGATCAATGATAAAAACCCTCATTAATTGCAGCTCAACTTCACTTATAAGACTTTTGAAGTAATCCTGTTCTTCCTGACCTCTCGGTGTCCACCAGAGTCTTTGTGTGTTCGTATTAAAAGGCCGTGAGGATGTTATTTGTGTCCCCTTAACTATGAAAGTCCCTTCCATGTCCCTTTGTTTATATGTAACAATGGCTTATTTTTAACCTGTTGGCCTGTTCAGAAGTGGACAGGGGAGAGGACGGAGGAAGTGGTCACAGGATGACAGAGGAAGATAATAGCAGCCTCCTCGGCCTTCATCCTTCCTCTGTCCTCTCTCACATGCAGACATACAAACATACACACACTCCTGAGGTTTGTGTTGCTTCTTTGTGCTTCCCTGAAATCCCACTAGAATACAAATCAGTTCAAATGAAGTGTGAGCCGCAGATGCACACAGACACATGAAATAAACGCAAAAATCCGCCTCATCCGTGGACAGCTACGAGAAGCTCTGACAGTTTGAACTCTGAGATAGTGAACCAGAGTAAATAATAAGAGGGGACTTGAGAACGATGCAGATGAACTCAGTGTGAGTGCTGAAACCTAAAGTAACTCTAGCTGAGACACTGAACGAGCCAAAACCATTTTCTTTTACTGTTTTTTTTAAATGAAATCTACTAAAATGTTCACAAGATGGAGGGTGAAGCAACTGTTTAGGGCATGAAATGAGTCTCCTCCAGCACTGTTAAGTACAATTTTGAAATATTTAAACTTAACCAGAGTATTTCAATTTTTTGCTACTTAAAGTTTCTACTTTACTTAGTGCCGTGTACCCCAACTTCACATATTTTAGACATAGTTGATGGTTCCCTAGTTTTCTAACCCCATTGATCATCTTGTGTCCCCCCCGCCCCACACAGATATATCCTCTGACCCTTTGACCTGACCCGAAAGCTGGTCACCACTTGACTACTTTATCTAAAGTAGATAAACTACCTCCAGCTTGACCTGCTACAAAAGTACATTTCCACTGACACATTGTTGCATCAGTATTAATGATCCAATCATGTCAAATGTAAGAATATAAACGTTGGGTTGCTGTGAACCAGTTGGTACTGGAGGAAAATGTGAAAATATGGCAGAAGAGAAAACACCAATTCAACAGCCATCCTCAACTCAAATGATTTTTTTATGAATTTGTATGCAACAAATGCTTTGCATGGACGTAAGCTGAATGATCGTTAAAAAAGGAGTACTTTAAAGGAGCAATATGTAACTCTGACACCTAGTGTTTAAAAGGGGTACTGCAGCCAAAATTCAAAACATTGGAGGGAGCTGTCTTCCCCCTCCCTCTCCTCTAGAGAGTCAATGTTCACGCAGGTTACCATGTGGTGGAAACTGAAGCTTCAGTGTTTAGCCAGCTCTGCATCGGTCTGTAAACCTTTCTCCGTTCTAACCTCTCTCCATTTTTCAAAAGCATCTCCAATATTGATCCTAGTTTGAGCACGTTTCTGCTCGTGGAGCTTATTAGAAACATGCAGAGGCTTTTTAGGTCGGGTACAATCACTTCTATCTGAACCAGTTCTCTTGCCCGCTTCCATCGCTGCAACACCTGTTGGTTTTCTGTTTGCCTGGTAAACCAAGGGGTGTCAAAAGCTGCCGTATGGGGTGACCATCCAGGACCAGAATCTAATCTTAGAAGGTATTGTCAGAGAAGCCAGAACTTCAACATAGCATGAAAATAAAACCCAGTTGATCGTGTCAATGAGATAAAATAGATAACAGGAGATGGAAAATAAAACCCAGTGAATAAATGCCGCAATGCAGAGCAAAATCTTGTGACCTTCTCTAGACATTCAGCAATTTCTTGTGTCAGGAAATAGTAAAGCGACTGTATTTCCAAACGGTTTGTCAGACAGAACCAACTATCTGATGATCTCACATTGGACTTAAGATCAGCCCATTATTAGAGAATCAACACATTCATTGTCACTGAATATGTCATCTGTTCATTGGTCGTTTATATTCAGCCTTCTTTGAGATCTGGGATCTGCAGGGGGTTGAAATCTGTCTTTCTTCACAGCAATGGCCTCTAGCATATCTCAATGATTGCCTACATTTCTAATGTTACCAATCCATCACTGCATCACCATGGGCAGTTTGAAAGAGACTCAGCACAGCATTTAAATGAAGCTGAAGGAAATTATTTCTCTATTTGTCAGCCCTGGAATAACTGTGTGTTTCTGCTCCCGCTGCTTCTCTGCTTTTCTTCTTCTTCTTTTTCTTATCTCTGTCAAACACTCAAATCTGCAGGACAACAATTTGGGATGTTTCATTTGAGTCCTCAGTGTTTTACTTTACTTTAGTTTTATCTTTAAAAAACAAAGTAATTATAGAGGCGTGTTTTCTGCAGCTAAAGAATTACAGACAGGTATTTGCTCTTGAGACTACTACAAAGCTTTTCATTTTCATTTTAAAGATTTAAGTCCTAAGGCTTTTGTTCTGTTCTTTCTGAAGCAAATGTTTTATGTGTGTCTGGATTTTCTCAAAGTAGATGCAACATTTTCAAAGTCAAATAAATTAAATTGGTTTGTCAGTCGGAGTAGAGTGCTGCTCCTCCACATCGAAGGGAGCCAGTTGAGGTGGTTTGGGCATCCCGTCTAGCCTGGGAACGCCTCGGAATCCCCCAGGAGGAGCTGGAAAACGTAGCTGGTGAGAGGGAAGTCTGGGTTGACTCACTGCGCCTGCTGCCACCGTGACCCGACCTCGGATAAGCCGAAGAAAATGGATGGATGGATGGATGGTTTGTCAGTACAAGTTTTCATGTCCCTATCGCCAATATCGATGCCTCCATCCTGCAGAAAAGTTTAAAAATGGTGCATATTCTTTAACGGGTAGATATGCATTGATATTTTGTTTTAATAGTAAAGTCCATGCTGTTCATTTTTGCAGCTTGTTCTGTTGCTCAGGCAAATCTGCCTTCAAGTGTCAGTATTAAATCTAGTTTAACGTCACAGCAGCATCTGCAGTCCATTTATCTGCGTACTGGGGCCAATAAACTTAAATCTGGTGAAACAAGACAACAGTGTTTAGGTTTCCCATCATTCTCTCTGATGATCCCATGAGAGCAGTTTGACTCTTAACAGTGAGGCCTGAGGATGCAGAGTCGTATTTATTCCCAGAAAGACGGGTCACCACTTAAAGGCACAGCATATTAATTCCACCACCAGGGGGCTCTCAATCAAAACAATAACAAAAGGTGATGTTGAATGATGGGAGTGAGTCTCTCTGCTGCTCCCCCCCCTACCCATGAGGAAAACAAACTCCTAGTTAAGGAGCCTTAGTTAAGAGGAACGAGCAAAACCGACCTGAGGAAGACAATATGTTTACCGACAAGCTAATGTATGCCAATATGATTTACAAGACATTTTTATCACAGCAGCACAAACAGCAACAGTATGGCAGCTTTCAGTAGCAGCTCACGCTTCCTTATGTAGCGGTCTTTGATGTAACATCCTGTGTTTCCACGGCAACGATAAACATGCCGTGACTCAAGACACGTCATGTTACAACCATAAGCATTTCTCTGGCTTAGCTCAGTCCGTAGAGCAGGAGCTCCGTATGCTGAGGCTACAGTCCTCGACACATCGGCCGCAGGTTCGTCTCCCAGCAGGACCCTTTGATGCATGTTTACTCCAATCTCTGCTCTCTTCAGCTGTCATGTCCAATAATGGAAAATTAGCCCCCCTGCTACCTTTCCCACCAACACTTACACATCCCACTTCTTAATGGAAAATTAATTACCTTTACTTTGATGTTGTCCAAAGGGATTCTGGGAAACGTTGGATGTCACTAATTGATTCAAAGGCAGAGACAGTGGGCGTTTTAGTAATTACAGCTGCTCTCCGGTAAATAGAGGTCATATTATGTAAATGAAAACATGGGCGAAATAGTCGTCAAATCTTTTAACAACTTATTAACTTTGCTCTGACACTGTGACGCTTTCCTTTCTGTTGTCAGGAGTGTCAGTCTGAGCCTCAGGAGGACTTCATGAGCAGTGCACTTTGTATTATTCCACATTAAAGATGTTATGGTAACAAATATATATCCTTTATTAATGTACCACCTCCCAGCAAGCAGTCTGTCTGCACTGCATCCTACCACACTCAAGCTTTTGGACAATTCTCTGTTTGTTTGTTTTGCTTGCAGATGAAAACAGGCAGGAAGGAGGCATCTTTATGTGATGCAATGCACAGCCAACTGAGAGCTATTATATTCTTCTCCCCTCTGAGGTGGGCGAGACTTATTGCTCTCTGTCTCTGTGAAAACTTTTCACTCAAGAGATTTACTCGGCCAAGGTTTTTTCTCATTCAGGATGCTTCTAAATATATTCTAAATATATAGTCATTGTTTCTGATTTGTGTGCCCCTTTTTGTTAAAAAAAAAACAAACAAGCAAAGATGCACTGACATACTGAGTTTTTAGACGAACCTGTTAATTCTGCCATATTCATTTATTTATTCCTGGAACTATACAACATCGCTGCCAATCTTTGAAGCTTGGCCGCATGTTGTTAGTAATTTGTGGATAATGGACTGTTTCTTCATTGTGATTGTTGCGCATGTGTCATTAGGCGTGTTCGATTTCTGCATACAAAAGGTATTCATTCATCAGGAACATGCCTTCCTCTGAGAGCTTCAGTTGCCAAGAGACACCGCTACAGCTCCTTTGCTCGTACGTCAGAAGAGGTGGCTTTGACAGCAGGTTGTATTACACAGATGACTCCTTGTACAGAATCTAATGAACCTTTTTGAACGCTGATATTCATGTTAATATTTGCTAATAAGAGCCACCCATAGTATACTTTTTCGACACATGCTTTGCTCCTGCAGAGTTGTTCCTGCAGCTGTTACCGGACAGATAATACATTCCAGTTAGACAATGAGTTCTCTCAGACCATCTAAACACAGTGGAGACAGAAGTCAGAGCTCCTTTAAAGGAATGAACTGCATCATCAGGAGAATTATCAACAGACACTAACAACTCCTCGTGCTTTACTTCCACATCATTGTGTGCTGTGTTATTAAATCTTCAAGAGACACAATGTTAGCCTCGACTGAAACTTTGAGAGAACTTGTAGGATCTCTGTGCAACTGAATTTGTCAGTGTTTGACAAAAAAAAATGTTGGACTCACAATGGAAAGTTCTGACAGATTTGCTGCGAGAGGCTAAGTTCACACAACTCGCTCATGGAGGCACAGAAGTCTCCTTCTAATGCCGCTAACGCCGGTTTAGTGTAAGGTCTCTTTACAAAACAGAGGTTAAAGACATTCCTGGTTTTCCTGAATCTGTCCAGAAAAATCGAGTTGTTTTGTCGCTGCAAGATTTTAAGTTGTATTTTAAGATCAGAGTAATCTAGTGCACACCAGAATTTTTCAGATTCACTTTAAAGTTGAATGCATATAAAACATCGGAGCGGACAACGCATTTCGCATAGTGGCTTGTGCAGCGTGAACCTGAGGAAGTCACTATGCGAAACACGTTGTCCGCTCCAATGTTTTATATGCATTCAACTTTAAAGTGAATCTGAATAATTCTGGTGTGCACTGGATTACTCTGATCTTCAAAGCTGTCTGTTCCTGCTCTAGCTGCACCCAGGATGAGTAGCACGCTGTGCAAATGGCAACCATCTATCTTTATTTTTAGTTGTATGTTTGAGTATTTGGATAGAAAAGATGTTTCAATGTCAGTTTTTCAAATATCGTGCAGCCCTACTTATCCCACTGCATATTTTTCGTGTGTCATGCAGATCGATTTTACTGATGAATGTAGTCATATGGTGTTTGGATTTTAAGTGTAATGTTATTTAACCAGTAAGTGGAAACACTGATGGATATCAACCGCAAACTGACTGTTTGGCAAAGAGTCAAGGACAAAGCAAGAACTGTCTTTACAAATGTTGATCTTCAGACAGAGTTTGATGTGTCAAATTAGTGGTGGTCATTTACAGATGAGTATCTTCTCCTCGCTCCCCACAGTCGAGCTGAGCAACAGGACATGTATGAAAGCCAGAGGAGCTGGGTAGTGTTAAGGAGATAAGCCGACGGTGCAGGAGACAGAAAACAGAAGTGACGGAGACAAACTGAAAGACTGTCAAATGAAAGCAATGACTGGATTACAAGAGAGAGAAAGACTGGTAGAGAAGATGGCTGTTCATGTGTGTTTGGCCTGAGTTTAAGTTCCATGCATCTTATCAAGAAGGAGAGAAGAAGATAACTCACACGCACAGAGACCCTTACACACCAAGTGAATGTACTCTATATGTTTATTTTATTGACATTTAAAGCTTTTGTCCGGGGTGTTTTGCAAGTTTTCATTTTGCTGTAATTTTTGTGATTGTTATACCTGAGCTGGGAATCACAGTATAACTCATGCTATGATATGATAGGATAATGTCATAATGTGGATGTTTGTGTTTGTTTCTGTGGGTGCTGTTTCTTATCAGTGAAACTAAAGGAGGAAAAGATGTGAGATTGCAGTGTGAGATTGAAAACATCAGCATTATTTGCGCTCTCTCAGGCATTACCTTCATTACTAAATGTCTTGAAAACGTTCTAATCTTTTGTCTATCGGTGTTTTAATAACAGAAGGCTCCTGCAGCTTGTTATTGCTGTGTTGTGTTTCTGAGAGAGGAAACTATTTAAAGATCAGGTGAAAGGTTTTTATTGCACGAGGCCGAGAACAGAATGAACTAGATTTATGTGCTGCTCTGGCTTGTTGTGGTTTCAATTTCATATGACAGACGGCAATGACTGGGAGACGGTGTTACTCGGTGGAGTGTGTTAAGAAGGTAGATTTATAACTTTGTGTGCGCGTGCGTAAACATGAAAGAGTGCGTACATGAAGGAGCAAAGATAAATCTGGAAACACACAAAGACAAAGTATTGTCACCTTGTTGTAGTTAAGGGTTTCCACATTTAAAAAACATCTGATCCAGGGAATCTCAATTTAGGATAATAAACAGCTATGATACTCGTGCTTAAAATGAAGTTCTCAGGTATAGAAAATCAGTTGCCAGTTTTGGTATTTGAAGGATTCTGGTTTTTCTGTGGAAGAGGAGTATTATCAACTAGCACCTGCAAGACCAAGCTTGGACTGTATTCATGAATGGAATTCATGTGGGGCGGCAGTAGCTCAGTCAGTAGGGACTTGGGTTGGGAACCAGTTCGCCGGTTCTAGTCCCTGTGCGGAGTAAACATATGGAAGTTGGTCTGGTAGCTGGAGAGGTGCCAGCCAGGTCACTTCCTGCAGCCAACAGCTCTGGTGCATTCCCCGTGTAGCAGCCCTTCACTCTGACGGCTCCCCATTAATACATGTCTATACTGTAGGTCCTGTTTGTGCATGTGTGTAGTTCGGGATTAATAAAGCATGTAAAAAAAATGAAAGTAGTATGAAGAACATAAGAGGTGGAACATAAACCACTGTAACTTAATCCTTAAAGCTTTAATTCTCCTCTATTAAAAGATATCTGCACGCATTTTGCAGCTACACAGGAGCTGTAATTACGCTGCAAATTTAAGGTGGGAAGGTAAAACCACATCCTCCACTTCACCTACCTGCAGCTCACTACATCACAAGGCAATAATAATGTAAAAAAGAGCAAGCCACATTTTTTTACAGTTAGAAGGCCGACTCAGAGGGCAGAACAAAACACCTAGCTGTGGGAGTGTCACCCACCTGGGGGAGGGCTTACTGCCCTTTGTGATGTCATGAAGGGAAACTCTCCAAATGGCCTGTTTGAGCACACATTTTCTGAAAAGTGGAGCAGGCAGAAGACGCAGAGGATAGAGTTCTCTCATCATTAGGGGGTTTGTAGACAGACTAGGGACACATGTTAGTGTTAGAAAAACATGGTAAAGTGTGTTTTGCATAATATGACCTTTAAAACGACAACAAAACTCAGCACCAGTTAGCATTTTTAGCTTCAGATTGTTTAATAGAGAAGGAAACATTATCTCTGCTCTGTATTATGTGAAGCATTCTTTACATTTGTGGCATCAAACCATAGATCCATGCAGAGAAGTAAAGGCCTAGCTTTGCATAAATATTACATTCTTTAACCCTTAGGAATGCTATAGTACGATGCAAATGTTTATATATAAAGCTTTGTGTCACAGGGTGAGCCACATACGCTTCCTTCCTTTACAACCTCTGTACATCGCTCCCTGTAGTTTTGAGGCAGAACGTCACAGCATATGATGCATGAAAAGCTTTCTGAAACATTACTTATTGAAATGTTCTGTGTCCGTTAAATCTGGGTTATGTCTTTCCTCTCTGTCGTCACACGCATGTGCTCTTTATCTCTGGCTCTGTATTCAAAGCACGGCTTCCCGACACCCTCACACCCCTGACGCACATTTCCACTTAATCTCCTTCTCCTTTAACTCTCCATTCATCTTCCCAGGAATCTAAATGTTTCTGTTACCCTTGTCTCAAAGAAGAGCTTCTTGACATCATTTTAAGATGTGACCACTTCAGACAAATATCTGGGCTGTAAGCGCCATAATGCCTTAGGCTTCCAGTACACAACTTACATTTCCTCCACAGTTATCTACATAATTACTCTTTGTGTAGTTAAAAATAAAAATTGCTAATCACTCAAATGTTCACATTTTTCGGCCTGTGAATTTGCCCTTGCGCGTCTCTTTAGAAAACCAAATACTGTTTTAATTTGAATATTAAACATGTGTTTTAAAATCATGTAATATAAAATAATAAGGATAATAGTGACTTTTGATCCAGTAGATGTCGCCCTTGAGCTTCAGCATGAAACCAAAATAAACTGCTGTTTGGCGACACCTCCCACACACTGAATCCTCCGCTCTCCTCGAGCGACACAACTCCAACCCCTCTCCACTCGCGTTCCCATGAAGGAGGCAAGCGCAAGGGGCAGACAAAATTGTCCTTTGCTCGAGCTGCAATTGCCTGTGGCCTTTATTGATGTGTTAGCAGGCTAATGTTAGCACACTTTAGTTAGCTTGTTGCTTCTCATTGCATGTAAATTTACACGGGATGACCGTGATCAAAAAACACTTACTTGATATTAAAAAAGCAGTGAGTATGTTATTCTTTTTTCTCTAGTCCTTGACTAAAACAGCTTTATATGCAACTAGAAGAGCCGGCAGTCCCGTCCATGTAAACATGATGTAAACACGGCTCCAACAACAACACAGCCAGCGGGACTCGAGCTTCTCATTCATTGTAGACAGTCATGACTCAGAGAGACATTCACAGAGGATAGACTTGACTTCTGCGATATTTATGTGTAAACTGTTGCACATTATGCCTTTAAAGGGTCTGATTTTCACCTCTCATGCCTCCTTATTCTACATTTTTGTCACCTTTGGTTGTTTCATTGGGCTTGAGAGGAAACACTAAAGGGAATTTGCCGCCCCTTTAGCCTAATGGGGGCCAAGATAATAACAAACACACATCTGTGTGTGTGACCCTGAGCGGACAGTGGAGGGGAATGACTGGTGGAGTATGAACTTCCTGTTCTGATACATGAGAAAGTACACACTCTGTAAATAAACACGCATAAAGACACTTTTAAGACCACACTAAATATCTTAAGGAGCTAAAACTAAACCTGAGTAGTAAAAGTTGTAGACGCGATTGTATCCAGTTAATGAAGATTAACAGTATTGTGTGTGATATAAGTTACTCCAAATTTGTCATGATTATTTAAGGCAGTGGTTCAACTGGTCAAGCCTCAGGAGTCAGGACGCACCATCACCTCCTTCATAAGAAATCGACGCCCAAATTTAATTTTTCAGCCAATCAGAATTATTTAATGAAAAATGGTGAAGGTGAACTCAAATGGTGCAAAACATGTGACCGAACAAAGAGGCCGAACAAAACAAGCCTGTTTAAAAAAGTGCTTCAAAGTCAAAGATGAGGTGGTCTATTGGTTGGATATGACGTGAGGCTATCACCTCTTCAGTGTATTCTAGCAGCTAAAGAGGACGGTGCAAGGAACAATCACAAACTGATTGGAATATTATTACATGTAGCGAGGAAGTCTATTCTCAAGTTCAGGATTTCCAAGGACGGCCCAACATTGGTCGATTGGTAGAAGGATCTTCTGAGAATACTCCCCCTGGAAGAGCTAACATACACCCTTCGGGACAATTACGATGGATTTGTTAAAATATGGCAACCAGTTTTGGAAACTGTTAATCCCTCAGGACTGGACAGGAACTGACTAAGATTATAATGTTAAGACATGCTGTAATGTCAAGGTAATACTTTCACTTGGTGATATAAGTGACGCTGGAAGCTCAATAGAAACCAAATGAAAAAATAAAAGCCCTTCATAGACTTTTTTTTTCCAGGCACACATTCCCTGAAAATTCCCCCACTGAAACGGGCTTCATGAGTCACTTTTGGGTCCTGACCCACCGGTTGAGAACCACAGTTTTAAGGGGATTCACTGACTGCAATGTGGTCTACTGTAAATACTGTCCTGCTTCACCTTTAGCCACACTGTCAGTGTTAACCAAAAGATCATTCGTACAACTTTAGTTCGGACTAAAGAATGTCATTAATCCTTCAAAGGATATGCATAGATCCTTTTGTGACCTTTTATTTGGCCTGATTATACTTTACCAACCAGCTAAACTAAGACGGTAAAAATGGGTACATGCACAGCATGGTAACAAGCATCAGCATGTGGGCCCCATAGGCTGTATAAAACAATGACCTAGTCTCAGTGACATTGCCTATTGGTTTTTGAAGCCCAACGATGGAGGTCACCAGTCTTCAGTCATCTGATTAGGATGCCTCCTGGACACCACAGCCCACTGGAGGGATTAAACATCCCTTTGGCCTGGGAACGCCCCAGGTTGCCCCAGGAGGAGGTAGAAAGCATTACTGGGGAGAGGGCCAATTGGTAAGCCTGCCAACACGACCCGGCCCCGGAAGAGCGGAGGAAAATGGATGGACAGACATTAGTTCAGTTTTAATCAGCAAATGACTGTTTTGGAAACCATTGAGTGTATAAAGTGTTAGCCCGAACTTTGTTTCTTATGGATTTATTATTTATGTTGCCTTTATTCACACAGGACAGTGAGTTAAGTAGGGAGAGAGAGTGTGGGGAATGACGTGTGGGAATGGAGCCACTGGTGAGATTTCTACCTGCTTCGCTGCCTGCTTGGTGGACTTGTGCATCAGCGCCACCAGACTGAACCTTTTGACAATAACACATACACCTTTAAGGAGCTTATAGTGCTCTGTTTTCTCTCAGTTTTTGACCAGCACACCAGTGACATTGAAAAAAAGAGCCATCAAAGACTGACAGCCATCTGTAAACTGAAAGGACTCTATGTTGCCCCCCATCTCCTCCTGCTGCTATATCAGAGCATGATTCAGCCCATCCTAATGTACTGTTCCACCTGCTTCTTCAACATGTTATCTGTTAAAAACAAAGCCAAACTCACACGCATCACAACCACAGCTGCCAGTATAATAGGTCTCCCCACACCAAACCTCACAGAACTCAACGACAGGGCCATCTCATTGCCATCTCAATAGAACAGGACATCACACACCCGCTGAACACTTACCTCACCCATTCTCTCTCAGTGCAATGAGGTGCAGAAAGGCTCGCCTCGGGAGGAGCCTGATCCCGGCTGTCATAGCTCCCCTGAACAGAAGGCTTCGCTGAACAGGGATCTCTTGATTGTTTTCGGGCTGTGATTGTGAAGTACTCTGTGTTTTGTGTATGTTCATTGGTGGGAATTGTCAGTGTGAACAGTGGCGGTGCTGTGGAAAAGAATTTCCCCATGGGGACAATAAAGTCTAAAGTCTGTGTTTGCCATTATTACCAGTTCAATCTACCTATAGATGTGTACATGTAAAACTATCTCTGTTCCTGTATTCCTTTTAGAAACATGTGGAAGACTCTAACCCTGACATGGATAGTTGCACTGGCGCTGGGTACAGAGGTGAGTTCAGTCACGTGTGCAGGTTTGCCCTCCCTCTTTTACTCAATTGAAATGTTGGAAGAGCCATTTTCTCTCAGTATCTCTAATATACAGACCACAAAATTTCTCCACAGGTGTCTCGGTCAGAGGATGTGGTGGCTGTCGAGACGGAGTTGGAGAAGCAGCAGCAGAATATCAGCAACGAAACAATCATGCTGACAGAGTCAAAACAACAGATCCTTGCTTCTCAGTTTGAGTGTTACCTGAAGATAATTAATGATCCCCCTCGCACAGATGACGGTAAAAAAAAAACGCCTATTGTTTTCTCTTTATTCACATTTCAGCTGATAACAGTCGTCCCTCTGGAGCTAACACTCCCTAATGTTATTAACACGTTTTGTTTCTGGCGGATGGAGATAAGTTGTAATCACATAATGCGTTCAAGCGGCTGAAGCTGATTGAAGTAAATAACTCCCTCTGCAAGTTCAGTCACTTAATGTACGAGGGAAAATTCAATCACAGGATATCATTTTATTACTAATTTCATTTTCATTGTGCTCGTTCTGATAGCTTCGCCATTTATTTAATGGGCTCCGTGTTCAGCAGCCACCATGTTTAATTACATTATTACATTGTGTCTCCGAGGCATGAGACAATCATGAGAGGTTTAATACAATTTTAAAATAATGTATGCATTTTCTTCCTGCAGAAGTGATAAACTGCTCGTGACGACATAAATTACCGTCAAAGGTTGTGTTGTCCAAAAACTGCTAAATAATAATGAGGACATTCGTGATCCCCACGGGATCTATCAGACAAACATTTCTCCGACTCTTCCTTTTGGCGTAAGCACAAGATTAAAAATTAGCTACTACAATACATATACATCTTTAGTCCATGTGTAAAAACAATGTGACACAGCACTTCATGCCCCCTTAAGCCCTGAGTATACTTGCTTTTAACTGTGCGAATGCGTGACATCAGCACTGCGTATCCTGCGGTGGTTTGGAACATTGGTTGTGCACGCATTAACGCTACACGTCCGCAAGATGCCGTATGCATATCACCACTAGGAGCAGTGCAGAGTTGTATAGTGATGAGACCAGAAATGACAACATCGGCGACACCAGAAAGCCGCTACAACTATGGCGGAAAGTTTAGAAGAAAAGTTCCCAGATCGGGTATGTGATGCACTATGATGTGTCATTGCCGTCGCGTAGCATCCAAGAATGCGTGCCAAAATGGCTGGCGACAGATCATCTCTACTTCGTTGTTTTACGCCATCAGATTTATGTGGTGCTCCCTCTAGAGGAATCCTCCAGTAACACACGTTGTACATTTATGTTCACGACACAGCCGTTTGTCTACGCATACGTGTGGTTCAAAAGCAAGTATATTTGAGCTCTTAGAATGATTACAAATACTCAGGTGGTGACCCCTTTGACAACTCGGGTGCTAATGCTGCCTTCTTGCAGTCCTGACTTGTCACCCATTGAAAATATTTTGCGCATCATGAATCGTACATGACGACAAAGGAGACCCTGAACTGTTCAACAGCTGACACGTCCTACATCCTACATTGAGCAAGACTGGGACAAAATTCCACTTTACATGTTTTACTTATGGAAGGTTTACTGTGTTAGTTTTAACCCATTCATGTCAGTGTTGTTGGCTGTGGCTAAGTTGGTAGAGTCGGTTGTCACTTATCCGAAATTGGGGGTTTGATCCCCAGCTCCTGCAGCCACATGGTGGTGTGTCCTTGGGCAAGACACCTAACCACAAATTGCTTTCTGCGACTGCATCAGAGGAGTATGATGTGTATGAATGGATTAGATAATGATGGACACTTTACATAGCAGCCGCGGGTAGATGTGACCTGCGGTGTTAAAAGCGCTCTGAATAGTCAGAAGACCAGAAAAGCCATTTAGCATTTCCCAAATCTGTGTGGGGCTGTGACAATTAGTGTCTCAATTTATTGCACACTGAAATATTTCCTAAAAACTGATTCTTTGGTATTTTTCTGCTCTGTTTGTCTTAATTCTCAGATTTTTAACTCGCATGTTTTTACTGGTACTGGTTTGTGTCAATGCAGATTTATTTGTATGTGTTACTGGTTGTACCTAATAACAGTGTTTAGTGTTTGCAGCGATAAGAGAGAGCGAGGGAGGAAGTGAGTTTGAAAGAAAGGAAACTTGCCCTTTGTTTCTTTCCCTCTGACTTTTCAACCCGCTCAGTATTCATTGCTTTGAAATGTTATTTTGTGCTTTGTTTCCCAACATGCCACGGTGCAACCTGGTACCGCCAGGTTTCCGTCCATTGTTGACAAGCTTTGTGCTCGCCGTTAGAGACGTAGTTTATTTAAATGTGACACACCACTTATGTTGAAAAGATAATTTATATGATTCAACCTGCCACAGAGTTCATTAAAAATGTAAAAAGATCACTATCTTAATGATTGTCTGTTAACATGTGAGCCGCTGACAGCATGGACTCATTAAACAGATGTTACTTTTTGTTTTTTTAAGATTTATTTTTGGGCTTTTTGTTCCTTTGAGTGGATAGAGTCAGAAATCAGGGAGAGAGAGCGTAGTGGAATGACATGTGGTCACAGGTCAGATTTGAACCTGGACCACAGCCTTTGTACATTGGGCGCGCGCTCTAACCACACTGCCGCCGGTGCCCCACAGCTGTTACTTTTAAATGTTAGATTATAATTCATCACTATAGACCTCAAAACCTGTCGTTTCTAAACATTACATGAATCATATGATAAGGATTAACTTGCTCTTCAAGGTTCACTGTGACGAGGTATACATGTGTTTGAATCTGTTGCTCAAAATACCACAACTTCCACCATTTTTTTTTTTTTTAAACCATCTCTTTATTGTCTTTTATAGGAAAGAAAACACAGTGTAGTGTAATACAGTGCACACAATGAGACCTGTTCAGATCTGTTCATCAGTCCAAACCTCATTTTGTATGTCATTACCCTCCAGGAAGTTGTGAAAAATAGTCCATACAATCCAAAACTTGTCAAGTTGGTTTAAAAAAAACAAACGTATCTTTTCAAGAGCAAGAAAGAGAGTCATTCCTTTCAACCACTGAGAGACTCCACAGGTCGTCCGCTTCTTCCATGAGCAAGCATCCCATCGTTCGGCCTCCAGGAAACAAACACTGAGTACTTGACATTGTTTGAAACTACAAAATCATCAGGATAGATATTAAGAATACACAATTTAGGATTAAGAGGCACCTTTTTACCGATAACTTGACTGCACAGATTCAATACATTTTACAACTTCCACCTTTGATGTGAAAACTGAAAGAGAGAATACGTTTAATTATAAACTTAAATGTGTTATTTCTTTCTCTTTCACACGTTTGTCTCCCTCCATACAACACTGCACTTTAAGCATCTTTAAAATCTTTCTGATTTGAAGTATCTGCTGTTTTATTTATGTAAGGTTTACTGTCTTATTCTTTAAAGCCCATTCATGTCAGTGTTGCTTACCAAATCTGTGTGGGGCTGATAAGTGGCTTAATTTTCTGCGTACTTGAAGGGCGCATACGGCCTAGCGGTTAGGTCGCTCACCATATACAGAGGCTATAAGGTACTGTAAGGTAGGGTAACTTTATTTGTACCCATAGGTGTATTTGGTTTACAGTGAGGGTAAAAAACAAGATAAAGTAACCCACCTATAAGGATAAGACAAATAAAAACAAGATAAAAATGAGACTATACCATCAATCAAGGAAAGGAAAAACAATATAAGAAGAAGAGTATACCACCAAACAGTAAAACATGGTAAGTAAAAACAAGATAGAAATGAGCTGTCAGTACAAATGAGAGAAAGGAAAGACCAGATAAAAAGTGCAGAGATCAATAAAGAATCATATAGACTATAGACCTCCAAGCGGGCAGCCAGGGTTCAAGTCCGACCTGTGGTTCCTTTCCCTCATGTCACTCCCCCCCTCTCTCTCTCTCTCTTCAGTTTTCTGCTCTATACAGTGTCTTATCTAAAATAAATGCAAAAAAACAAAAGAATTATTCTTAATCTGCGTACTGGTCCAAAAGTCCTCACAATTCATCAAGAAATGTTGACTGCTGCCCCTGAAGTTAAGTTTAAACTTGACACTTATTTAACGGATGTTAAGAGATAAAGCTAATGTGGACAGTGTATAAGAAGTTAATGTAGAGATGTATTTCATATTTTATAAAATAAAGGACATCAGCTGTTACTCAGCTTTTCTTTTTTGGGTTTAAATCTCACAAAATGACACGGCATTGGAACGGTTTCAGGATAAAACTGTTCATTTTAATCAGAAATGTACGAACACTCGCATCGACTAAGAATATGAGTTTCTCGGTTCTTATTAACAGAAACTGGAATAACCCTTAGAGTATCAATTTAAACATTTCTCCTAAAAGACAGATACAAATAGTTTAATTGTTGGGAGTTTACTGCCACAGAAGCGATGTATTTTTGTTTTGATTTCACCAAAAAAGAAGAAGAACGGCTGATTTAGCAGGAAAAGGGACACTGTAGCCTCAACGTCTGAACAGAACCTTCATAAACTCACTTTTCAACCAAAGAATACGATTGTTTAAAACACATTATTTGTGGAACTAGCATCTAGAAGTAAGGATGGATGCACTATAAAATAAGCGAACAGTAAAGTGTGCAGAAGGTCTTAAGAGTCTCAAAGGGATGAGGTGCTTCATCTTTCTATACAAGGTCCACACTCCTCTCTCTTATCTCTTTATTGTCAACCCTCCACCTGTCTGATTGCAGCGGACTGATAAACATAATAAACACACCTCTAGTAGCAAGCTTTATTTTATGTATATACAATCTAACTGAAAAAGCCTTTGCATGTGTTTTAAGATTGAAGACACACTCATGAACATGTCTGTAACGTCTAATGTGTCTGCAAGCTTTACAAGTTTATGCGCGTGCTGCCCTCTATAGGTCCGTACTGTAACCGCACGTGGGACGGCTGGCTGTGCTGGGGGGATTCAGCTCCAGGGAAGGTCATGCAGATGTGTCCAGCATACTTTCACGACTTTGACCCTGCAGGTGAGGCTGTAATACACAAACACACACACACACACACACACACACACACACGCTAACACACACACACACACATTGCACAAACTCATGCACTATATGTCATTCTGTATATGGCACCTGAAGTCACCTAAATAAAGCTACATCTTTGTGTAACTTATGTCTTCAACAGAGGAGGTAACCAAAGAGTGTGATGAAACTGGCACGTGGTATCACCACCCGGAGAGCAAACGAGTCTGGACTAACTACACCCAGTGCTCCGCTCACACCAAAGACAAACTCAAGGTAAACACAAAGCAGTGACAAAAAAAGGATTTCAAATGTTCAGCAATTTGGCTGTAGTTTAACAGATAGAGAATCAAGCCATCCACTGATGATAAACTAAATGGTTCAAGTCCTGGTCCTCCTGTCTTATGTCTGAGTGTTCTCTGGTGAGATAGTGAATCTTAAAGTTCTCATTCTGTCTTGCAATGAGTGTGAACGTTGGTGCGAATGGGAGTGTGTGTGTGTGTGTGTGTTTGGTATGAGTTCTCTCTATGGACTCTTCCATTAGCGAATAAGTGCATACATGATCTGTAGTGCTTAGCTCTTTGATTCGTCAGGAGACTAAAAAGGTGCCATAAAATTGCAAAACAAGACTCTTAAGTCGTCTACAAGAGGACTGATGCTTCATCATAATAAAGAGACTTTCATTGATGCTTTCAAGTGCAGCCTCACTAGCCTTATGTTCCTAATGTACTAAGTTTTACAACCCTGGTTTATCCACACTAAAGCCTTCATTGCACAAAAAGTGAAAAAGTGAAGTGCAACACTGGAGACAGTAATCCACAGCTCAAAAGCTAGGTTAACTATGCTTAGCTAAAGTTACACATCAGAAGAACTCTGAAATTCACTGTTGGCTCAAGGGTTAGCATTTGGCTGTTACGATTTCACTAAAGGCTGGATCCCAGTGCAACATACAAACACAGGAGCTGGTTTAAAGAGGGGTTTATTGTCCACAAAATAAGAAGAGTGGCTGATAATTTGGAAGGAGAGGTTGTGGTAGGAGGGCAGGCAAAAACAACACTTGGGCAAAAAAGAGACATGTGTTAAACTATGTGGAAAAAACTCTAGCAAATAGCAAACAAAACTTTTTGTTCAAAAGGGCCGACTTTAGCTACCACTGTTGGTAAGCAGACGATCTTCTAGTTTAATGGTGGGTTACAACCATGACTTAAAGAGGTGCATACTGCCACCTACTGTACTGGAGTATGTAACAAGCTAGCGAAGAGTGGATGAAATGCTGCATTCACGTGCTGCTCGGGGGGTCCAAGTTTCCGAGTTGGGGAGTCAACTGTTAAAAGTTTGAGCAAAAAGTTGATGTGCAATACGTGAATTAACAAAAAGTATGTAAACATTAACAAAACTTATTTTGCCCCCCTTTTCTGATGACGATTCTGTCGGCAAGTCGTGCACATAATTATTTTCTGAGTTTCCGAGTTGTCGTTCCGACTTGAGAAGTTGTTCGCGTGCATTTTACAACTCGGAAACTTGTTTTTACGATGTGTCCGACATCACGTGAATGCACCATAAGAGCAGGGTTTGTAAACACTGTAGGCTTGATTGTGGATGGGAAATAGATGTGCAGCAAGGAGCAGGAGATGGAGAAGCTTGACCAGGTAACGAGGAGGCAGGACTGGAGAGGAATGAGCCTCGCCTGCCAGACAGACAAACACAGACAGGGAGGACACAAGAACACGACACAAGACAACACAGGGAAAGCTGAGGTTGCGGTCAGGCCGTAACATTGACTTGAATAAAATAATGACACGTCCTGATTCTCCTGTAGCCGGGTGGTGTCAGTGCATTATGAAAGAAGGTGAAGTAAAGATGATCCTTACGATGCAGGAATAATCAATGTTCAAGGTTAAAAAAAAAACGCTGCTGCTGTAATATCTTTTCTCAATCAATCTTACAGCAGGCCTGCTCACATATTTCTTTAGGAAGCCTAATTGAAAACATGTATTCCTTTCATCTCATTTAATAGCTGTTACATTTTAACAACGTAGGATTTATTTTCTTCTGTGCATCTTTATTCTCGACCATTCAGGAAACACTCTGAATGTCCCCAGCAGGCTCTTATTCTCCACAGATGTTTCCTTTGCTTCCTGCCATGCTGCAAACAGGCAACTTTGAACATGGCAGAAAATCTTAGCAATGCACCAGCTTTACTGTGCAGGTTACAACCTTTAACTTTCAGTGTAGCTATTCTTAATAGGTGGTGAATGTATATATGTGTGTCTTAAATAAATCCCCTCTTGTTCTTGTTGTCTGCAGTTTGCCGTAAGTCTGTACTACCTGGCCATGGTGGGTCACAGCCTCTCTATCGTCTCCCTCATCGTCTCCCTCATCATCTTCTCCTACTTCAAGTGAGTCTTTGGGTTTTTAATTGTCTGATTATAACTTATCACTCCATCAATCTTCACATATTTAACCTGCACGTGAGCTGTCTGTGTGTAGACACATTTGTGGAGAAAATATTGTGGTATCGAAATCACATCTGGTATAATCAGAGATGTTCCCATCATATTATGAATAGCACAATGTTCAGGGTTGGTAATTTTCTCCAGATACACTTTTTAACATTTTGGTTGAAATTGTCTTTAGGTCCTGACAGAAAGTAATAACTCATGTGCTCTGAAAAAGGAACAAAGAAAATCCGTCATCTGTAAAAGTTGTAAGCCTGTAAAAACTTCGACCAATGTCTGCCACGAGGTACCAATCTGATGAACCAATCACGCCTCCCTGTGTCCCTGCTCGTTCTCTACCCCTTGCTTGCACTAGCCCACACTCAAAGCGCGTCACAGGTGACGTCGTTTATACTGTGAGTTTACTTAATGCTAAATGAGAGGCGAGACGACGTAGTTTCTACACAATTCAAGCGATGAGCTGAGGTCCGCTTCTGGAGCAACGGCGCTCGTGCATGTAAGCGAGGGGCGTGGCTTTAGAGGGAGCACAGAGCGGAGGGGGTGGGTGTAGACGGAGCACTGAGGAAATGCTACTTTCAAAATCATGCTAGTTTTTCGAAAAATGACCAACCCTGCCTTTAAAGAGTACAAGTGAACCATTCCTTTTTGGAGCAAGTGAACATTATCTTCACCAAGACTTCAAAGAAACATTGACTTTGATATAAACGTTACCTTCACCGTTTTTCTCTGTCTGTTTCTGTCTTCCAGGAGTCTCAGCTGCCAGAGGGTCTCGCTCCACAAAAACACGTTTCTCTCCTACATCTTGAACTCCATCGTCACCATAATCTGGCTCTCGCTCACTATGGCCAACAGCCATGCCATACGTGCCAGCGACCCCGTGAGCCACTGAATTTATCTTTCAGCTATTTTTTTTTTATCTGAATGCACAAATTAATTTCACTTTGATTGCCTACAGTCCTCATGGTTAAAATGGTTCTAAACTTAAATGTAAAGCCTTCAAGGACTCCTTCACACAGGCAGAATCCAAAGAAAGTACTGGAGCACACAATTCACTTACAGCTAATTCATGTTGAAACTTTAGTCCTTTGCACATACATACATTTGCTGTAAGTGATTTGTGTGCTCCAGTACTTTCTTTGGAATCTGCCTGTGTGAAGGAGTCCCTTGAATTATTTTTGACCTCTTACATCCTTATCTGTGGAGGGGCTGAAGCACAAGAATGTCCTTCTACTCTTCTGATTATAACCCATGTCTTCTTGCATAATTCAAACCGTGAAAAGATTTAATTATATTTCGATGGATTTAAATCTGCATCAGCTTTACGTTTAATTTGATGTGCTCTCATCTCTGTCTGTCAGGTGAGCTGTAAAGTCCTGGCTGTGCTGACTCAGTATATGTCCACTTCAAACTACTTCTGGATGCTGTGTGAGGGCATCTACCTCCACACGCTCATCATAGTGGCCGTGTTTGTCGGTGAGCAGCAGCTCTTCTGGTACTACGTCCTGGGATGGGGTGAGTTTAAGAGAAAACACAACATTAAAGAGGCTTCCAAAACTCCTCAAACCGTCTCGTAAGGTACAATTGTCAGGAGTCGAAACAGGAGACTGGACCCAAGTGCAGATTGAACGAAAAAATGATTTATTTAAACTCAAAAAAGGCACCAGGCAAAACAAACATCCCATGAAAAACTCTTCAAACTAAAAAAACCACTGAGAGTAAAAAACACTGAGGGAGACTGATACGAACTTACTATACACGGAAACAACAATGAACTGACAACACGAGGGAAGGAACACAGAGACTAAATAGACAGGGGTAATCAAACACAGGTGAGACTCACAAGACACAGGTGAGGACAATCAGGGCAATCAAGACAAGAGGGAAACAGGCAGGAGTAACATACAAGAAACACTGAGGAGACTACAAACTAAATCATGAAACACTGAAGACACAGGGTACTTCTCACTTCTCTTATTTGCTATCTCCTCGGTCCTCGGTCCTCGGCCGAACCGGAAGTAGTTTTAGACCCGCCATGTTAAGGATCGTCCCAAAGCTCTTACACTGAAAGGAGGAGAGAGGATCGAGGAGAGAGGAGGGAGATCCGAGGAGCGATGGCCGAGGAGACACGAGAGCTGGCTTTACGGAAGTCTTTTTACTGACAGACACGCCCCCTTATCGAATATCTTTCATTGATTGGACGCTGCAGCGGATCAGACTTCAACGAAACTTATCAACATGAGCGGAGTTTAATACCGGAGAAAAGACGGACATTAAAAAGACGCTAAACGGAGCGACGGACATTTAAACAGATTCTAAACATCTGTCAGTTTGTAAAGAGTCTGTGATGAGCTGGGATTAAAAAGTGTCTGACATGAAGACTAACAACCAAATATGAAGCATCAGTTCTATAAATCAATCAGAGTGTAGGCCGATCACTCCCCACATTTGATGAGTTTTCACACTCAAACAAACAGTGTGTTAATATGAAGTGTTCAGAAATGATTCCTTCATGTTCATGATCCCTCAGACTGTTTGAATGTGTGATGATGATGAGAATGACAGTCTGATGCAAAAGGGGGGTCTGTCACTCACAAACACCTTTTGCATTCACACTTATTTACCTTCACAAAGTTTCTGTCATTTACAACCTCATCAATCATTCTCAGTATTCCTGAGACATAAATATCTGTTTATAAAATACAGAGTGCATTGTCCAATTATAAGTCCAAACAAATAATAAATTCATCAATTCAGTATGAAATCTTTTTGTCAGTAGAAATTGTCCTTTTGGTTATTAGCAGACTGCAGGTTGTTCTTCATGTGGTAAAGTACACAGACTGAACACTGTTACTGTGTGTATTTGATTAGAAATAATACAGTGTGTGTTTGTGCGGACATAAACAGCTGTTAAAGCCGACTGACAGCTGAACGTGATCAGCTGATGACATCATCACAAACAGACGTCGCCTCACGTGACGCTGTAGAGGAAAGGACGTCTCATGTCTCTTAAAACAGATCTCCTCGTTCCTCTCTCCTCTGCTTCGTTTCCTCCATGCATCTCTGGTGGGAGGGGCTAAGACGCAAGTGGAGGAGACAACTCGGAGGACACTAGAAAACACACAAGGGAAACACCAAGATCAGAAATTACTAAATAAGATAACACTTAAACATCAAGATAAGACACAAGGGAAACAACACCAGGGAAAAATGAGAACTAAAACCATATAAAGAACTCTAAACTCTGAACTACAAAATAAAACAGACCAAATCATGACAACAATACAATAAATAAGGAAGGCAGTGATTGAAATAAGTCCATGGTAATAAACCAAATTTGGAAAAAATGTAAAATAAACCTGGCAAAATCCTTTAAAAAAGTCTTGACTTTTTACTTTTTGCAAATCTGCATCCTGTTGATGTTATTTCAGCAAACTTAATGCCCCTAAACTGGAATGAAATCCCTTCTCTTTATCGTGGTCATACTGCTGAAGTGAGCCTGAGTGAAGACACGGTAAAGCTCAATCCTACCGCTGAAGACTCGACAGATGAAGGGGCGCTACTCTGGGATGTTATGGACAAAGACTTGACGGTATTAACATCGCAGACGTAAACACCAAACGGCCAATAGGTCTTGCCTGAAAGTCGTTAAACGTTAAACTCTGGCTTCACCGGAATTACAGGCACGGCGTCCGTTCCCAGAGTCGCTTATCGACTATGAGATGATGATTGCAAAGTACAGGCAGATTTTATTTCTAAAATATTCAAATGAATGAACAAAGTATTTTGGCTTTCAGAGAAAATGCATCCTCATCAACAGATCCTGTTTCTAAGGTGAAGGTTAATTCTTAATATGGAAGTGCAAACATTTATTGGAAAGTGCACCGCCTGAATATATTAGACCACTTTGCATTTGTGACTACATTTCAGTCTTGAATGTTGCTGTTGTATTGAGAACATCAATTTTCAACCTTTATTTAATACAAAGATGTGACCTTGAAGCCTGGATGTCCCTGTACATCGATAAGTGGGTAAAAGTCGATAAAAATAGGGTAAATCCTTTTATGTCTCTCTACAGCGCACATCTTTTTTTCTTTATATCTAACGGTATAGCCTGTAAAGAGCGTCGAACATGTTCTACTGTATATGTCACATTTACTTTTTTAAAGGGGACATATTATGAAAAATCCACTTTTACAGTGTTTTTGAACATGTATTTGGGTAACCTGAGTGTCTATCAATCCACAAAATTTGAAATAAACCCATCCAGTCCTTTGTTTGTGGTCTGCATAAGTCTTACAACAAAGAGAAAAACGCTCCATTTTAAATTTTCTCAACTTGTGACATCACAAGTTGGATTGTGGTAAAAAAAATTACTCCTCCCCTCCCCTGGTATCTCCACCCATGGACTCCACCCCCAGCCTAGAGCAAAACTTTTGTGGAGGTCCGCCATTTTTATTCTCATTAACGAAGGAGTGATGTCTACTGGTAAAACTCAAGGGGGGGATCACTGCATTTAAAGAGACACACACACCAAAACGGAGCGTTCTGAGAGAGCTGGTTTATACAGGGTCACAAACCTCCTCTGGTGCTTGATTCATGTTATATTTTGACCAAAGCACAGCACAGATGTTTCATTTAGACCACAGGGGACTGTTTGAAAAGGTGGAGAAGGGGAATAATATGTCCCCTTTATCTTGAGAGTGTAGTTTTTTAATAACATAGCCTTGAGCTGTTAGTATGTAATTTCAACATACAGTATTTACCCAATGAACACATTTCACATTTTACCAAGAAAAAGAAACATCGCTGAAAACATAAAATTGTTAAAAAGGTCTTTGTAACATGAAATTTTAGGAGGATAATGAAGCGAAGAACATAGGCTCGGCTCTAGGCGTTGGGAAATATTCTGACCACCCTAACAGAGAAGATTAAAAATGTTTTGTTTTTTTTTGTTACCTGAGCTGTCTGCAAGTTTTATAAAGTAAAATGAGCCCCTCAAAGATGCAGTAGTGTCTCTGCCATGTTTGTGAGGTGTCAAAGTATGCAATTTACTGCCCTGACCGACAGGTTCTCAGACTGGTCCTACTAATTGAAATGTATAATGATTAATAATCCACCTCAGAGCGTCTTCCCGAGGATTCAGGCTCACAGTGTCGAGTGACGAGTCACAGCTCACAGACTTCCAGAAGCCCTCCGTAGGGATAGCCCAACTCGCACCAATGATAAGTGACATAGCAGGTCGCCATGTGGTGGACTCTGAAGCTTCAGTGTTTATCCAGCTCTGCATCGGTCTGTAAACCTTTCTCCGTTCTAACCTCTCTCCATTTTTCAAAAGCATCTCCAATATTGATCCTAGTTTGAGCACGTTTCTGCTCGTGGAGCTTATTAGAAACATGCAGAGGCTTTTAAGGTCGGGTACAATCACTTCTATCTGAACCAGTTCTCTTGCCCGCTTCCATCGCTGCAACACCTGTTGGTTTGCCGTTTGCCTGGTAAACTGAGGGGCGTCCAAAACGGCCGTGTGGGGGTGCCTTAAAACCGCCTACCTTCTCTGGTCCAAACAAATCCAGACCATTCAGGACCAGAATCTAAAGTTAGAAGGAGGACATACTGGCTGCTGCATTGTTGTCAGAGAAGCCAGCACTTCAACATAGCATGTTTCTTTAACTTCTGATGATGTAGTAAGGTCAGTTTATCATTTCATTCAGTAGATATCTTGCTCCTTTAAAGTCCTAAAACTGTGTTGTTTATTGAAAACACTGTACGATGTGGGAATAATCAAGATGCTGTTTTGTTATGTTTCTGTGGAGATTCAGGATATCTCTTTGATATTTGTGTCTGTCTCTTTTCCAAAAGGTTTACCCATCGTTCCTGCCGCAACATATGCTGTGGCACGTGGGTTCTACTATAATGACAAGTATGATGTTGTTTGTTTACTCTTCTTTTGTTGTCACAAGTTTGAAGCCCAAGTTCACATGAAGACTACACATCTTAAATTGTGCAGCCTGGATGTTTTTTTTCTCCTCTGTCCTTTCTGTGACTTTCTTTAACTGTGTTCTGAGCACTTTGACACTGAGAGGAAATGAAAGATATCGATTTGCCTCATCAAGTGGCATTAGTGTGAGCCCTTTTTTTTGCAGAGTCAAGAATCAAACCATGAATAATTCAGACTTTAATCACGGCTTCAGTATGCCACTGTGAATCTGAAACGTAGCAAGAAATGTGTCTAGGGGGTTTGTTGTCTCACTTTGGTGTTTTCTTCTAGGTGCTGGATCAGCGCTCACACACAACTGCTCTACATCATTCATGGGCCCATTCAGGCTGCACTGCTTGTGAGTATTTCACGTTTGAAATATTGGATAGAGGAAGATGCAGGAAGAAGGATATGGAAAAAAGGGGAGGGGTCCATAGCAGCAGGTCGTCCCCACTAGCGAACCAGAGGAACCTATCAAAGGTCCACTAACGGTGATATGAGGCCATGTAAGAGGCTAGGATGGGGGGAGAGGCTGAGGGGGCTGATGGCACTGTTTGTCTTTGGTCGGTTCCCACAACAGCATCCCCCAGACCCCTCAGGAGGGGACTTTCTATTTGCAGGACCCAGCTAGTTTGAGGTGTGCACATGTGCACACTATAATGTTTTTGAAACATGGTTTCTAGTACTGGTATCATTGACGTTGTAATTTTAATAAATAAAACTAGATGTATGTGGGATGTTGGAAAGGAATCTAAAGAATGACTTGCAAAAAAGCTTTTTATAAAAAAGCATTTTTAGACGATGGGAGAAAATAATGAAGAAGATAAGGCGGAAGAAAAATAGATGAGACTCATTTTGTCGTCCTCGTTTCCTGCTGCAGGCTGATCCACAATAAAGGCACCCAAACAGAGGAGACTTGAGCCTTGGCTGTGGAATAAATAAAAGCTTTGATTGAGGATCTTATGCTGTGATTCGGCTCATTTAAAAGCTATGATGAAAGCAAGAGCGAGACCTCTCTGTGCCTTAAAAATGTTCAATATGAAGATTCTAAAACCTCAAGGTAACCAGTGCAGATGTGCTTTAACCGGAGTGATATCATCTCTACATTTAGAGCCAGTTTAAATTCTTGCAGCTGCATTTTTTAGCCTTCTGTGAGACGTGAGCGATGTTTGTCTCAGGGAGGAAAAAGGAGAGTTGCAGTCATCTAAACAACATGAAATAAGACCATGAATTACCTCTTTGGAATCAACATGACGTAAAAGTGACTCATTTCTTTGTGTGATATCAAGGCGTAATGTGACTGTCAAAAATGTAAATACCTCCTCAGAGATATGAGAGCACTTGAATGTTTCATCCTTAACTTTTTCGACATTGTGTTTTAAGAGTGTACAGCCCTTTGGTCACCTGCGGTCGTTTTAAATGTTCTGCACAAACTTTGACTTGACTTGAATCATTTCAACATGTGAGGCGACGCCTGCGAGCTAGTTCAGGTGGTCAACTCGGGCTGCACTGATTTCACACTTGACATGCCTCATTCTCAACAATCACCCAACAACACCTCCTTCCAATTAGCCGTCTATTTAAGCTGCAAGATTTCCAGTCTCTCCCTCGGCTCTTTCATTTCATTGCCAGCTCTGACCTGCAGCAGTACTGCACTCTTCCTCAGCAACAACACCGACCCCAGCATCCACCTGTAGGCTCCGACTGGAGGGTTTAAGATATCATCCCATCACTCCTCACATTTCTGCATGTAAATTAAAACTGTGAGGAGTGATGAGGTCGGAGGCTAGACACCAAACACAAACTACGTTCTGCTGCAATAAATATTCTAAACGATACAAACGAGAGTTGTCTGACTGAAGTGAGGTTGTGTTTATAGCAGGGAAAGAATATATTCTATTTTTGGGCCCAAGTTGGTTGAGTGTTTCTTTACACAGGATATTAAAAACAAAAGGCCTTTTATCATTTAAATTGCATTTTGAGTTACAGGAGAAGAGGCAAGAAGAGACTACCTGCCATTAACTTGTAATTTGACTGTGTTGTTATAGTGCCACCATGAGGCCAGTCATCGTAACTCTCAAGATGATAAGCAAAGATGTGCCCTGTGTTTAAGTTTCACTGTGCATCTATACAATTAACTGTTTTCTATCTCTGTCTGTCCCAGGTGAACTTTTTCTTCCTCCTGAACATTGTGCGGGTCCTGGTCACGAAGCTGAGGGTGACTCACTGCGCCCAGTCCACGGCCTACATGAAGGCTGTGAGAGCCACCCTCATCCTCATCCCTCTGCTGGGAATCCAGTACGTCCTCTTTCCCTGGAGGCCCCAGGAACACATCAGCCGGGCCATCTATGATTTCTTTGTAAATGTCTTCTGCCACTTTCAGGTACGGTCAACAATAAACTGCACATCAGAGTTTTAATTTAAGGATTGCTGTTCTTTGCAACAGATTCTCCTTCAAATCAGAGACAAGTTTTCTAAAATCAACTTTACTGATACAACCTGGAGGTTTTTCCTCATGAATACTCTCATATGTTCTTCATTAACTAAGACCACCACTATTGATTTGGAATTGAGATAAAGGTAGGGGGGTAAGAGTGCAGGGATGAATGGATGAATGGAAGACGGACAATGAACTTGTGTCAGCCGATGTGGGTAGGGGTCGAGACTCTGGGTGGGGAAACCGCCTCTTCATTCCTGTCTGTATGGACCCCCATGGTTCCTCCATTTAGACAAAGTGTCATGATTTGGTCTTGGTTTAGTTTGAATTTCAGAGTTTTGATTTCTTATCTTGTTTTAGTTTTAAATTCTTCCCTAGTGTTGCTTGTTTGGTTTAGTTTGGTCTTTAGTGTTTTATTTTGTAAATTTCTTAGTCTTGTTTCTCTGTGTTCTGTGGTTCTGGATTTACTTTGTATTTGTCCTCAGTGTTTCTTGTCTTGTGTTAATTCCTGTCTGTGTATTTCCCTCCAGTGTTGATTGCCCTCATTGTGTTCACCTGTGTCATTAGTCTCACCTGTGTCTGATTACCCTCTGTCCATTTAGTCTCTGTGTTTCTTCCCCTCTGTGTCAGTTCATTGTTCTATGTCAGTGTTGGATGTTCGTTGTTGTTTTCCGTGTTTCCTCGTGGCTACTTGTTTCACCTTTTGGACTTTGTTTTTGAGTAAGTTTTAGTTTTTGCCTTTTAGTTTAAATAAATCATTTTTCGTTACATTCTGCACTTGGGTCCTCCTCCTGTTTCCATTCATGACACAAAGAGAGTTCAATCAGGAGAGACAAGTGATTTTAAGAAAATTATTTATTACAATGAATAATATGAAAATGTGACTTGACAGAAAGTCTTTGGAGCTTGGACTCTATGGCCTTGTTCACATTGCACCTCCAAATCTGATTTTTAGCACATCCAGATTGTATGTTGTTTGTTTTTTTGCCAGTCTGGACACAAAAAGCCACATGAGATCTGTTTTTTCCAAATCTGATTCAAACCACATACGCAGGTGGTTTCGAAGGCGATTCAAATCGGATTCCTACAGATCCGATTCAATCTGAACGTCTCGGTCGCTTCAATGTGTCTTCTGCGTCACTCGCAACGCAACACCATTGACAATAAAAACAACGACGTAGATCCAGCAAGCCGGAAGTTAATTCAAGGCGCATTATACAAACTGGTCTAAGCTTTGGTCAGTGGGAGAAAACAGCAAGAATAAAAACAAACATGGAGCTAAACAACAGCCTGTGGACAGACTGCTCCACAAGATCGTTTGCATCAGAAATAGACACACTTCTCTGTCAGTTGTATTTCCTGGGCGTAACCTGTTACCATAGAAATCAATGTGGATCAGACCATGTCAATACGGACAGGCAGATCAGATCTGGTCACTTGCAATTTGTAATGCGGACAGTCAGTCAGTTAGATCGGATTCTGATCAGATTTGGGGAAAAATCGGATTTGGGCGGCAGTCTGAACAAAGCCTATGGGGTGGTTGATGTGTTTGGAGAATGAAATTCTGAGCATCATTAGAATAAATCCCCCATGGAGTCCAGACCCTGGTGGCTGGGAAGCTGATGACTTGATGAGACCGGATGGGTGAAGAATTGTTGGATGATGAATCTGCTGATGAAGATGGCGGTGATGGGGCGGTGGAGGGGCGCACGAAACATCAGCATGAAGGAACTAGGGCAGAGAAAGAATCATATTTAAAAGGGGAGCAGAACGATGATAGGCTGAAAATGAGGGAGGAACGCCGTGTCATTGGTTAGATGAGTACCGCTGACGAGACAGCTGATTACCCAATGACAGCCCAAAACTGACAGCTCGAGAATGACAGCGGAAACGTGAGTGTGCGTGCAAAAGAAGAAAGGGTGAATGAGAAAGACCTGATCGTGAATCACTTCTAGTCTTCCTGACTGAACTTGCGCTAGAGCTTCATAAGTGAAGAAACAGACTTTTGGTGGGGAGGGATGTGACTATTACTTCATTTTATTTTCCATCCATCATCTATACCGCTTATTCCCGTTTAGGGTCACGGGGGGCTGGAGCCGATCCCAGCTCTCATTGGGCGAGAGGCGGGGTACACCCTGGACTGGTCGCCAGTCAATCACAGGGCTGACACATATAGAGACAGACAACCAGCCACACTCACATTCACACAAGTATTTCTGGTTCTGATTCGTTTGAGTTTGGCATTATGACTCGAAAACAATTAACTTCTCCCAACTTATTTCATAAAAAAACTAAAACCACTTTTAGTACTCGTGGAACCAAACACAACTCCTCCTTGTCCTTGATGCAATAACACCTTTTGTTTAGAAGTATGATGTTACTCCTCTCCATTTCTGTTTGTAACTCTTTTTTTTACATTTAAATGACTTTATTGAAACTATAATAATTTCTGCCCTCATCGTGACATGTCAAGGCATTTTGTTATACATTGAAATTTTAAAGCTGTATGTTTTGGTGGGCTTTTTTTATGCATTTACTTAGAGAGAGGACAGTGGACAGAGTCAAACATCGGAGAGAGAGAGAGAGAGAGAGAGAGAGAGCGAGAGAGAGAGAGAGAGAGAGAGAGAGAGAGAGAGAGAGAGAGAGAGAGAGAGAGAGAGAGGGAGAGAGAGAGAGAGAGAGAGCAATGGCTCGCAGTAAAAAATGGGCCCACAGGTCGGACCAGTCTCTGAACATGGGGGGATGCACCAACCACTAGACCACCGGCATCCCACTTTGAATTATTGCAACCCATCCATCGGTTGATATCCCCTGTTTATAAAAGCTATGCTTTTTTACCTAATTGTGGTTTCACCTGTTGTCTGTTCTTATGGTCCTCTTGGTTGTAGTTTTCCCTTTTGTTGTGCGTATTTCATTTCCACACCATTTTAAACAAGATTTTGTTTTCTACAAATGACTTTAAACAATATACAATAAAAAGCATCATAGGGCCACTCCTAGCTCATGAATTTGAATAAACAAGCACTCTTTAAACTCTTGCTTTGTAATAATAGACATTCAGCTGAGTCTTGTGTTAATATCAGCTAAATGTGCTACTTGTTAAAGTCAGTGTGACATGCAACAACAAGCAGAGTCAAAGAAACCATGTGTCATTTGTGCGTACATTTCCTGATCATCTACATTAATTATTTAGTGCATAATTTCCCCGACATCTGTTTCCGTATCAATAATTAATCTGTGTCCTGTTACTTTGCAGGGACTCCTGGTGGCCATTATATTCTGTTTCTGCAATTCTGAGGTGAGTTGAAACTCAGAAACATCATATCTAGTGTACATAAAATAAATGTTTTTAAGTCAGCATCACTACATGGATGGCGGTATCTCGTGTCTGTTGAATCTCAACACAAGCACAGCTAATTTTACTGATTGAAGGATTGATTTGTCAGGAGTGGAATAACGTCCCCCAACAGCATTGTGATTAAATCTGCCTCTATTTTTTGTCTTAATCAGTCGTCATTTTCTGCAAAGAAAACATCTTAATGAGAATACTTTAATTGTAAGTTGAGAGAAAACGAGCTCAAACTTATTCATTGCAGAACCAGAGAAAAACATGTCTTTTTTTTTCAAAGATTAATTTTTTGGCTTTTGCCTTTGTTTTGATTGGGGAATGGAGGGAGTAGGAAATCTGTAGAGAACGGGAAATGACATGTAGGACAGGAACTGCATGTCAGACTTGAACCCAGCCCGCCCCGCCTGGAGGACTACACCTCCGCACATCGGGCACAACCCAACTGCTAGGCCATTAGCACCCCAAAAAGCTTCTTTTTTTGACATAGCTATCCATAAACACTGCTCCCAAAAATTAAGAATGTATGGTACTTTAGTTGATGGAGCCTCAAATAGATCATGTAAACTGTTGTCAAATTTAAATCATTATTGTTTACATTCAGGCGCAGACAGCTGTGAGGAGGAAGTGGGCTCAGTTGAAGTGTGCCTGGGGTAAAGCCGGCTGGGGAGACACGCCCATCACCAACAACCACTATAGCTACCACCACAACTCCTCCATCACAGAAACCAGCCGGGTCAACATCAACCTGGAGCAACCTGCTGACTCACCCTCTACGCAACACGAAAACAGCCACGCTGTGTCCGAGGAGCAGCAGAAGAGCAACGGGGAAGTAGACATGCTCAACAAGCTGGAGACCACCGACATCTGAGTGAGAGCGCACAGAGGTGATGACTGTTGTTCAAAAAACACACAAACACTCGTTCACTTACACGTTGATGCAGAAAGACGGAGGACGGAAAAATGGAAAGGCTGTCTGTGATTTTTCAAAAAAAGGTGAAGTACACAGGGCGGTGTTGTACAGTATGTACAGAATATTTGAGAAGAACTTAAAAGGCATGTGATGTTCACACATACACACAATGAAGAGAAAGCAGTCGTGTTGTTTGTACATGCATTTTGTAACAAGGGCGAAGTAAACTTTCTTTCTTTCTTTCTTTCTTTCTTTCTTTCTTTCTTTCTTTCTTTCTTTCTTTCTTTCTTTCTTGTTGTTTGGCTTGAAGAATGTATTTACTGTTCAAATTGAGACAGGAGCAAAGTTCCTAACCTGCCATTTTAAATAAGATGAAAAGCAGTGTTCAAATTTCAATTTCTTAATGATATGTAAGGGATATGAGAGTTATTACGAGTCATTTGAGGTGTAGAATTAATGTTAAAACAGGGTTGGGAGGGGGGGAGCACCCTCTCTGATACAGTAAGCTCGTAAGTTAAAGCAAGAGAGATAACACAGTAAAAATCTAGCTTGTGAGGAAGCCACAACTATAGGCTTAGCTGAAGGCTAACCATGGCCTGTTGACACTGTTAATTAAAACGAGGCCTTTTAACATTTCTAACAGTTTTTTGTGTGTCCGCCAATTTAAATGCTTTAAAGGTCACATATTCTCCTCCTCTTCAACAAGATTAAATAAGTCTCAGAGCTCCCCAAAACATGTCTGTGAAGTTTCTTGTTATAAATCCTCTCTGATCCTGTATTTGATCATGTCTATAAACCCCTCTATTTCAGCCCTGCTCAGAACAGGCTGTTTCTGTGTCTGTAACTTTAAATGTAAATGAGCTGTGTCTGACCACGCCCCTCTCTGGAAGGGGATGTGGCTTGGGCTTTCTTGCTCCATGCCCTATTGTTTACGGTCAGAAGGCCGACTCAGAGGGCAGAACAAACACCTAGCTGTGGGAGTGTCACTCACCTGGGGGAGGGGTTACTGCCCTTTGTGATGTCATGAAGGGAAAATCTCCAAACGGCCTGTTTGAGCACACATTTTCTGAAAAGTGGAGCAGGCAAAAGACAGAGAGGATGGACTTTTCTCATCATTGGGGGGTTTGTAGACAGACTAGAGACACATGTTAGTGTAAGAAAAACATGGTAAAGTGTATTTTGCACAATATGTGACCTTTAAACCTTTTTTATTTTTGAACGTCTGTTTTTCTGTAGTTTGTGTTTTGGTCGGTAAAATAATAAATAAAAGACGATTTTAAGTTTGGACACTAATCCCAATACTAACCCTGTAAATAAGTGTGTTAAAGTCTCTGGTCACTGTGTAGGCTGTGTTTGCACCAATCTTAAGTTTACTGAAATCTGTTAAAAAAGACCTCATTACAAAAATTGAATGTAAAATGTAAAAAAAAGGGCTTTTGACTTTCTTTATTTACATAGTTATTTACATGTATTTAAGTAGAAAATGAAACAGCAGCAACATGTAACACCCTGGCTACAACATACTGCATTTGTAAAGTGATGAACACATGCTTTATGTGATTTGTATTCATGCTTCCTGGAATTGAATTATGTGCTGAACATTGTGCGTTACAACTCTCCTCATTCAAACTGTGAGGAGAGCTTTGAGTACAAGAGAATTACTGGTGCAGAGATAATGGAGCCGTGGAGTCCTGTAATCTCAGTCTTTCTCGTCATTCAGTCCATTAAAAACAAAAGGCCAGGAGATTTTGCAAGAACGAAAAAATGCACACTGAACAGACTGAGAAAAAACAGAGTGCTTTTGTTGAGTGCATGCACACGTGTGCTTTTAGAGAAAAGTTCCTCAAATTTTGTTGCAGTTGGAGAGGAGAAAATGTTGTTTTCTACAATCTTCACGTCTGTAAGAGAATCACTTACAGAGCTTTAAACACTGAAACTTTAAAATCAAAACAAAGACGAAACAGAGCTTCACATTTGGTTTTTACATTTCGACATCTCATCGTGGTAAATTCATTTTTTGCAGACAGAAAATTTAAAGAGGACATATTATAGCCCTTATCCACCTTTTCAAACAGTCCCCTGTGGTCTAAATGAAACATCTGTGCTGTGCTTTGGTCAGAATATAACATGAATCAAGCACCAGAGGAGGTTTGTGACTCTGTATAAACCAGCTCTCTCAGAACGCTCCGTTTTGATGTGTGTGTCTCTTTAAATGCAATGAGACCCTCCTGAGTTTTCACAGTAGACATCACTCCTTTGTAGCGAGAATAAGAATGGCGGACCTGCGCAAAGTTTTGCTCTGGGCTGGGGATGAAGTCGATGGGTGGAGAAACCAGGGGAGGGGAGGGTATTTCTTTACCACAATCCAACTTGTGATGTCACAAGTTGAGAAAATTTGAAACGGAGAAATTTTCTCTGTGTTGTAAGACTTATGCAGACCACAAACAAAGGACTGGATGGATTTAAATAAATGTTCAAAAACCCTGTAAAAGTGGATTTTTCATAATATGCCCCCTTCAAATTTAGTGAAAAAGCAAAGACTGTTTTCATCATAGTGTTCCGACTGCTTTTTTCATATGATGCATTATTATTGTTTTGGCTGTTAAATGTGCTGTTTGACTGTTTTTTAATGGTCTGTACTGTTATTTTTGTATGCTTTTTTGAGATGCACTGAAATGTACCACTACTTCATACATTATTTAATACGTTTTCCCAATGCAAATGTACCATTCTGCATGCACACCTGCAGGCAACACCAAAAGAAGCCCCTGTTATTGTTGTCTGTTAATTGAAAAGTGATGTTAATGCATATATATGATGTTTGTTTTTACGTTTGTTCTGGAAATACAGATGTGTGATGTGTATACAACAAGGCCCGCCCTCGAAAGGAGAATAAAAAAAGACTAATAGGAGGGAAAAATGTGTTAAAGAGCGCTTTACAAGTATCCCAACCTGCACACTAAAACAGCTTTCATGGATATTTGTGAATAAATTTGAGAAACATTCCAATAAAACGTCAAAATACATTTTAAGTCAAGCCGAAATTCACTGTAAATAAATGTCAACACTGCCATTTATGTGCGGAAATAAAGTTGTTGAACATTCACATTTGGTATTCAGTTTGAGTTGTATTTCTTAGAAACATTTTTTCATGTGATAATGTCTTTATAACAGTATTGTACAGTAGTTAGTAGGTATGTTGCCACTGCTGCTTTAGATGAGGGATATATTAATGTATTTATTCTAATACAGGCTATAACTGTCATTATAGTTTCTAATGTTGGTATTAGACCGATCAGTCTATTATCGTACGTTGTTGTTAGTGCTTATACCACACATACCTTTACCATTGTAACTGGGATTGTAGCGATAGGCTTACATTTATTCCTCTCTCTCCCTGCATCTCCCTCTATCTCCTCTCAGCGCCAACACAGTTTCTGCAGATGGCTGTTCAACATGAGTGTAGAAGTTAATTTAGAAGTTAAAATAAGGTCCACCTTGATCTGCTTGCAGGAGAGTTTTTACAGAGTGATCAAATAAGGAATAGGCTCTTTGCACTTTTATCAGGGCATGGGGTCATGAAGGGCTGGCAGGACCTAAAGCAGAGAAGTCAATCTGGGGCAAGATAAGAATTAATTTAGGAATTTCTCCCTTCAGCCACAATATCATATAAAGAGGGAGAGAAATCCTTATCAGAGGCAGTCTGAGTGTTGTGGTTATTGGAGGATAAGAATCCTGTTTCTAAATCATTGGTTCTTTTTTTGATCTCTATGGAAAAAGGATGAGGTCCCACCGAGATTTGAACTCGGATCGCTGGATTCAAAGTCCAGAGTGCTAACCATTACACCATGGGACCGGATGGTACCGCCATCACGACGCGTGGTAAAATAAACCAGGTGATGTACCCTATGCTATTTTGTCCAAAACACGACACCAAAGCCCAAAAATGTGACATTAGAGTTATCTATCTGATGTTAAGTTCAGCTAATATGTGAACATTAGCTTTAGCGTTAGCCCTGATGACACGAGCTAGCAGGGTGAAGCAACCCCCTCTTATTTGCACCAACTCTAAGATAAATTAAAGATACCAACACGTAACAACCTTGCCACATTAATATACCCACTACTTTTTAAACGTCGTAAATATTGATAATGTTTCAAGAGAGTGACTGCACGACGAGCTTATTCGTCCCCGAAAGTGTTGATTGAAATGCCTGGGTAGTGACTGTGTGATTGTTTCTGAGTTGTAGTAACTTAGTTGGCCACATGGGGGCAGCAGATTATCTATTTACAGTAAAATCTGAGTCTTACTTTTCAGTTTACAATAGACTGCATGCTTGCGACCTCCAAATTGAGTGATGTAGTGCATGGTATACCCACTTCTAAATCCCCTCTGATTCTCACCATTGATTGTTTGACAATATTAAGTAGTAAGCTGCATTTCTTTTCTTATGGTGAAGGAATGACCCTCCATACTCTGTCTTTAATTGGCAAGTAGGCCTACACACTGACTTAATATAGGCTACAAGAGTAGTCTTACATGTCACTGTTTATAACAGAGGATGTTTATACTCTGCTGAATGGCCACTTCTTTAGGCATCACTACACCACTGCTGGCAGGCCTTCCTCCCCCACTGTCCCTGGAGGTGGTTAAAGAATAAAGTAGCGCACATGCTCTATTAGATCTATCTTTACACTGGTAACACAAAAGGACAAAACAAAAGAATACAACAGCTTAAAAAGACACACTTATTAGAAGCAGAATACCTTATTTCGACTTTTTATACTTATTTAAGATGAGTTTAGATTATTATTGTTTTTGTTTTTTAGGAAGGCATCTTAAGTTCCTGACCCCCCCAAGCGGTCTATCTATCTATCTATCTATCTATCTATCTATCTATCTATCTATCTATCTATCTATCTATCTATCTATCTATCTATCTATCTATCTATCTATCTATCTATCTATCTATCTATCTATCTATCTATCTATCTATCTAGAAGAAGCACCATGCACCCTTTCTTGTATGTTGGATGTAAACGTTGGCCTTTATCTTTAAACATATTTTTTCTATTTCAAATGATGGCTAACATTTCATACATACAACCTAAATCTTGCTTTACTGTTATTGAAACCACGTTTTTTTTCTTCATGGCAGTGATTAAAGTTGCATTAAAATCTTTTCTAAAGTAAAATGAGATTATCACGGTCACTGAACCTCTGCATTACAGTCAAAGATGCGTGAGAGTCCCTCTCTCTCTGTCTGTCTGTATGTATGTCCCATACGGCTCCATCCAGTCGCATACTAAACAGAGAGGTGCTGTGAGGATACGTTAACCCCATGTTCCTCAGCTTAGTCTATACTAACAGCTTAATGCACACACAGCCAGCCATGCCGTCACAATCCCTAACACGTGAGCAGAATACTCCCACTTGACCCGCCTATCCTTCAGCCCCATTAAAGATCAGCCGACACACAGACACAGAGATGATTAAGCACGCACACACACACACATACACATATTTGACCAACTAAGAAGGGTTGGTGTTAAATCAATGAGGGGTTGGACTTTGGATGCAGGAATATGACTGAGATCAATAGTGTAGTACCTAAGGCTGATTATAGAGAGTGTCATTGCTGGTTCAACTTATACCCCCCATACGCTGAAAGTAGGTCAACCACACGGAAAGACATTCATTTTGCATGACTATTTGTTTGCAGTCGCCATGCTATGTAATTTATAATTTCACACCCTGTTTCTAAACAACCAATCTGGCCTGAAAGCAAGAGCAATTTTTTCTTTTACCTGTGATGAAAAATACAATCATTCCTTGTTGTGACAGAATAATGTGGTTAAGGCAGAATTACGAAACGGTTCATGAAATGGAGTGAAAATGTAAACATCTTTCTCGCTTTAATCATCAATTTCCAGTTGCTTTGTTTTCATGAGAAATATGGAGTCCAAGTGCAAATCGCCCGTATACATGTATGAATATGCAAATAATCCCTCATAAACACACACAAGGACACATAGACCCGCCCACATGTAATCCCAGTCCGACTGCTAAATCCTATTTTAGAGATAATCTCAACTTTTGCCTAATTGTTGGTCAACAACAAGTCCCAAGTCTGGCAGGATTTTGTGCTTTACAGTACAAGCACACACTTAGAGCAACAGAGACGTAAAGATTCAGAAGAAAGCTAACGATGGACCACATTCAGTTTACTTTCCTCTTCTTTTCACATTGATGCTATTTGTGTTTTTGTATTCTTGTATTTAAATGTCCTTTACTGCGTCAGTTGTATTTCTGTGAATTTCCCTGCGGCAAATATATAATGCTCATTTTATTATCTAAGGCTTAGATTGTGTTTACTTTAAACCTTTTTTTTTTAGAGCATGATTCAATTTATGGAGGGGAAAGCGAGGGTTGGGGAGTTAGGGTAAGGCCTTCATTTTATTTTCATTGCAGGTTGTAAAGTGATAGGCAACATTATTTGTTTGTGTAATATTCAGTTTTCCATATTGACTGTGATAAATACAATATAATGTTCCTAATTTTACATGGAAATATAATTTTCTCCTTTGCTTAAAGGAGCAATATGTAACTCTGACTCCTAGTGTTTAAAATGGGTATTGCAGACACAATTCTAAACATTGTAGAGAGCTGTCTCCCTCCGCCCCCTTCTCTCCAGAGTCCACTGTCACGCAGGCCGCCATGTCACGTACGCTGAAGCTTCAGTGTTTAGCCAGTTCTGCGTACACTGAAGCTTCAGTGTTTAGCCAGCTCTGCGTACACTGAAGCTTCAGTGTTTAGCCAGCTCTGCGTACACTGAAGCTTCAGTGTTTAGCCAGCTCTGCATCGGTCTGTAAACCTTTCTGCGTTCTAACCTCTCTCCATTTATCAAAAGCATCTCCAATATTGATCCTAGTTTGAGCACGTTTCTGCTCGTGGAGCTTATTAGAAACATGCAGAGGCTTTTTAGGTCGGGTACAATCACTTCTATCTGAACCAGTTCTCTTGCCCGCTTCCATCGCTGCAACACCTGTTGGTTTGCTGTTTGCGTCGCAAACCGAGGGGTGTCCAAAACGGACGTGTGGGGGTGTCTTAAAACCGCCTACCTTCATGGTCCAAACAAACACAGACCATTCTGGACCAGAATCTAAACTTAATTCAGTAGATATTTTACATATTGCTCCTTTAAGATGGAAACTTTGGACTCTTGAAATCAAAATCTGCAGACTTTATATTTTGATGAATTAAAATCAGTTAGCTTCAGAAACACAACAGTCTATAGGCCTTCAGTTTTAGTGAAACAGCCGGCGTAGGACGTTTGGAAATAAAGACATGCAGAACACACTCCGAGAGACCATTCTGAAATAACGGCTGAACATTTTGACCACCGTGGTTTTAAACTAACGCTTGGAAACGTGAGATTTTGTTGGTAACTAATTATTTATTGACAAAATAACTTCATTTTGTCACATACTGTAGATTAAAGGTTTTGCGTGAGTTACAGCCTCGTGCAAGTTGAATATAATGTTTTGCTGCACATTTAAGCTGCTCTGGGAAAACTTCTTCAGTGCTGAGATGAGAATGTTTTGAGAAATGTGTCAAAACAGCCGAGAAAAAAAACAGTACTATGAGATGACACATTTCGGCAGTATTACATTTAAAGAAACTCGATTGAAAATGACAACACCAGGGCAAATCTAGAGGAAAAGTACGAGGAACATGCAGAAGCTGGAAAAGATGTCATGTTCAGAATAGTTAAAAGATTTTAGTGACACAATTTTTAAATAAATGCCCGATGTGACAGCAATGTACATTAGTTTTTCTTTGGTTTCATAAACTATAAACAGAGCCTTAAACATCAGGAGTTTAAAGATATAACACTTAAAGTAATTCAGTCATCAAGTTCCCTTAAAGCTGCCAATCGTTTTGTTTTATTCTCACATACCACAGACTGGACCATTAAGATAAAAGCAGCGGCCTGACAGCTCCAGGTAATTACAATGGACGGGGAAAATTGAAAAAAAGAAAAGTGATTCAGTCATTATGTGCACATGATAAGACAAGACAGTTTTAAAAGCTTGTTAAATGGATGATGTGACTCATTCAATGACATCTCTTTCTGAACACATTTATAGTTCTCCAGTCAAGTGGCTGAAGAAGTTTATATCACTTTAAATCCAAAGTACCTTGGGTTTTATTCTCCACTTGTTGATCTGAGTTTGTCGTTATTGAAACAAATGTCATTTCATTTTATTTCATTTCAAACTTTTATTTAAGCCTGAAAATCATTGATGTTTCCCTCATTTACGATGCTGTCGAGATAAAAAACAGAGCACAAATAAAACAACAAAGACGGAATAATTCTCAGTAAAAATAATCGCACACTGTGATACAGTGGTTTGAGGTCATTGTCTTATTTTGTCAAAGGGAAGCAAGAGTGTCAATCTTGAGAGAGTGAATTATTCTGCATTTTTGGAGCAAAAAAGCGGAATGCATATTTTCCAAGTTCAGAGAAAACCCGCAGGACTTCAAGCAATAGACAGTCAGTAGAGCGAGTGTGGGTCCGGTGGTCATGACAAATGTAAGAATAAAGAGATTTGATTCAGAGTCAGAGGCAGGTGATATTCTAAAGTAGCATCAAACATCATGAGATAACACATCAATGGTTAGGAGCGCTGTGTGGGTCCTCGATCAAGCTGGACAGCAGACCGCTGCTCTTTGGGGAGGGTGGAAGTAGCTCAGTCCGTAGGGACTTGTCTGGTAGCTGTTGAGGTGCCAGACCACTTCTCGAGCACTGCCGAGGTGCCCTTGAGCAAGGCACCGAACCCCCACCAGCTCAGGGGGCGCCTCCCGTGGGGGCTGCACTCTGACATCTCTCCATTAATGCATGTCCATAGGTCGTGTTTGTGCATGTGTGTGATTCAGGCCTGTGTGTGTGAGAAGCATGTCTCTCAATAACAGAGTGCGAACCAGAATTTCCCCTCGGGGATTAATAAAGTATAGAAAATGAAAAATAAAAATAAAAAAATGAAACGATGAAATCTCAGAGCCGACACATTTTTTACTTTAAAGAGTAAAGTATGCAAACACAAAGAGGTACCCAAGGCACTCTGTTGAGTTACAAAAGTTAAACAGCCTCTATTGATTCATGACTACAGGTAGAGGATTTCTTTCACTCAAGAGATAAACACATCAGGCTTTTTGTTTTAATCATGAGATATGGCTTTGATTGGCCGTTTTCCCCCTTATTAAGTCGCTGCTTCGTTCTCTCAATGAACCGCCTACTAAGAAGAAAAAGAAAGCAAATTTCCATGCATGATTTACAAGATGAATGATGATGAAGTTGAACGATCCGTTGTGTGATTGGTGAGGTTCCCTTATTGGCTCGATCACTTTCAACACAGAATAAGCACATAAAAGTCCTCTATTGCCTTCATATCGTCTTACCTGTACACCTGCAGCTACACAGGGTACATTTTCAGAAATTGGCTCGCGTCAGATGGAGGCGGATAAAAGGCATGACCGCTCAGAGGGCTGATATTTGGACACGCTTCACTGATAATGCCAAAGTAGGAGCGAGTCTCTTATCAGGTAGATAAAAAGGCTGCAGGGTTGTAAAGCAGTCGGAAGGAAAAGCTTCAGAGACATCTTAAAGCACACCTGGACTCAGTGATGGGGGTTATTTGAGGCTCTTTCCAGGCTAATTTAAGTTCAGCCGAGGACTCACAATGTTTGAATTCTGATCTGTTGTCTCTGTGTTACAGTAGATGTCATTTAGCTCATACCCATCGTTCATTTTTATCAGTGAATCTGCGTACCAAAGAAGACAACACACTTTCCATGTTTCATCAAACGTATCACTTTACTTTTGCAGTTCAATGAAAGTTGGCAAACCAACGTTTGATTCCGATGATATTTTTACTTTGAAAACAGAAAGCTAGGGAGGTCTTGCTGTTGATAATGATTGGCAAAAGTAGCTAAGAGTGTTACTACAAACTGTCTCTTCTTTTAGACACAACTGATAGGAAAGTATTTTTAGAAATGCAAACACAGTGATGTGATGCTGCGATGGGAAGGGAAGATTTTCAGTATTGAAAAATGAATCCAATTCAGAAGTGCAAAATCCTCTTGAGGCTTGCTGCAGCAGCATCAGAAGTCACATAAAAAAAGCCTGTTCTTACAGCAGAAATTACGTACCATGTTTACAGCCTGGTTCAAAAAAGAAGAAATAGGTCTGATTAGCTCATGTCTCGATCAGCACACACTGTACTGGGGGTGAACTTTCTGATAACTCATCTGTTTTGATTTCATGAAGGATAAGCGTTATTCACAAGTAGGCGTGTAGCTGATCTGATTGACAGGCGGGTGTCGTGTAACGGTTTGTCAAGAGGCTTAAAACCCGCTTCAGCTCTAGGTCTTAGCCTGTTGTTAGGTGACTGAAAGTTGTGGGTGAGACCGGATTTCCAGCATGGCGACCTTTATAACAACAGGCTTCCAAAGCCCCCTGCAGTAACAGATGAAAATAATTCATGGTCAGCGTATATCTGGGAGACATTTAGCGGTAAGGGCAAATATGTCCCAGAGTTGTATCCATCTGTACGAGTGTGTCTGCCAACGTTGCAACCTCACATACTGCACGTCCGTCAGGATATTTTCGACAGGTCGGACATCATGCTTTTAACACAAATCTTTTTGCAGCACAGAGCGGAACGCAGCGCCTCTTTAGGCATCTTAAATCAGAGTAAGTTAGTCCATCATTTAGATATTTTTGTTATTTTTATATCATAGTTATTACTTTGGGCTATAAATGATTGTTGCATAATTGAATTGTGTGCAGAAGCCAAACGTAACACACTTTAAATATCCATGAGTAGTGACAGGTGAATGGGCCGTGTAACTACCTCGTTTTTAAGTGATAGAGACGGTGTAGTGGAAAAATACTGTCTCTGTCCATTGTTCTTATTTAAACTTAGACAACTCAGATGTTCGTGCATCATTTGGCACCTGTTCCTCTGATTGGCCTCGTATCTCCTACATGTATACTTCTTCCTTCTTGTTATCTGGTTCTCACAGCAGACTGTGTGCACTCCTTTTTCAGGAGTCACTGTTATTCCACTGTGCTAGCTTGCATTATTAACAAACTGATACTATTGCCCATTATTGCTCCAAAAGAGATTCATCTATGCAGAAGGCGTAGCCACTGGCAAGCCGAGACCAATGACAAACTGTTACTCATGTATATGCAATAAACCTATATCCTGTGAAAGTATAAATATGTTCTGCGACCGGGACTGCCCCGGGAATCTTTGATGCATTCGTGATTCATGTCACTTCTGTAGCTGATTACCCCTTTGCAAAGAACTTTTTCACTTTATGCATTAAAATACACAAAGACAAAAGACTTTGACTTGAGATCCTTTATTACCAACAGAAAAATCCACAACAACGGTATACTGTTTTAAAAGGAAAGAAAAAAGAACCGATCTGAACAGAATAACTGTGTGCAATTGATAAATAGTTTGCAGCGGTTGTATTTGTTAAAAAGGGCAAGCGCTATAAAAACATTAGTGGAAACATTATGAGTTTTGTTTGTGAAAAGTGTGCAGATTTGAACATTTTGTTTTTTTAAGCAGTGTTTGTGCCTTTGCAGATAAATGGAGGAATGCTGATCTCGTTTGAGAGACGTATTGACAGTAACTTGAAAATGTTGAACGCGTGTAATCGTGTGCACATAATGCATGCATTTGTACCGTGCAGCTCCCATCAGTGAAAATACGTTCCTGCGGGCATGGGCGGGGAGCATGCTTTACTGAACACGTGGCTGGCTCGTTGGTATAAGAAAAATAAAAGATCCAGTGTCTTTTAACGAAAGCAAACTTGGGAAAATTACAAGTTAAGAAAAGACTGTGGGGATAAAAAACTAGCCAAAGCTTAAGTTTCTGTGTCTGGTTTCATTTCCAATATAAATCTTTTACTCAATAACAAACATTCTCAGCGGTTTACTAAGAAACCACCTCCACCACCTCCTGTCAGTCTCATTATACTGAACTCAAACCAGGCACATCACAGCAAGGTGCTTCGGCTAGTTACAACCTGTGAACTTCACTTTAAGGTAAAGCTGCTGTTCTCATGTAAAGTGGGAGAAAGTTCAGCTGGAACAAACTTAAAAAAGTGATCCCACAAACGATGACATGCAGCTTTAAAGTAGCATCGTAATGAAACCTGGGTTCCCCCGTATAGGATTTGGCCGTGACATTAAAGCCTAAATACCATCCAGGAACGTCTCAAGAGAACACTAAGATAAGTTACACTGACTCATATTACGATAACAGTAAGTCGACGCTTTAAGACACACTGCCAACATGGCCGAAGGAGCGAAAATCCTGATTGGTCAGTGTCCACCTATCCACTGAAATATCTTGACAAATATTGGATGAATCTACATGAAATTTGGTACAGGGTGAGGCTTTGGTGTCCAACACTTTGGTTTATAACCAAATACCTACAGAGATGATCACATTCCCAATATCCTCAGCTGTATTTTTCTTGTAAAAGTCTTAATAGCAAGTTTATCCTGCTAGTTTACTGAGCTAAAATGGGGACTTGGTAAATTATTATTCTGCTAAAGGTCATTGACTTTTTTTTTTTTCATAGTTTTTTGAAAGAAAGAAAAAACAAAGAAAGATCACCTGAAACCAAGTGGCAACCTCCAGTGTTGAAAAATGATGCAGGAGTGCACAAATCCTGCAGTTCATCGAGTGTCCACTTGAGGCCTGCTCCAAGAGCCCAAGAAGTCACACACACACCCATTCAAAAAGCCTGCAGGAGAAATTAACATGTTTACAGTCTGGTACAAAAAACGATATTGGTCTGATTAGTTATTGTCCTTGTGGGCAGGGGTTGGATTCTTTTGTTTTGTTTTGATTTTATGAACTGTACGTGTTATCCATACTTAGGCACGTAGCTGACCTGATTGACAGGCGGGCGCAGTGTAACAGTCAGGAGGCTGAAAACCCGCCTCAGCTCCAACTTTCAGCCTGTCGTTAGGTTGACTGAAAGTTAAGCTGAGACAACATCTCCAGCATGCCGGCTGCTGCCAATGAGCCTGCAGAGCCCCCTGCAGTAACAGCTTTATTGACGTTACTCAGGCTTCATCGATTCATTTTTACAGTCTATGCTTGAAACATGGGCCGATAAAATGAAATGACCAAAGGCAAGTAGTGCAGTTTTCAAAAGGTCAACTGCTCCTGTTGTTCTGGATCACTTCCCACATTTTAAATGCCTTCTTTCCATCCTGTAGACGCTACATAAACACACGTTAACCCTCTGCCACACAATGTTTCTGCAATGGGTCTACAAGTCTGCAGAATAGTTTGCTTGCCTTACGTTGAACCCTTGTTGTTGGGCTCACCTTAATTAACTGTATCATGCTTATTATTGGTGTCTCCTCTTGGCTGTACAAGCTGGCCTGGCTGTGAATGTGACCTTGCATGCTCTGATTGGATCATGCAACCTGACTTCAACCTTGCTCCAAGGCAGGGACGTGTTTATGTAACACACACAGCCTCAGATATGCACCTTTGGACTCTTGCCCCCTTCTCGGCCCCGCTCTCGTAATCTCTGTTGATCTCTCTTCGACACCTCTCCTGATCGCTTTTATTCTCTAAGCAGACAGATTCTTCATGCCATCCTATATCTAAGGCCAGTTTTATTTTTTTCAATATCATTGCTGCTACGATTGTTGTTAAAAAAAATCCTGTATATGTGTCTTAATAAACAGTATTTGAGCCAATGGCAACCCCCTCATTCCCCTGTGAAGTGACATGTCCTCCGTTCCTCGATCTTTTTGCCTGCCTTCCTCTCCCTCCACGCTGGGTGACATGCAACGTTCCTTCGCTGCAGCTCTGTCACATGTGATCTAGTCACTCTGTGTTCACGCCTGCCTTGCCATGGTGAAAGTCACCCTCTCTGGGTTTCTGCAGAGAAGACAGAAGCATTGAAGAGCAAACAAAAACAGTCACCTGACAGCTCTGGAGACCTTATTAGTCGAGGAAGTAATTGCAAAACACTTTGTTATAAAAATTACCCTCATACCCAAAATTCAAAATGATTCCTCGAGATTTTCTGTTAGCTCTGAGAATCTTTTAGCTGAAATTTGCTGGGATCATTTCAGTGTTCTTGTTTTGCTTGCTGCATTGTTGCTTAACAGTTTATTTTATTTGGCTTTTATTTAAAGAACCAGCTGAACTTTAGCCACAGGAACGGTGTGTTCTGCTATTGACAACATCGGAAAATGACGCTGACAACTGGGTAGAAAATAACCAGAATGGAAGCTGGAGGCATGTTAATAATTTAAACCTACTGTGTGAGGTTTTCACCGGTTAAAGAACTGTTTGAATTTTATAAAAATGCCACCTAAGGAAATACAAAAGCAAATCAGAGAAGTGATTGCCTATTCACTTCTCCTGCCGTCATGACCCATTCTTATCCCCAAGACATTTATTTCTGTTTTACTTTCTGTTACAGCCCTCTGCATATTATTCAGATGAACATGGTACGCGCAACTCTGTGGTTGACCAACCCATGGAGGTATTAGACACTTGGAGCCACTGCTCCCACCCAGGACCTTCACCAAGGACATCCATTTTTAATCCTTTAGAAATCGTCAGATTAGCTTTGTTTCCTAGTCAGCTGTTTCCACAGGATCTGTGCGCACATCGTACCGTCTCTGCCATGATTTTACTTCGTCCGAAAGTGTTCCTGAAGCGTAAGCGCAGCAGGGTGCAGACATGAGCAGCTGGACTCGCAGGTTCACAAGATCACACACAAGATCTAAGAAGGGAATAATAAAGCGCCAATGTGCAAAAAACAGGTTACTTAGTCTTTCCGAGTTAGATTTGCTCTTCGTTCAGTGCCTGTTGACGTAATGTTGACAATGTGATGGTAGTCTGTGTACTATGTTTTATTTTGAAATTGACCCAATGCTCTATGCGTTCCCTTGTCTGACTTCCTGTCCGGGTCGATCTGCTCTGTTCAGCGGGCTCTTGTTATTGAAGCTATCACTGTGACCTTTCAATCAGGATAGAGGTGTAGCAATGTTTATGCTGTTCCAATAGTGTCACTTCTTCTTCCAAAACAAACAAGACGATGGCACAAAAAAGAAATTCAAACAGAACAGCCCAAAACTAACTACGTGGTTGCATTAGCGTGTAGCTACTGTTAGCTTTTGGCAAGGGTTACAAGGGGAAGACATCAGTAAGGTTTATTAAATTTAGAAAGAATTGTAGGAGCTGTCGTCTAAATGATTCACCTTCAGCCTATTTGTCGGCTCTATCATTTACTTCCATCATCATGGCTTCTAACAGGACTTAAGTTAAATCCGTGTCCACATATTGGATATTCACCACGTTCCTCCAAAGGTTCCAAGTCCCTGTGGAAATCGCTGTGGTAGAAGTGCTGCTTTCAAACACAGTCTGTGGTGCTCCATAACATTACAAATCCATGCTCTTTGTCTATGTTGTGCCCAGGGATCTGCAGCTTCTCTGATTTTTAAAAGTTACATTTATTTATTTCAGTCTCCAGACTGGAATCAGCAGGATGTAGCTCACTCTGATGATGCAACAAGGAAGAGAGAGAGGGCAACACTGATTGGCTTCCCTCCCTCAGAAACAGAAAGGTCATGGAGGCGTTCTGAGTCATCAGTTGAACTGTCCATAATCTCAACCAGGAACCCTTCACAACAGTCTGCTGCTACAAAAGCCATGGGAAATTTGCCTCGGACTTCACAGAACTCTGATGCAGAAAAAAACAACAGCTACACTTTTCCCTGAAACAGGGAGGTCTGATCCACCACAGATACTAAGAATGATATTTGGCACTTACACACTGTCATTTCAAGGCAACAGACTTACGCCCCTGTTGCGTGCAAAGTGTAACGCATGGAGGTGGAATGATGGGGTGAAGTCGTTCCACCCTGATCCCACCATCACAGGAAGTGACAGAGACGTAATGGGGGGAACAAGTGTGCATGTATATGGCTCTCCGGCTGTGTGCTCACACGCCGTGCCTCTCTGCGTTCTGCAATGCCAAAATGCAATAAGAATTCACACACTGGGACACCGGTATTACACTGTTTAGCAATGTGTAAGTACAAAGGCGTTGGACAGCGAAACTTCATTATGACGCTGTTTGGGAAATATCTGTAAGTGGCAATAATGTCTGAATAAAATCTCTGCAACATGTCCCTTACATATTCCAGATCTGTATTTCAGAACAACATCGTCGGGTAATTTCAGGCAAGTGCACACAAGAGACATCGTACTGTGATTATATAATCTTCTCTGATCTTAAACACTGTCTCTTAGAGCCATTATCATTTCACTCTGCTTGTCTGTAGCCTAATCTATTGGTTCCCAAACTTTTCAGCTCGCGACCCCCAACAAAATGTTTTGTAAATTGTACTTTGTCTGCAACTTTGTGTTTTTTGCTGCTGCCTGCCTTGGCCAGGTCTCCCTTGAAAAAGAGGTTCTTAATCTCAATGGGACCAAACTGGTTAGATAAAAAAAAAGAAAAAAAAAAGGGTTCCAGACGCCGGTGACCCCAACTGTCCCTGGAGGTGGTTAAGGCATATTTAACGCAGCACACAGCCACACAAAATACAGAACAATACAACAGCCTAAAAACATTAATATTATTTTATTTATATAGTCATCTATTGTAAGAAATATTCCCACGTATAGACTTTAGCGCTTCATAAATAGAGACACAGGTGTGTTCATCCTTAAGTGTAAAGAGTAGACATTTGTTGACTTACACTTGGAGTATTTTTACACATTCATTTAATTTTCATTTCAGTAATTGAACTGCTTTTTGTATATATTCTTACAATACAATTTAAATGATTTTACATTTTTATAAATGTTTTTGGAAGGCATCTAGCGACCCACCTGCTGGTCGCTCGCGGACCCCCAGGGTGTCCCGACCCAAACTTTGGGAACCATTGGCCTAATACACCAAGACAAATTCCTTGTATGTGTAAATGTACTTGGCAATAAACACGATTCTGATGTATTGCATCTTCACATAGATGCTCAACAAAAATAAATGAAAAGATAAAAAAGCATATCTTAAGTGGATTACGTATGTGGATAAGTATATTTTTAGGTATTCGTTTTTTTCCGATTTTTTTCCAATTGAATAATTTTCAGGAATATCTGAAAATATAATCCCTGAACGATCTAGTGTGAGATCTTGCAGATATTCTACGTATTTTTCAGGACCACAAAAATATCGCCATTTGCATTTATTTCGGAAATGACTACCAATTTATTTTCTGCAGCTCTAAAAAAAAAGAAATCCGTTGTCCTCCATCACAAACACATGAAGGAATGACATCTCACACGTTAATCTAGAGTTGAATCATTTTATTCTCTAGATCATTTTTAAAACGTTATTACACTAAATGAGTTCATGTGCGTTTATTTATGTCTCAGTTTTATTTGTCTGACAGTCTTGCTATTACCCCTCACACACACTCTCACACACAAACACGCTCTGGTAACAGTGTAAGCTTGTCTGTGGGAGTTCTCCTGGGTACAGTACGCAGTCTGTGGGTTTTATCAGAGGTGTCCCACCTGGAGGGAGTCTGGGAGTAAAAACACGGCTTCAGACAGATTTAGAGCTCTTTCTGCTCCACAGGAATGAGCGAGCCGTGTTTGTGTTGTGTGGTGTTTGAACAGTGCTCTTTTTGGAGAGAGAGCCTCCCATTGGTAAGTGGCTCCTGGAGTGTGAGGATGCATAATGACGCTCTAAAATGTCGAAGAGAATTTAAAAAAACAACAACAATAGGACAAACACTTAGCTGTGTGTTCTTTTTAACGACACTTAATCACAAGTTGATGTTAAATAGTTCCTGAATGCACCTTTTTCCATTAAAGACAATGTTTTTCTGTAAAATGTAAAGCACTCCCTGCAGAACTACATCTTTAATGGACTAAAAGACATGATTGATGAGTGAAAGAAACGCCACTGAATTCATGTTTTTTCTTGTTCTCGGGGTCATTGCTCTTCCCCCTGTAGCTCTTTATTGAAAACTTTTGTTTCCTGGGTTGTTAAGCTCTCAATTTAATGCTGGGAAAATAGGCCACCTAAGAAATGAAGGTCACAAAAATGTGTCAGTTTAAGCGTTCAAATGAAAACACAGTGAATTGGAGCTCCAGGCGTGTATCTATATATATATATTAAATATATTCTCCGGGTGGATGAAGCAGACATGTGCTCAGCAGCTGTCTCTGTTAGAAAAATGTGTGTCTTCTTAAAATATAGCTCAGGACCCAGAATAGGTCACAGACCGGTTCAGCACAGCATGAATCATAATGAATAAAGGCAGAATGACTTTGAAGGCAAATGTAAAGCAGCAAGAATAAAAAAAACGTCTCCTTGTGTATGTTATCCATACCTTTGAACATGTGCTTGAATGTTTATACTTTTATGTAAAGCATGTGTCCTACCCGTTTAACAACAACACACGCTGTAACTATTGAATGTGTGGGCAACATGACATATGGCTCCTATTCTGTGTGTAACACGTGCTTTAACTTATCTTAAAGTGATTACTACAATGTAAACAAAACCCTCCAGATACACGTCATAACATCTCATAAAGTTAGTGTAATATTCTATAAAATTACATATCTAATGGAAAACAAACCTAAACCTGTGAATGATTAGAGGAGTGTAGTAGTCAAGACCACACTAACCGAGACCAAGACATCCCAAGAACCAGAGTGCTCCGAGACCAAGACAAGACCAAGACATTTAGGGATCGAGGCCGAGTCAAGACCAAGACCAAGGCAGGGCGAGACAGAGACAAGACCAAGACCAAGAACATAAATATCAATGAGTCATCTTGTGTGCGGGGGGCTGGGTACTCATTTAGATCAAACACAGGGAAGGTTGCGGGCGTAACCGGGGGATAAAAATCTAATTCTGAATGAATTGCAGTTATTTGTTATTTTAGAAAGGGGCGTGTTTCTTCTAATCACAGTAATGGCGTAGACAAACAGCCTGTCAGTGGTGGTTTTGATTTAGAATCCGAAGTCTGGCCAGTCTGAGGTCGAGACAAGACCGAGTAAAAATGCTTTGATTCTGTCGGTCTCCGGCCCGTGCCAGCAGCACCACTCTGCTCTGGTCCGCTCTCAAATACACGCTGAGCAGACCACGCTGCAAGTCGGGGTCCAGCAGAGTAGTGAACAGAGTAGCTCAATTACGACAGGAAGTCTAACGAGGGAACGCAAAGAGCATCTGGTCAATTTCAAAATAAAATATACAGACTCCAGGTCATATATCCCATCACTTTACCATCATTACATCAATCCTTCATAAAATCAAAATGGATGAGTTATCCAAAAATTCACCTCCCTACAGTCAGTGCTTCGAGACATGAGCTAATCAGACAAATATCTTTCTATGACCCAGGCTGTAAACATGTTAATTTCTGCTGTAAAAACTGGCTTTTTTGAATGGGTGTGTATGGGTGCTTCTGCAGCCAGCCTCTAGTGGACACTCGAGGAACTGCAGGATTTTGCACTTCAGAGGTTGCCGCTTGGAAATGGAATAGGATGTTCATCCGGTCAGCCTCAAATTCAGTTTGCATTTTGAAATGCTTAACAGTGAACAGCTGTTAAAAGCTTCACAATGGATAAACCTTTGGGCATAAACAATCTGATTTAGAAGAAAATACATTTGTTATTCACTGCTGAGATTTGTTGGGGCTAAAAGGTGTTACTTTCCGGCCTGAGAACCAAAAACACACACAATGAGTAATTTCAATGCAGGTTGAAAGAGATTCTTTCAAAGAACAGCAGCAATATATTATTGAAGATTGATTAGAGCACAGAAGGTAAGTAGATAAGACAGATGGAACAAAAGAGAGTAGAAATGCAGGACCGAATGTGACAACAAGCAGTCAGGCAGGAACCAAGGACGGTTATGAGATGATTTAGACACCACAGTGAAAGGAGTGCATGTTGTGTTTTCAGTTTTATGTTGTGAGGAGATTATTAGATAAAATTAGATAGCATCTGTGTGGTCCTCTCAGCGAGGCTGCAGCGCTGTCGAGAAAGGCAGATGACACAACAATAAACAGAGATAAAGTAACACACTGAACACATTCATTCAACAGGGACAAACTGTCTCACAGCACGGAGCTGAAGGTATCAACGATTCTCATGATGTAGGGTTTTGCTCAGCTGTCAAGATAACACAAAAAAACTGTAGCATGTATCATAGAAGTACTGCTCATTATCATTTGTCTGAAATAAAATGAATATATATGTTTATCTGCATATGAATAAGATCACATATTTAGCTTTTTCACATACATGATTTAAAAATCAAAGCAGCAGGAGGAACTTTTATTTGGGCAGCTGTGGATCAGACGGTAGAGTCGGTCATCTCCTAACCGGAAGGTTGGGGTTCTGTTTTTCTGGTATCATTATTTAAGAAATGGACACAACGCTGTATTAAAGGTCACATGTTATGCAAAATGCACTCTACCATGGATTTCTGTCCCTAGCATGTCTAACCCCCCCTCCCAAATTACGAGAAAAGTCCAACCACCCCGACTTTTGCCTGCTCCACTTTTCAGAAAATGTGTGCTCAAACAGGCCGTTTGGAGATTTTCCCTTCATGACATCACAAAGGGCAGTAGCCCCTCCCCCAGGTGGGTGACACTCCCACAGCTAGGTGGGAGTACATTATTAGTTTTTAGGCAAATGATGCCGTTTCCAACTCAATCAATCATGCAGAACTCCACCTGAAAGTATGACTCTTCACTCTTGACCTTAGCAGTTTGAATAATGTAAAATAAACACAATCTGAACATTGAGGTGAAAACATTTCTTCAGCCTCTTTCCCAAAGTTTAAATGATTTCTTCTCCTGTTGAAATTCTGGCGTGATAGTTCCTACGGGGATTCCCGTCGTCTGATGGGCTTAGAAAGTCTTGGGCTGTAATCCATCCCAGGTTAGGGAGCGTTAAGTGGTTTGCCAACAGAAGAACAGTGTTAATGTTCTCATTTTAGCACTTAAAGACTTGTGCGACCACAGTGGACTTCATGCTCTAGATTTGTAAGAGGGCCATGTAGCAGTCTGTGGTTAGTCAGCGCCCTGAGCAAAGACAGAATCTAACCGCGATTAAAGATTTTTTCTATTTTTATGCCCCCAAATTACAAGAAGTGACTGTGTTTCCTGCGTGGGCGGAAAAGCTTCTGGAGCAGCATGTAAACCATCATGAGACATTAACGTTCCACTGAAACCAGTCTAATGAGGTCTCTCTGAGGCTGGCAGCCACGTCTGGCAGAGTGGGTGACCTCCTGTAACCATTTAAAGGAAGGGAACCTCTGCAATGCTCGATTACTAACCAGATAATTAATCCCTATACTTACCGGACTTTAGTATTACGAGTAGACCCTCTGTGATTTAGAAAATGACCCCCATCCCTGTGTTTCTGTTCTGTGCTTTTGCAAAGTCCTAATTTTCGTTAAATTTACTGACATTATCCTCCAGATTTGATGTCCAGGTTCTGCATGATACGCCCTCCCTGACTGGCTTTCACATCATAACACTTGAGCCTGTTGAAAGATTGACACTGTTTCTTACGGCACGCTGCTTTGCATCACATTCATCTTTCCAATCATTTTGAAATGTTGCTGTTTTGATAGATTTAAGCTTCTTTGTTCAGACAGTCTGTCTCCACTCTATGCAGCGAGACAAACCTTCTAAGTTTTCCTCCAAAATGCCATTTTCCTTTGTAGCCTCGATGCCTCACTACAAGTTCGAAGTTAAACACTGCAAAAAGTCCTTCTTGGAGGCCCCTGTGGTAGATAAAACGTGAGGAAGTGTTCTTCAAGGTGCACTCTTTGTGGAACAAATGTAATGTTCTCACTGGCCTCCTCACCTGTGCATCTTTGAGATATAAATGATTACATAGGTACTGGAGTGTTTTATTACAGTTAATCGTGATGTGATTAAGGTCCAAACTTAAATCTGACTCAGTCAATGAGTCAGAAGTAATTTCCTCCTCGTGTCATCAAACATTTCACTTTTTATCGTTCCCTTTAGCAGTTTTTATTTCGATCCGTAGGGAGTTTCTTTTTCAGTGCAGTTAATGTCCTAACTTTCAAACAACCATAAGTTCCTTCATTTCTTTCAAAATAAAAGCTGATTTAAAAAACATTCCAAACAGGAAGTAAAGAAAACTTAGCTTAAGATAGCACAAAATAAAAGCATTACAAAACTGAAATTTCCAACATGCCATTAAACTTGCGATTGATTTATGATTAACTGTTGAAATACAACGACTCATCGCAATTTAAAAATCATTTTTTTAATGTCTCATTTTGCTGCAGCTCATCCTTCTCGTCATGCTCTGGGTGTCATGTTTGGAGACATTTGAATTGCTCTATGTCTGAATGGTGCTTTATAAATTACTTGCCTTGCCTTTGATATAGACCGTGGTAAATAACTTGCAGTCAGATTATTTACCACGATGTTTGATACAGATGTCAAATCCTGCAGAAATGGAAGACTGACACAGTCTTCAGATCACAGATGGCCTCTGCTATTAATTAAGAATGATTAGAGATCCCAGGGTGAAACTGGTCCTGTGTGAGTAGGGCTTAAGTCCTATCACGTCTTATAATCACTATCACCACTGGCGCTGTTGATTGTTACGAAGCAAGTACATTTGCATTGGGAAAAACTACTTAGGGTATATATTATTTTTACAAAAATAAATTAAAATCATTGTTGGTGTGGATATTTCTCATCTTACATTCAAAATCCAACAGAAAATGTGATTTTTCCCTGAGGGTTATAAAATCAGATTACCCTTTATTTATCCCACAACGGAGACATTTACAGAGTTACAGCAGCAAAGAGTCGAACAGAGCACACAGTGCACAGTCAAATAAATAATAGCTGAGGATGAAGATGACAACTTAACAAACTCAAAATGGAAGGATCTTGTAAAGGAAATATATGTTTGGGAAAGATGATTCTCACCATGAGAGTCAGAAATCGGGTTCATATCTTTGAAGAGAGATGGGAAAATGAGGGAGATACACGCCTTCTGACACCTTTAATGATCCTCTGGTCAAATGATATTACAGTATTAAGTGTTAAACCTAGTTACATCGGCATATCGGAGATAAAATTAGGCGATACAGATAGTCACATGATGTGCTTATATCGGCCGTAATTATCGGCCGGCTGATTTATCGGTCGGGCTCTGTGCCATATTGAGAATTTCGCAGCTTGAAGGAATCTAAAATGACAACATACCCCAGTAATTCTGCTGGTTTTAAAATACCCTGGAAAAACATTTGTTGTTAAAAATTAGTTGTAATTTATTGTATGTTACTGAAATGAAACATCTTTGCCTTGGAGTCATTTTGGAACCATTGTGCAAGTAACGACATAATAGCAGGAGGAGGCATGTAAATGTATTTCTTTATTTCAGACACACTGGATCAAATCAGCCAGAATATGCTCAAGAAAAAACTGAAATTGTTAAGACTCGTTGTGAGTAAATGCACAAAGTAACTGCATGCTTGGAACGCTAAGAAAGCACAAAATTGATGAAGTGGGAAACTAAAGTGACAAAGTACATAATGTAAGCATGTGTATAGTCACTGTAGCTAAGTGCATGCAGTAAGTGAGCAATACATTAAGCGTGTAAGTGAGTAAATAAGTGTGTGAAAGAGTAAGTGTGCAGTGAGGTGGGCGGTAAGTACATACAGGAGTGATTAAGTAAATAAGAAACCATATGAGTACGCATGAGCTCAGTAAATACAGTGTACGCACAGTGTGAGCGGCTGTAGGAGGGGGGAAAAAAATCACACAGGAAGTTTGAGAAAAGTTCAGTTTAGGTTAATTCTGTGCGTGCTGCTCCCGGTGTCTGATTTCTTGGTGACATCAGAGTCTCCTCCCCCTCTCAGGCCTCCTCTGCACACTAGCGTGCAACAAATGCAGCGAGCAGGGACACTCTTAGTCAAACATTTACCCAAGGCAGGTTAGGGAAGCTCACAGTGCTGTCTGGGGGGGGCCCTCAGCAGTCCTGTTTCTATTCTCTCTCTGGAGTCGGATTGCCCGCCCACACATTTTAAATGTACTCTAAATTAGTCTGCATCAAACATTCATGCAAAGGAGCGTAAAGTTCTTTAGGCTGCTTTTGCTTTTAACCTAAACATGATGATTTATAGATAGCTTTGAAACATTTATTCACAGATTCTTGTGTCCTGCATGTCACTCACACACACGCACGCACACACACACACACACGTATAAACAAACAATTCCCTTTTCCCCGCTCACATGAAAGATTTAACATGGGCATGTCAGGGAGCTTATTGCTTTGCCTGGAGAGCTCCAACAATACTTTTCCGCTCTCACCTCACAGCGTTTTAAAAAGCCGACCTTTAAAAAATTAAAAGCGAGTCGGCTTGCATTGTGTAATGGTTTAGTGGTTCTGTAGCAGCAGAAATACATCGGCGGTGTAAATATTGAGACAGGACTGAAAAGATATGAAGATGTTCTGCTCATGTTGCAAAAACAAAAGTAAAAGTAACATTTGTTCAATCAGGGCAATACATGCTTCACTTAATCTGACAGATATTAATTTTTAATGAGGCAGATTTATGTCAGAGCATATCACTTTTCTTTCAGCTTCTTCCCCGTCATTATGCATCTATATATAGAAAGTCCCATATTCAGCAAAATACACATCACCATGTTGTTCTAACGCTAATGTGTCCCTAGTCTGTCTACAAACCCTCCAAATTATAAGAGAAGTCTATCCTCTCCGTATTTTGCCTGCTCCACTTTTCAGAAAATGTGTGCTCAAACAGGCCGTTTGGAGATTTTCCCTTCATGACATCACAAAGGGCAGTAACCCCTCCCCCAGGTGGGTGACACTCCCACAGCTAGGTGTTTGTTCTTCCCTCTGAGTCTGCCTTCTCACCGTAAACAATAGGACATGGAGCGAGAAAGCCCAAGCCACCCGAGCCCTTCCAGAGAGGGGCGTGGTCAGACACAGCTCATTTACATTTAAAGCTACAGACACAGAAACAGCCTGTTCTAAGCAGGGCTGAAATAGAGGGGTTTATAGGCATGATCAAATACAGGATCAGAGTGGATTTAGAACAAGAAACTTCACAGACATGTTTTAGGGAGCTCTGAGACTTACTTGTTGAAAAGGAGGAGAATATGTGACCTTTAACTTGTTACAGAGGTTTATGACTTCAAAGTGACGACTGTAAATGCTTCTATTGAGAATTATCAGGATTATAAAGCTTTTCCATCAACACTGACAAGTACAGAACATGCAGGAAAGTAGCCACAGGACGGACTTGAACCTGGGCTTTCTGCTTGGAGGACTATAACCTCCATATGTTGGGTACTTTAGGACCGCTTAGAGGTCTGTCACACAAAATATTTTAACTTTTAAAACAGATCTTGGCATTGACTTAATCTGAAAATTATAGGTCGGACATTTTGCACTATGATTGTTTTTTGTACAAGGAAAGTCAAGGATGTATATTCCTGTCCTTATTCATTTCTGAGTCTATATCATTACTTTGGGTGATTTATTTGACTGTATTTTCATTAGCATATGCATCTATGTGAAGTATCCCTCTGTCTGAGTGTGTGTCTTTGTATCCTTGTGCTGCAGGGTTAAGCAAAGAGGCGTTGGCAAACCAGTGTGTAATTTTCTATGTTTAACTCTGGCTCTGAGGCATTACGCTCAGGGTTGCCAGTTTATGTTTTTCTTCCGTTTTCTTTGAAAAAGAGATCCGAACAAACTCCAAACACAAAACAGAAAACACACACATTTTTTCCAACAGTAAACACATGGATTCAGACATATATTCTCACTTGAGTTGTAGTTTTTGTCTTGTGGCTATAGGAAGAAAAACACCACTTTTTTAAGTCTCCCAATTACCTTCTTTAATCCTCCCGCTCCCCCTCTTTCCCTCTGGGGAAATTATGAAGGATATCGTAAGCAGATGAGCGCATACAGATTTGCACCTGTTTGTGGAGAAGGAGGAGAAAAAAACCCATCAGAGTCGGCTTTACTTTACAGAGGTGTGAGAGAAAGTAGAGGGAGGATAATCTCAGCAATGTTCAGGCACATGCAAACATCCTCCTATAGACAAGCAAACACATGCAAACATGCATCCAAGTTTACTTATAGACCTGTAGTGTCCACACATACAGAGGACAAAGACAAACAATCCTGCAATGTTTGCAAAGATATGTCGAGTATGGCTGCATTAAGCTTTTATTCATTTATAGAATGCACATGAATGTCTTTCAATTGTTTGAATAAATGTGTTAATAATAAAACAGCAGAAAACTTTGATTTTAGTTTCGACCAAGTGTTGCAATAATAAATGATTTTCCATTTACAAAAATACAAAACAGACACAAGTTTGAAAAATCCTCAGTTAAAGAAAGAATGTTTGACATTTTACACATAATCAAGTATCTCCTCTGTGAATATCTGTCTGAGTCATGACTGTCTGCAATGAGTGAGAAGCTCGAGTCCCGTTGGTTGTGTTGTTTTTGGAGTTGTGGACAGGCCGGCCGACTCCTCCCCTTTCATGTAAAAGCTGTTTTAGTCTAGAACTAAACGTAAGGGTTCTTAGATCACGGTAAATGTGAAGCTACGTTCAAATTTTGTTTCCCTATTTGGAGCGGAGCAGGGGGGAGTGGCACTACTGGCAAGCGCCAGACAGCAGCGGGAACATGGACATTGACAACAGAGGACGCAATCAGCTCCTGAGTGCGCAGAGCGGATTGAATGCGGTGCAAATAGATCCTGTGGAAACTGTTGCCATTAATCTATCAACCTGCGCACAGGGAAGTTAGGGTCAGCCTGCCTGAAATTTTCTAGAAAATTTCAGGCAGTGCATGTGTGAACACTGCTATACAGCTTTGAACTGAGTTCAGCTCAACTCACTGAAGAATCCAAATCTACTTTTTGCTCTCTATTCTTTACAGCTTCACCTTCATCCATAATATTAACTGCTGTTAGTAAGAAACAGATATCAGCAGTGTGTCATAAATACACTCTCAATAATAATCCATCTTATCACCTTTGCTGTCTTCTCCTCGCGTATGACCGTGCAGTCACATGCTTCATGCTCTCTTTAACCTCCACAGAGCTTAACATGTGCTTCAGGATGTTATGATCTGTGTCACATGCGTCTGCTCATGAATGGGCTCATGCTCGTGCTTGGTAACAGAGTCATACATGAAGAGCAGAGGAAATATATGCACGGAGGCATCCGTGTGGTTGCACTGAAACTGTCTCCTGTTGTTTGTGCTCTCGTCTGAACAGCGGTTTTTCCAAAGTAAAACGGGGGATAATTTTACAATTCTGCAGAAATCATCAGAGCTGAGACTAAGCTTTAGAGGGGAAAAGGGATTTAAGGTTTTATGAGTGTGTTGTTCAATGAAAAATGTTCATGAAGGGAGAAAAAGTGAAGAAATGTGACAACGGTGAATGCTACAGTATGTGAGCGTGACTGGTGATACTCCTCTGGGCTTTTTGGGCAACAGAAAAGAGAGAAAAAACACGTAAAATGCAGAATAAATAGAAAGGAAATGGCACGACACAGCCACTAAGCCACTATGTCAACAAAATATAAAATAACTAACAATTGTAGGTTGAAATTGAACTTGTTGAAGGGAGAATGGCACCGTCCTCTTCTTTTAAATCTGCTAGTTTCCAGCTGTGGGGAACAAGTGTGGGATATGTGGTGTACTCCATAAAAACAGATTGGTAGGAAACTGTCAGCATTGAGTGAAAGTGTATGATTTCATAGTTCACTGAAATGGAATCAAAAAGGGACAAAAATGCCACGAAAAATCTAAAACGGGTGCCAAGAAATGCACTCTGAAAAAAAAAAATCATACCCTCTGCTGAGCAGCGCTGCTCGCCCTGTGTTATAAAAAGGCAGTCCTCATCTTTAATGCATGATGTTTATATTTTAGCATCAGTTGTTGAGCTTGTTCTGACTGCAGGTCCGCTTGAGGAAATGTGTCGTCTGTGGACCTGCACTTCTAACTTCACAATCGCACTCCTGTCATGTTGGCACCATTTTTGGGTTCTTATGCAATGCTGGAGAAGCGTTAAATTACAGAAATATGAAATCAAGTCATGATGACGGATTTTTTTAAAGATAATTATATGTGGTAAATAAAAGGGAAATCCTTGAGGCATCGTTGTGCAGAAGAGGGCAGCGATTAGACTGGAATTATAACACGTTTCATTGTTTTAAGAAGTGAAATATGGGACGCTGTTGGCCTAGTGGTTAGGTCATGCCCCATGTATGGAGGCTAAGGTCCTCCAAGAGGGTGGCTTGAGTTTGAGTTCAACCTTACCCGCATGTCATTCCCCACCCTCTCTTCTGATTTCCTACTCTATCCCCTGTCCTATCTCAATAAGGAAAAAAAGCCCAAAGATAACAAATCTAAAAAAAGTCAAATTATATCCTCCCTGTTGGCTGTGGGAAGAGATTTTCATTGTTTCCAAACACAGAAGGATTCATTTGAAGCTGTGATTTAGGCTTCCTCTTCACAACGCTCGTGATGAATCCCAGTAGGGCAGAGGTCATGAGGGAGCGGAGGGCGATGGAGAGAGGGGGGAGGAAAGAAAACAGCACAGCAAAGAAAGGAGGGAGACCCTGCATTGTCCTTTTTAACTCTATAAATCTTCAGCCAAATGAGAAAAGCCATGTGAACTGAAAATACTCTGCAGCATCAGGCATGAAGGGAAGTCCTCAAGACAACAGGAAACTCTCTGAATACTGAAGTCATTTGATATTTCTTGCACAGGTTTGCTCTATTGTCGCAGTTTTTGTTTTCACAACAGCAGGAGTAACTTTTGCCGTGCTGACTGAGCAGAGCGATAAAGACAGAATGCATGCAGGGAAGCGAGAGATGAAGCAAGAAAGGGGGACAAAAGGAGAGGGGGTGTGGTGTTGCGCAACAGCTTGACATTGATCAGGGTTGTCGAATGGTGACGAGGCAGCCTATTGTCTCATCAGTCTGCAGTGTGCAGACTCTCCCTCTCTGGTCTGTCTGCTCTCTCTTTCTCTACATATGTCAACTACACAAAAACACTGACTGCAACACAGAAACTTTTGTTTTACATTTGGTCAAATTTTGCAGATACGAATTCACTCAAAACGTATAACGGATAATGGAGGCATTCAAAAACTACATTTGTATCTGCAATTGTTGTGACGACTCATACTGGAGTTTTATCTGTCAGGAGAGCTTTCAACGCTGTCTCCAAAATATATAGATCAGTTTTAACCAATAAAAAACACTGATTGTTGTCTCTTCTGTTTTCCAACATTTATAAACTACACATTTCTTTGGATCAAATTGACAAAAATGCCACTGGTCTGACTTTAAACTTGTTGATTTGGATCAACAAGTGCAAACACACATGTTAATGCACGTCAGGCTTTCCCAACCTCGGGGTCCCAACACCATGTGGGGTCGCATTGGAATTCAAATGGGGTCGCATGAAATTTGTATTTATTGTAAATATATTGAACACAGGCTCCTGTGGGCCATAGCCAACGCCAAAACAAGAAACTAGCAGAGTCTTTGTCTGTCTGTCATCCATTATGCAGGAATGTCATCCCAGCCTTTCTTCCTCTGTGCACAATCATTTACACACAAAAGACTAAATGAATGTTTTCTTTCAAAGCAGTAGAAGAACTATTACATGATTAAAAACTAATTCATCTTTACCAAAAATCTGTATGTGTTTTGGATGTCTGAGGTTGGCCAGAGTTTTGTGAAGTCAAAGTGAGGTCACGAGCCAAACAAGGTTGGGACCCACTGACGTTACACTGTAAACAAATAGTTGATTAAACTGAAAAAAGATGGAGTCTGAGCTACCATTAAAATATAAACTGACTGAATTTAAAGTTCGATATACATTTGTATTCATTCAAACAAAACGTTTCTTGTCAAATGAACTTGTATTTGTAATCCTTCAACTCACTAAACTCGTATTTATGATTCAGGCGTCTCAGTATCTCAGTATTTTCTTTTTTTCCAGGCCTGAACCAGGATTCTAGCCGAAGAGCTTCTAGCTGTGAGGGGACAGTTGTAACTAGGGTTGTAGTACTCAAGACCAGTCTTGGTAACTTTTTAAGGTTTCAGTCTGGTCTCAAAATCAAAAGCAGTTTTACTCGGCCTTGTCTCCGTCTCGGACTGGACAGACTCCGGATTTTAAATCAAGACCGGTCAAGACCACCACTGACAGGCTATTAGTCCACATCATTACTGGGATTAGAAGGAAGACTCCCCTTTCTAATAGAACAAATAACTTCAACTCATTCATAATTAGATTTTCATCCCCCCGGTTACGGCCGCAACCTTCCCGGTGTTACGGTCTAAGTGAGTGACACGCCCCCTAAACACAAGATGAAGATTTTTCAGTGATATTTATGGTCTTGGTCTTTTCTCGGTCTCGTCCTGCCTTAGTCTTGGTCTTGACTCGGCCTTGATCCCTAAATGTCTTGGTCTTTTCTCGGTCTCGAAGCACTCTGGTCTCAGGTATGTCTTGGTCTTGGTTAGCGTTGTCTTGACTACAACACCATAACACCATAACACCACTGCACTTTGTATAGCCACTCTTAATTATATTTTCTACATCATATTCTTGATAATCATGTTTGTAATTTGGAAATCTTCACACCAATATTGAGTAATCACAACATTTACACCGTACATCATTATGAAACTGATAATGAATTGAAAGTTACAATAAGAGCGTTTTATAAGCCCCTCCCACTCCCAAGGCTCGGATGTTGGATGGCACTCCGGTGGGAAAAGTAAGCGCACAAATGGAAGGTGTGTAGTGAGAGGGTGTGTACAGAGTGGTTTGAGACACACCCTGTAAAGGGACCTCATGTTCCTTCGCCTCCTTGCCATGTTTACTAGTTTGCAGCTTCCTGGTTGGCACTGGTAAAACCACTCCCATTAGCTGTTGACAATAGTCATGTTACTGGAAAAAAGTGTTCTTTAAGTACCCTACTTCAGTTTAACTTAAAGATACATGCAGAAATAATTTAATGAATCATTTCTCTCCCACCAAAAGTGCAAACTGTAGAAAAATTACAAATTTAAATACATTAATTAAGTTATTATTATCCCTTATTTGGTAGCTTTAAGAGATATGTTTTGGGCTTTTTTTCCTTTTTATTAGATAGGACAGCTGAAGAGAGACAGGAAATGTTGGAAGGAGAGGTTGGGGCAGTAAAGGGCCGAGGTTAGATTCGGACCCACGGCCGCTGCGATGAGGACCACAGCCTCTGTACATAGGGCACGCGACATAACCGCTAGACTATCTTGTGCTCAAATTAATAATGTTTCTGTTCTTTGATTTAAATCTGATGTTGAATGATGGACTTTTATGAGCTTATTGTTCACCGCTGTATACAAATGTTGTTGTGCAAAGGCTCTAAATACGTCCTCCAATACTGGAGAAAATGTGACGTATATTAGATCAGAAATAACAGCCATGACAGCCTTTGTTTAGCAGTGAAGTGTTTCCACAGTGAAGGAAAAACACACATCCCCTCATTCTCAAAAATAAATGAATAAATTAGGAAATTATTCACATTCTTTTTTTTTTAAAGAAATAAATAAAAACCTTTTTTTTTTTCTTACAGTTCTTGGGAAACTGATGGAAACTATTTTTGCTGACACTTGCTAAACACAGGCGGTGTATTATGATTGAGCAGATTTATGACCCGTGTGTGCAGTCAGTCAGGCTGGAAGTGTCGGTGCTCGCTGTGTATCCTCTCTGCAGCCCAGACACTTCACATTTAGAGCTGCCTCAGGTGCTAAAATGAGTGGAAATAATCCATCAAAAATACTTCCCACTCATCCAAGTGGATATTTAACATTGGCAGCAAAGGAGACATGGAATATTCTTGAATGCAATAGAAAACATGTCTAATTGCTTCAGGGGTATGGGAATATAAAGACATTAAGAGGTGTGGAAGACAACATAAGGTTTCATTTGGAGTCTGCATTGGTGATGCCATAAAAGCCGCCTCACCTCAGAAAATCTCAAACGCCAGTGTGTTCTGAAAAACAGGAGAGACAAGGGAACGGCACAACAGCATAATGACTTTGGCATTTAAAAATCAGAACAGTGATCTTTTACAGATCAAAGAAAAAGTTCTCTTAATGTCTGCTAGAGAAAGAAAAGAACAACTCACCAACTCAATGTTCAGAACAGAATCATTCATGTAGAAACATTAACTAAACAAAATAAGAAATTAACACAAAAGATAAATTACAATTCTGAATATGCACAAGGGGTGGATGTAGCCACCAGGACATAACCTATTAGTTTGTGATCTAGGGGTGGATACTTGTTTCTTACCTGGATGATGTGGTTTCAAGGTATATACTTTTCAAATACCAGTATCCATTCCACACACCCTAAAGCACACCCTGCTTGAAATGGAACCGTGATTTACAAAAGTACCAACATGCTGTACTGAAAAAGGTTAACAGCCTGGTGCAAAAGACAGTTTTGTCTGAAAAGCTCATGTCTTCATTGTTACACACCATATGAAGACTAAGAGATATGGTAATACATGTATTAGCCTCAAGAGTTGCTGGTCAGCTTAGCAATTTTATTGAGAAACTAGCCACTGTACACTGAAGCTAGGCTGTTCATTACTGTAGATGGGGCCATCTGAACACCGTGGAACAGAACAGTTCATAGTTTATGGGTTTTGCTAAAGTATAGTTATATTGTAAATTAAGATATTGCATCCCAGATTGAGATAATTCACTTTTGAAACCAAGAGGTTAATTCCACGTGAGTAAAACATTGCAGCCTCAGGTATTTCATATGTCCTCGTGGTCTGGCAGCACATATAGTTTTACTGCACCACTGGTGTTGAGCTTTACAACTTTCTTCATGAGCCTTGTTAGGATTCAAGCAGAGCAGAGGGGGGTGTTGTGTTAAACAGGTGATGTCTGAAGTGCATGACTTAAATGTTCCTTCAGGTTTTTAATAAGTTTTAGTGCAATGATGGGCTGCAGTTGCGTGCCAGTGTTTGACCGGTGGAATGACAGGCTGCAGTTGGGGGCCTCTTTCACTATAATGTGCTCTCCTACATGCTGTCGATGTTACATTCCTAATATGTCCACATTCTTGAAACCTTTCCAGCAAATTGTATGTCTTTTTGATGTATTCCCACCTGCAGGAACACATGTAAGGCAGAGGTAAAGAAGAAGAATGTGTGCTCTGAATTTAGAAAAGCATCATGCAGACATGATTTGCATGAGCTCCTCAGTTTTATTGTGAATCCGAATACATGAATATTAAAAAAAGTGCAGTATCTTCCCAAGTTTTTGTTCATTTTTTTCCTAATTTTCAGAGGATGCTTGATATTGTTTTATATGAAACTGCTTTTACCTCTGGAACAGATTGATTGTGAAATCCACAATGTTTTATTTCACTCATCCATCCAAATAACATCTATACCCATATTCAATCCACACACAAGCACTTCTTTATAATATCACAAAGTCAAACCTTGAGGAATCTAAACCAAGGGGAATCTATCAGCTGGAAAGTGTAGGGACAGCGTGCAGTATTTTGCTGACTTACTGACCCAATGTTCCAGTGTTGTTCAGCTATCAAATTCCCTCACGTCTGATCGGAAAGAATGCAGCTAATTCGTTGAGAGCATGGGTCATGTTTATTGGTGTTGACGTGACATTGTTAAGGAGCATGAAATTTTCAAATAGGGACAGAGGAGAGGTCTGATTGTTGCTGGACTGTGAGATCCTCTGTGTGGCCATCGCTGCCAAAATATCCCAGAAAAACTTGTGGCACACGAGGGGTGACGCTGCTACCAATCATCTCGCCGCACACTGCGACGTTGATCAAAGAGTGTGTTTGCCAAATGCTGCAGCATTCCTTTAGGTTTGTGCAATTGCAACGCTCCTTGTGCTTTTGGACTGCAGCTGAAAAATCAGTGTGAGGACTGCATTCATCCAAGTAAAGGTCTAGTCATGTGTGAGAGCCAGTGGGCCCAGGCTCGGCCTGCCTGCGACTATTTGCTTTTCCAGCTGTTTCCTAGACTCACCCTGTGAGAGGGAGAGAAAGTGGTGTGTATGTGTGTGTGTGTGTGTGTCAGTTTGGAGGTGGGGAGCGGTGGCGTTGAAGAGGAGATGGAGAGATTCCGGGAGTTCAAGGAAGCAGGCTAGTGAGGAAGAGAGAGGTGAGGAGAAAGTGTATCCGTCTGCAGAGTGTTTGCTCAGTGGAAACACCCCGAATCAACCCTCATACAGTGTATGCTCCCTCTCTCTGTCTCATACACAGAAACACAGAGGAAGATATAGAGTCCTTAGTGCGCATGCCTGTCACATAAACACGCCCATATGCCTGGCTGCCCCTCGTATAGACTGATCCGCCTCTCAGACACAAAGCCACAAGGGATGGCCTAGATTCCAGCACATGCACACACAGGCAGGCTGCGAGGAAAAATATAAAGCACACATATAGATGTCAGAGTAAATAGACTGTAATTGTGCACTCACTGCTTAACCTTCTTTGTACATTCAGTCTATTACAACCAACAGAGTCAACATTGATTTATGTTCAATCCTTGTGTCTAATGTTCATTAAGGCTGGAGTGTTGCAGGATCTCAAGGGGACCGAGGGGTGTGAGCTGTACATTCGGAACCTCGCTGTTTTTAAAGGGCAGTCTCCAAGGGTTTCCTAAAAGCTGCAAAGCCACAACTACTGTTTGACTATAACTTACTTGCCCATTGCCATTTTTAAGTATGACATTTATATTTGATTGCAGCCGTTAATGATTGCAGCAGTCGATTCGGCCTCAAGGATGTTAAAGATTAAAGACAGAGAGCTCTGAGGAAGAAAGTAGAGAAGGTGTCACTTCACACTGTTTTCTCACACACACTTGTCATATCTAACTATGCAGATCATGTTTGTTGTATTTTGCTCCAGGGTTGCTGCCTCGAAGATTTTCTGCCACAACAGTACAGTTGAGACTGAAAGTATTTTGATTGTGAGTGAAAAAGTGTGAACATTTTTTACGATGGTTTGATTTGGTTGAACTTAATACTGAATGGTAACTTAGTCTAGTATGTGTGGAACAGTATAATGTATAGAATCCTATTACAGTCCACTCTCTAGTCCAGCACGTATAAGTACAGCACACATTTTAGTACCAAATAAAATTATGATATAAGATGAGGTCACTTATATAAATGTTTAGTATTTTGTAGTTTAGTAAATAACTATAGGTAGAAAAAAAAAGGGGGGGGGGGGGGGGGTTCTAGTTACTCAATGTGGTCAAAGGAAATGAGAAAATGTATTTTTTTTAAGTGTTGTGGGAAACGTCGTGGAGGAAACCAGACACTCCAAGGACGAAACTATATTAACAAATGAGGAAGTAAACCCTATGGAGGCCTTCCTAATAATGTCTAAATCATTTAAAATCCTGTTGGCAGATGTGGACACACATGTTGGCTTTTTAAAAGTATATCAGAGTGAGTAGCATTTAACAGTGTAATAAATAATCTATAATAGGTGTAGGATCCACTGTTTCAATGGTTTTGGTTTATATGTTTATTTATTTGCTGTATTTGGACACTAGGTGGTGATAATTGATCATTTGGGTTAATTGGGCAGGTGGTATGGTTGAGTGTTTATAGGTCACGGGGTGAACAGGAAATGGTGGCATAGGTGGTGGGAACATTTGGTTCTTCTTACCGTAACGTAACGTAGCATAACGACAACAAACATTTATAATCTCGGGAACAAGAATTCATCATATCATCATCACGGTTTGTCTGCTTCATATGTTACAATAAACAGGAACTTCACAAAGAGATTTCATTGAGGACATTTGTAGGGTCGACCGATGTTGGGTTTTTTGGGCCGATACTGAACTTAATAATGGGGACAGAAAAAAATCTGATACCGATATATCAGCCGATATCTTTCTTAGATCTTATCTCGATCTGTACAGATAGATAGATAGAGATATACAAATGAATGCAATGATCCCTGTGTCGCCGCGTCACACTCTGGAGGATGCTTGTTGTAATCCATATAGCGCCCTCTGCTGGTGAAAGAGAACTGCTAGTGCAATACTATGAAACTCAAATGAAATGCTTTTTGACTGGTGAATAAATCTAGGAATATCGGCGCATATCTGCCGTAAAATTAGCCGATACCGATAGTCACTGGATATGCTAATATCGGCCAACATTATCGGCTGGCCGATTTATTGGTCGGGCTCTAGACATTTGTTAATTTTTTGCTTATGCATCAAGACCTTTCCAGACACCTAAGCAAGTGACTAAAAGCACGATGGGAAATGTGGACATTAGATAGTCACTACAATAGCATAGTTTAGAATAGCATAGTTTAGTATGCTGTAGCCCAGAGTAGTATAGTCCAGTCCAGTCCAGTCTAGTCTTGTCTAGTCCAGTCTAGTCTAGTGGGACAGTACAGCGCAGCATAATGTTTAGTGACGTTCAGCACAGATAAAAGGTCTGCAAAACAGTCAAATGTAATTTAACAGAATATCTCAATTCAGTTTGAATCCAGTCAGCTTTATTGACGTGAATGTGACGATATTTTCAAAGCACAACAAAGAATACAATATTGATAGTAATTTATAATCAATAATGATATTATAACAAGAGTAGTAGTCAGGTAATTATTAAAAAAACAACTAAACTATAAAAAACTAATAAAAACAGACAGAAAGTGTTACTCATTGTGAAATATTATCTTTTGTCATTTTATTAGATATTCTATTATAGAAAAATAAAGTATAGTATTAGTATTATTAGTAAATTCTATTGTTTTCTATTCTACTGACAAAGCATGGTACAGTACAGTACAGTTTATTATTAGTGTAGTGTAGCATAGCATAACATAGAATAGAATAGTATAGTGTAGTGTCGTGTAGAACAGGAAAGAATAGTGTAGCATAGCATAGAATAGAATAGAATAGTGTAGTGTAGCATATAATAGAATAGAATAGTATAGTGTAGTGTAGCATAGAATAGAATAGAATAGTATAGTGTAGTGTAGCATAGAACAGAAAAGAATAGCGCATAGAATAGCGTAGCATAGCATAGCATAAAATAGCGTAGCATAGCATAGCATAGCATAGAATAGCATAGCATAGCGTAACGTAGTGTAGCGTAGAATAGAAAAGAATAGTATAGTTTAGTTATGTGATGTGTAGTGTAGCCTAAAATAGAATAGAATAGTGTAGTGTAGTGTATTGTAGCGTAGCAAAGCATAGCATAGCATATCATAGCATTGCATAGCATAGTATAGTGTAGCGTAGCACTGAATAGAATAGAATACAATAGTATAGTGTAGTGAAGCGTAGAATAGAATAGAGTAGTGTAGTGTAGAGTAGTGTATGGTAGCATAGTATAGTATAGCATAGCATTGCATAGCATAGAATAGAATAATATAGTGCAGCATTCTGTGGTGCTGTAATCTCAGTAATCAGTCTACTCTACTGCAGTTTAATGCAGTTATACACGGGCATCAGAAGAAAGTTGAACTACATTACAGCTGCTGGCCACAATAGATGACCCATACATCCAGCTGTGATAATCTTATTAATGTTACTGTAACATCAAACTTCATCTATGATGAATACATCCTCACTGCCTGACAACAGCCCATTGCAGCCAGACAAACACTCATAAAGGTATTCTTAGACATGCAACAGTGCTATTCTGAAACCATTCACACTGCCTAACATGATGAAACCGGTGCTTCTTTCCATGTAATGACAACATGTGGAACAAGAACAAGAGGCACTGCTTTTAAAAAGCCTTCTTTGAAGGCATGAAATACAAATTAAAAAAGCAAACTCTAATGCCTTCGAGGAAAGCAGCCGTGTGATGCCTAAATTGTTTTTATCATCGCCTGAAGCAAGCTATGGATTGCTCACTGTTGACAGCATGGAACCTATTGGACTAGAAAGGTCATAGGTCGGATACTTGTACAACTAAATGGCTTCAAGTCCAGTTTGTGAGCCCTTGATAAAAAATTAAGAAGGAACAAAACTCCTTCAGGCTGGCAAAGAATAAGAGGTGGATACATGAGAGTACAATAACTCATAATTACAGACTCACAACCTCTTATTCACACTTACTAAGTGGACAATTAGCACTGCTGTGTCTTTACATACACACTATGGAGACCAATCAGGAGGTCTGTGACATATTTTCACTAACTTCTCATGTTCTTTGTGTGTGTATATACTATCAGTTACCACCAGTTTCCAGGACTAAGGAACCAGAAAGAGAGAGGAGATGATGCTGGAACTTTCATATATTATGTATAGGTATATCATGAATAATTCATGATGAAAACATTGGAGTTACAACAACGTATATTAACAAGCAAACACAGCATTGCAAAATTATACATTTGGACAACACAAAAAGATAACAAATGGATAAAATAATTATTTCCTTTTTTGTACCATCTCTCTCATTTCCATTAAAAGAGACAAGCAAACACTCCCCGCATCCTTAGCTGGAGGATATAAAGATACTGAATTTTACATTTGTTTTGCTTTACCTTTTTATTCCCGAAATGTTTATTAGGCTGTCTGCAACGTCATGACACACCCCTATATGGTGAGGAGACAGCTGGAGAGTCAACGCGAGACTGACAAGCGGCTCGACCAATGGGAGCAGACTACATCCCAGAGTGGAGAGCTGTGATTGGTTTACAGTGGGATTATATATGTATAGATATGCCTTGCTGCTCCAATGTGGGGGCGGGACTATGTAGTAGCGCACTCCTCTCCTTCAACTGTATGTTGAGTCAGATCTAAAGAACTGGACTAACCGAGTGTGTGCTTACGTTGCTCTTCACGTGGACTAATGTAAGTTATGTTGCTCTTCTTGTACTTTTTTTTGAGCGTAGTGAAAGGTGTTGCAACACTGTTTTTATCGTTGTAGTTTCACTCTTTTTTTCCCCGTGTCATTTTGCTGAGAAGTGCTTTCAGGCCGTGTGGCACACGCGCCGTTCAGGCCAGCAAAGTGTGCGTAATGTAGCGTTAGCGGGCTGCGATGTTTTGACATACCGCTGACGCAAACAATGCCTCGGTGTAACGCTACTGTCATTGTAACATACAGTGGCCATGTCGCAGCCTCCCTGCTACTACAACACAACAACATAAAGGGGGTGTGCCTATTAAAATGTTCGTGTTGTAAGTACTGATAGCTGCGAGTGTCCGAGCACCGTCGGTCGCCCGTGGAGGAAGGGGACGGCGAAACCCCTCTTTAAGAAGTAATAATTGAATAAAGCCGACTGTGCTGGAAAATTAACAAACATAGTAACATGAATTCAGACGTGTCTTAAATGCTTTGGAGACACTCTTTAATTCGGCGCTTCTCTCACTATAATCATCGTCCTATTAACGCCTTGGAGAGCAGCACACAATGTAAACATTTATACTTCTAAAAAAAGTTTGCTTTGGATATCGTCTTTCACTCATGGCTGTGTCTCCTCACTTCAGTGCCGAATATATTTCGTGTTAAAGAGTGATTCGCTCAAGGTCTAAGGTCTTGTTCACAGCGATGTTTACTTCTGCCTGAATAAGGCAACTATTGAATTGCCAGATTTATTGAATGACGTTTGGCGTAACATAGTGTCCATGCGAGAAATAACTGGCCGTCACCGCGGGTCTAACGTTACCCTCTCCCCAGCCCCTCCAGACTGACCGTAAGATAGCACAGCCTCACCACTCCTCCTTTTTTTCCCCGTCTCTTGACAGTTTTGTTTTATACGGAGGAAAAGTTTTTCAGCCTGGGAAAATTGTTAACAAGCCGCCTTCAACTCCACTGGCTCCGGAAAATCTGGCGCCCTGGCTCCAACATTTTGGGCCCCCCCCTCTGCTACTACACCAAGTGAAGGTTGATATGCCACATCAGGTAAGAATAAAAACATCCACTAATATCTTGTGTTTCTTGAGTGTGTGTGTGAGTGACAGAATCGCTTTACTGTGGTTAGCATGTGATGTTGTGTGCTAGCAGCTCTGCACACAAACCTCGCAGCTCTCTCTCTTTGTTTCCCCGCTACAGCACGTTTTTACGTGCGTTGAGGCCACATGGCATTTCACATTGCAGATTGATTTCGCATTTCAGCACAACTTCTACACCAGGTTCTGTTTTGTGCATGGTGTTATTGTTAAAGGCGGGTGCTTCCCTCCACATTCCACATGTGTATGCCTGCCTGGCTGCAGCGGGGCCAGTGCGCAAATCCCTGCAAATCCAACAACGCCGATAGGAAAATAAGACGAAATGGAGGTCTTTACGCTGCATTGAATGAACACGTATCTATGGCTGTCTTTTCAAACTGATAAGCACAGGTGATCGTGGAATCCTATAGAAGTCCTTTACATGCCTCCCGTCCCGGAGGTTGTCAGTCTCAGGAGGCTGCAGGCAGGGAAGACAAAGGACAGATCAGCATGGTGCTAAGTGGAGGAGAATGGACCAGGGAGGATAGACTTCAATCAGCCACAACAGTTTAGGTTAGTTCAACTTAGTCCATTGCAAATGTATAAACAAACATGGTAAATTAAAGCCAGACTAAACTAAAATACTATTTATTAAAGTGTTAAATGATACACTTAAATACATAAAAGAAAGAAACACAGAACAGGGCATGCAGTTTATAATGCACTTGATGCACATTTGTTAAAGACAGTAGAGTAAGTAGGAGCTTATATGCATATAGAATCCACATTGCAAACAAGCAGGAACTATTGTGAGGCTGAAGGGAGAGTGTTGTGCCGTCATGTGTTAACCATCCATCATTTTATTGTGTTATTTTGTTTGGTTGTATATTCCACTCTTGAGCTTCTGACAGATCAGGCTGACTGACTTACGTTTTCAGTGAAACAGGTCTTACAGACGTCCTAATGACATGTTCAGTGTCAGTTCTTCTGTTGGTATGGGCGACAAGAAGGAGGTGGAGATAAGTGATGGTTGACTTTGTATAATGTAAAAGTCTACATATCATCCCAACTTAATTGGAAAGTGATGGAAGTGCTTAAAATTCCCATCTGTAACACGTTGTATCAAATGTGTTTACTATCAGATAATTGCAACCATCAGGTGATGACTGTGTTACATCCAGTGTGAAGACGGTTGTGTTTTGGTGTTGGTTATGAGATTTGTGTTGATAACTCAAACCATCTCACGTTTCTCTTCAGTCATTATGGACAATTTCATTTTTATGCATTCCACTTTAAAGTCTGTATTTTGAACAGAATCCCCGATCCTGCTTTGGTGAGAATTGATGTCTAAAAAACTGAATTGAAATAGTTGCATTAGCCTTAAGTATGGACCCTGTGTGTGTCTTTATTCAGCCTGACACATTACTCCTGTGTTGGTGATACGTAGTTGAATTCACAGGGACAGTTCCAGTCCCCTTTTTTTCCTCTCGTGTTGATTCTGTTGATATGATGAAAGACCATCACAGCACTTTGGGCAGATTTGGGGCAGAGGCGACCACAAGATAAGAAAGTTAATGTTTTATTTGTTGAAGAACATGCTGTGTTGTATTTTGCTACATTGTGGTTTTGTTTCACTATTTGTAAGTTTGCTTGTTTTGGCACATTGTGATTTTACCGGGCGGCTGCTCTCCTGTGTTGTGAGTAAACACACCGTGCTACACCCTGCAATAACATGATTCACTGACCACTTACCTCCCACTGCTGCTCCACTAGAACCCTCTATCTGAGAGAGAGCATGGGATCATGTCTGAAGTAATATACACTTTCAATTTCTCAAGATACACATCATAGGCTGAATCTATGGAGTCAACAAACAGTCGATTATAGTTTGTTTTATTCTGAAGAGGAACAATCGCTCTGTCACTTCACTGTGTCGATTCCTTCATCTAAAGGTTCCTCCCACCCAGCTTGTACCTCAGTGGGATACAAAAGGTCTTTTTCTGTAATGAGGACTTTAGTGGGGCACATTGTGCTCAGGAGGTTTGCTCTCTGCTGAGTTACAGGCTTGTTGTAAAATGATAACAGATGCATGTGGGCCTCAAGGTGCAGCACACTATTTTGAGATGTAAGCTTATTCCTGCAATATGGAATGCATGTGTGCAGATGTGGGCATACGAACACATTTACAGTTTTTACATTCGAGTCCACACTCGCTCTAAAGTTGTTCCTGAGCTAAACGTCTCGAGTGTGCCGGCGGAGTTCATTGAGTTCGAAGTTAGTGCTGCTTCTTTTTCGCCTGAAAAGTTGGTTGCAGTGTTGTCTCATTACAACACAGAAACACGGTTTGTTAGATTACTACGTTTGTTTTTAAGTCACATTTGTAACAGTGGATCACAAAATATAACGTGCAATACAGGAAGAGCCTTTGAGCTCTGGGTGGACAGTTGTTGGGTTTTATAAACTGTGGTTTGTGAAACCTTATTACAGTAGAATACTGTAATAAAGGGGATGTTTAAGAGGTCTGCAATTTACAACTATTTTCAGTGGCATGGATGAGTCTGGTCAGTATAGTCCTTATTAATGGACTATTTATTTGATCTACCATATGTAATTATTAATTAATATGTTGTCAACCATTGAATAAGTCAACGACCATTTTGATGGTTCTTTAACTGGTTGTTTCTTAAAAAAACAAAAACAAACAAATCCTCTGATTCCAGCTTCCTGGACGTTCTGTTTTCTTTACCCTGCTTTGACACAAACTGGATGTCGTTTGTCTGAGGATTGATCAGAACATTTGAGGCGGCATGTTGGGCTTCGGCAACCAATGATCAACACTTTAAACCCTTTTAAGACTTTTCTAGGACCAAACTACTTATTGATTAATCACGATACGAGTTGACAGTTTAACCCCCCCAAGAGTTGTGGCTTGAAATAAATACCTTTTAAAGTTAGCAGTGATGCCAAAATAGAAAGTGTAATAAAGCAATGTTGCTCATCGATTTGCAAAGCGACCCATCGTGGGAAAATCTGTCTTGACATATTCTATGAGCAGCTACCTGGGTGAAATTAGTCACCGTTTTTTTGATTTTCACACTGAATAGATCTTTGAATCACTAACCCTCCATGCACAATATCACTTTTGACCTACTTCTGGGTTGTCTGTCTTCGTACATGGTGTGCAGGATTTCCAGTGGGAGTGTGTTGTGCATTTCCATGAGATGTCGAGCACCCTATTTCCAAGTGTAGGTTGAGGCAGATGGGTGACACTGTTGTCTCTTGACTTTCTCCTTGCTTGCTTATATTGTTTGGGGGTATTAGGAGGTCATTCAGTAATTTATTTATATTTGGCAAGTTTAGATGCTGCTTTGGCTCAGTGTGTGATCCTGAATCAACACTGTGAAAAGGATTTCAGCAGACAAATATTTGGAGACTGCTTCCACTTAAATCTCCACTGTTGGCAGATTTAGATGATTCCTTCGTCATAGACAATAGCTCAGGTTTAGTAAGCCAATCAATGATTTAAATCAGCAATCATTGCGTCGGGATGTGCACATGAAGTTGTTTTTTTGATCCTGATCCAAGTCCTTCTTAACATTCACTTTCTGCCAAAGCGGAGTCTGATCTGATGCTTCTTTTTTCACTGAGATGATAATAACTCCATCACATCTGAAGGTAATTAATGAAATGTTTCAAATAAACAGCCACAAAGACGAGTGCTTGTTCCTTGAAGATAATTCTAATCAATAAATTGAATGTTTTGCACACCGCACTTTGCAACTGATAAAGAAGGAGCCGAGATGATAAATTGTTGGATTCTGACCTGATTTTTTTGTTTTGTTTTTTGACCACTTACACAATCTTTTTTTCACAAGCAGGCTAAGATGGAAAACACTACAGTGGATCAGAATTTGATAGCCTTTATTTTTGCTGATACTGGTCCATAAAAGTATTCCTGGAATGGCACCCCTTGATCACAACATCTCTGGTAATGCATCGAACAGAAGTCATGTCAGCAGTGAGCAATATCCTCATCCATCAAAGATTTTCAACTTAATACACTCTTCACAGAGAAGAGAGGAGCCGCTCTTATTACAATGCCACAAAGAGACATGGAGATAGATTTGAAGTAGAGTGAAAGTAGCAATAATCTCCCTCTTTCATTTTTGGTTGTTGTCTCCATCTTTTGTTCCAAGAGCTGATCGCTGCTCTGCACTTCTCAGTCCTCCTGTCCTGTCATTCAAACAGCTCTGTTGTCTTTCCTCTTGAATTTTCCCTTTTGTCTGTTGAGCCACGGTGTTCACACCAACCACTTTCTCTTCTGCTTATTTCAAACAAAACACATCACTCCCTGTGTGGTGGAGGTTTTTGTTCCCAAAGGAAAAGCCTACCAGGCACCAGGTGTTTGCAGTGACAAAAATGTCACACGTTTTATGAACTTAGTTTGAATCAGCGTTGAAAAGAAATAAGTCAGTGAAGGAAAAGTGAAAAACAGATATGTGTTTGCATTGTGACATTCACATGTAACAGATTACTTCATTTTTATTGTTCTTTTGTTCCCCCTCTCCGCCCCCCTCCTTAATGTGAACAGGGGCTAATGGATTCCTTATGAGGTTTAATTGTGTAGCTACAACATAAATGCAGTCGAGGCTCTGGTGTTGTGGCTGGTGTGATTAGGTCTCGTTTGAAGGCCCTAAGGGGCTTGGCGAGATAAACGTCAATAGCGGCTCACCTCTCAGTTTGAGGTCACAGGCTACCATAGAAGCAGTGCTTATAGAAATGCAAGTTCTAATGTTTCAACAAACTGAATGACTCCGTGCTGGTGAAAAGAGGCTAAAACCACATGAGATCATGAGGTCGGAGCTGCATGGGGTGGTCTAGGGGAGCTTTAGCACAACATGGGCACTGACAGGGTTTGAGGTTACATTTCCAGAGGGTTTAAAGGTATTGATCATTGGAAATATATTGCACATGTAGGATTTTATTGCAGTTAATTTCTTACAGATAACTCCTTGGAGTGTTGATCATAGATGGTATGTAGGGTCGTCACAATACCATAAAGCTCCATATTAAATATCAAACTATATCAATACCTGTTTCAGCGTTGCAGCAACAAAAATAAAAGTCTTAGTCATAGTTCCTATAGCAAACTCTTGCATTGTCTAAATTGCACAATCAAACTGTCATTATTTGTGAAAATTAGAACATGTCACCTCCTCTGCTCTCTGTTTGTTTGTGACATCGATGTAACTTTTGCGTCTTTATGAGGCTACTCTTTTCAGTAACCAGTGGAGCCAAATCTTTACTAATTACATTTTTTGTTGGTCAATTGCAATAGTGACTGAGTTCTCCCTCCAGGCACAGACCAGCCAGTCCTTCATAATGTTCATCTGCATCCATTTGAATTGTCAGGCTGACTTAAGATAAAGCACAGGCCCCACTTTCCTCTGAGCAGGGCTTAATGCGGCCAGAGAGAAGCTTAAATGCTTAACACAAGTCTAAAATCACCACCAGTCTGTCTTTTTGGCGAGTAAACTAAAGACAGGAGATCTTGATCTGCCTTCAACTTCAGTTTATTCTTTTAAAAGATATAATGCTGGCACAGGCTACAATGTATTCCCTTTCTATGCTTGTAACCCCAAGTGAAGAGGTTAATTGTTTGCATCACATTTTATGGTTTACAGTTTTTCTGCCAGATTTTTTTTTATCCCATTGGCACCTGATGAGAGCACTGACTTTGTAGTTTATTCGATAAAAGAATGGCAGAGAATCATGGCATTGAAATGAAACATCACACCATAACACCTTTGCTCCTGACATTAGGCTAGTGCTAAACACTGACTGTACGCTTTAAGATACAACTTTGTCACCAAATAAGTCATTTATTCAACACCCATCAGCGGTGCTCAGCTGTGCTCAGGACAAGATCCTTTACGACTATGCTCTGTCTACCCCATGATGGCCGAATTTTAATTGGCTCAGTAAAGCTGTAAAAAAAGTCTCTTTCTTTTCCCCATCACCTCCACCATTTGGCTGCATGAAAATAAAATGGAATGGAAGGAATTTTCGTGTCAACGTTAACGCCTTGAAATAATCCCTGAATTAGTTCCACAAAGGACGTGTTTCTGTGACTGAATGGCGAGCAAACTAAGGTTGCAGTTTCATCAGAGGACACTGGTTAGTTTTTCTAACTACCCAATTCCACTGCAGTTGCTGTTAAAAAAAACAAAACATCGAAAAATGTATTTTAAAAAATCACTGATGATTCGTCCCTGCAGGAGTCCCTTTTTTGCAGAGCCCTGCCTGCAATACTTTTGGCGTGCATGCTGATAAAGCCGTCACATCGAGGCATGTAATCTGATTATTACAATTGCCAAAAGATAATCTACAAAAAATCAGTTCATCAGCTGTGGATATAGTCACTTCCTGTTGCTGATTTGACCTCCCACCACAACATTTTCCTGTGCGGTTTAAAAAACAACTTAGATTTCTGAAATGCTGTGACATGGGAAATAACGATTTTTCTCTTTCTTAATGGGAAATAAGGAATCTCATTACTACACCACTGTCACACAAACACAGGCTTTTAACATGAGATAATCAGTCTGCCTGTGTTTCCTAATGTGAACAGCTCACTCATTGACTTTGACCTCAGTTTAATTGGAATCAGACTACCAAGCTCCATGCTGAAGATATTTCCAGAAGGAGCCAAAAGTCACATTGTTACCATCATTGCCTTTCTGTGGGCGAACGCACTGTTTCCATTGATTTTTAAACAAGAGGCCTTTTAATTAGACTGATGTGAGAGTTAACTTGAACGTGTTTTACTGCCACATTTAAAGCATGACTGCCTCATTAGTGCAGCCACCCATTAAACCTGAAGACGTGTGTGTGTGTATGAATTGGTCTATGGTGGACTCACAGCAGTGCAGGTACTTGAATATTCTGCTTTGTGGGCTATGAAAGAGCAGAAACGTAGAGTGACACACAGATCGTTACTTCACACATTAAATTCAGCGTGAGGATCCAAAGTCAAAGCTTTTGCATCATGATAAAGACTTTAAAATGCACCAGTCATCTTTCTGTGTTAGCAATGGATCAAATCACCGACTTTAACAGGAAAGTGTTTTTAAATTTAGTATTTTAAATTGTCAGTTCTCTCTAAAAGGCCTTCAGTCTACTGTGGTTTTTATTGAAATAAAAAAAAGAAAAGTGCATTATGATTTCAATAAGCATGCAGCATCAACTTCAGTTAGTCTAAGGGCGTCCGAAGTGTTCCCCTGAGTTACTAGAGTTTCCATTTTTAAGTAAAAAGAGCCAAAACGAGCACATTTTGCAGACTTCTTCATTACTATTAGTGAATCATTTTAACATTTTTTAAGGAATGATTCATCCAAGGCGTTTTCATCCATGTAATGAGTTGATCACTGTTACACTGGTCACTTGAAGCTGATTTTAACTCTGAAACAGCTGACTTACAATTTTGAACATTTTCTGTTTACGTCTCCACCCAGTCACAGAAAATGTGCAGCGAACCTGCAGAGCGTTTAACTCCTCCATCACCTCCTCCTCTGGTGATTACAGTTCTGTAAGTCTGTCATTCTGAGACAAACTCTTTGCCTGCCATGCTCCAAGTGTGTGCAGCTCTGTGTACAATGACACAGTTGGAAGAATATTTTGCTGTGATTAAAGTGACCCAATGAAGTCCATTCTTGACTGATGATTCATATGATCAAGGTGGGAGAGGCAGCCCGAGATACTCTCTCACGTGTCATCATTTGGAGGACCCTGAATGTTGTTTTAATGTGTCTGTACATGCAGAGGAGACAAATAAGATACGTCTTGATAGAGAAAGTGAAAGCTCTATTTTTCCCTCCTGCCACACGTCATCTTGTGACTGTCATCATTTAATAATGCTCTCCCAAAATGGCCTTTTAGCGTTTCTACATTTTGCAGGGAATCGCCCCGAAGTGCGACGGAAACATAAAACACTGGCGAATGAGATTCAGCTTCTCAATTCGCTCTTTCTGTGTCTGTCTGAGGCCCGGTGCAAGGGGCTCTCAGTGAGCTACTAACCCCTCTCAACCTTTTTTTCCCTTCCCTTCCCTTCCTCATTTTCTCTTTTTTTCCCCTGACGCTGTAGCTAAGAGAGAGAGAGAGAGCGAGAGAGAGAGAGAGAGCGAGCAAGCGCGAGAGAGACAAGCCCACAGAGAGGGATTGGTTGTAACTCAGCGGGCCCCCCACAGAAGGCTCCACCCATCTCATCCTGTTTGTGGGACAATTAGTCATCCAAATGTGATGTGGATGAGCGAGCACCGCGCTGCATGCCCACACACACCCTCTAAAAGCGCTTTAAGTCAATAACCTTTATTATTACCACTGCCATAAATATAGAAATATTTCATGCCTCACTGTCTTTCTCTTTCCTGCCTGCATCTTTTTTGACACGTGTACACACACACATTGGATGCAGTGTAAATGTAAAACAGCGGGCTAAAGCTGACGGTACAGGACCAAGCATGTTTCTCGCTCGCTCCCTCCTACGCACACACACACACACACACACACACACACACACACACACACACACACACACATGTTCTCTCATAGTTTTACTGCTAGCATGCAGCTTTCTATAAAATCTAAAAGTCTTGAACCCACACATTAGGTATCCCATTTTCACCATGGAACCACAGGTGCTTTTTGTTCTGCAGATACCTTCCAGATACTTCAAGCTCAGAACAAACTTTTACATTCTGTGTCTTGTGTGCTTCACTAAAAATAGCAGGACTTCTTGTCCTGCTATGCAGAACACTCCAGACTAACTACATAACTGTCCTCACATGGAGACCAGCACTGCGACTTTGGAATTCAAAATAAATAAATAAATCATATTTAACATTTACTTAACGTGTGCATGCCTCTGTTTCTATCTCCCTGGTACTTTTAGACACTGAAGGTGACTCTAAAATGGGTAACAAATGTGACTTAAATTGTAGAAGTCTCTGCTGGAATTACAAATGACTTTGAGTCCTAAAATTGGCATCTTGAATCCTGGTTTCTTTTTTTTTTATCTCTTCAAGTAATTAACTTGGACAATTCTTGACTATCTATATCTCAATGTCTACCTAATTTATGATTTCCTGTCCTACAGTATTAGTCCGTCATTACAAAATGAACTACTTCATTCATAAAGGCTTTAAGAACAACAGCATGTCCCGGCTGTGTGAATAAAATGATGTCTAATTCATATCAGAGACATGATGTCTTAGTTGGTTCCATTAATTCATTTGTTTAATGTCCTACTTTAGTATTTTTCACAGTGGGGGGTGTGACCCCCCACAGGGTTGCCAGGGGGCACTAGGGGGAGTCGTGAAAAATTGGAGGGAAGAGGGGGGAAATGGAACAAAAGAAAATCAACTACATTATTTATAAGATTTCTGTCTTTTTCTTTTTCAATGCAATCATTCAGTAAAGACCTTTATTTAAATCTCAGAGAATCACTGAGGGAATTATCAATGATGTCGAGAGAACAACCAAACAGAATCAATACAAATAAAGACAACACAATTAAAAACACTTACATTCAAAGGCAGAGTAGTTTAAAATCAGAGTTTCTAACTCACCCAAATTAAAGACTGTTACAAAAAAAGACGTTGAATGAAATACTGATAAACACAATTATTCATTAATTATACAAAATAAGCAAACAACCAGGAGCTGTCCTTGTACAAGTGATTTAAGACGTTTTGATGACGGGGGATCCCCACCATATGCTAACGTTTTATATCCTTGGCATGGCAACGTTTGAGAAACTCGGTCCTAAATGATGAAGCCATAAAAGTGTGATGTGTACGGTGGCCCTGAGAGCTCAAACCAGTTTTAGAAAAAAAAAAAAACATGCAACAACACAAGCAAGAAAATACGATTGAATCGATCTGACAACACGTGATAGACAACGTGGCTCGTGGTGGGATGTGTGTTGCAGTATATGTTCCTTTAATGGTTTTTAGTTGTGTTATAGTTTTATGGGTGTGTTACAGAGTCCAGGTCTTTTGTGGTATTTGTTTGCGTTGTCATATCTGGTTCTTTTACGGTCTTTGGTCGTTGTGGAAACTTGGTTTGTTGCAGTATCTAAATGCTTTATATCTCTTCTTTTACGTTCTTTGGTTGTTGTGGTCTTTGGTTGTGTTGCAGTATCTAAATGTTTATGTTGTTGTCATTAGTTGTTGTGGTCTTTGGTTGTGTTGCAGTATCTGGTTCTTTACGGTCTTGGGTGTGTTTTTTGTATTGTGATGCTGTATTGAGTTAAGTCGCAGTATCTGGATCTTTTGTGGTATTTGGCAGAAACGTTGTGATTGGTTTTGTCTTCTGTATTTGCAGCTTGTTTTCCAAGTCCTGCACACGTGTCAAATCGAGTGAGACGTTTTTAAATCTATTCGCATTTGTCTTTTTTAACTCTCACTGTCTTGAGCTCTAAGGCCACTGCAGACATGACTTTCTTTTTATTATGCACATTATACGACTTTAATGAAGTGCAGGAACAAGTTTCAAGCAATAATGATATTATCAGATGATTGCTGGAACTGTGAAGCTACTTCAGGGCAAATGAAACAGGAATGAAGGGATCAGGAGGTTAATGTTTATACAGATTAATTTAATGTCATTTTAATTTATCCGCCGTGTCCTTTTGTAAGATATCTTTTCACTTTATGATAATTTGACCATCTTTATACTCCTTGTTCTCTTCCGTTTCTCTGCTGACTATTTTCTGACTGTGCTCATCTCCTGTTCGTTCATCGGCCTAAACACAGGCTGTGTGTGTGTGTGTGTGTGTGTGGCCTGTATGATTAATATTACCGAGTCAAGTCCCGCTCCTCTCTGTGGTCAACGTGTCCTCTGGAGTGTCATGCTGCTGTGCATTATCAGGGAACACAGGGACAGTGTGGAAAATGCACTTAACACAGACTTTAATGACTCCATTCTCCAGATGTGTATCTCTGATGATTTAGTTTTAAAGGAGCTTCGACAGTGAGTTTGTCTCTGCATATAACACAATCAGTACATACGTGCTGAGTACAGTATGTACAGCAGGATTACATAACGCTTGAGCTCAATAATCCCTCCAATATTCATTGAAAGAGTCAGAGTCCAGGTGACGTTTAAGTCCAGTAATATTCATTACATTGTAATTAAATGGTATTGAGATGACTGTTGTGGCACAACAACATAGTTATTGTTAACCAAATCTTGTAAATAAAAAATACATAATTGTAATTTTGGCATGCACAGATTGTCATTGCAATCAAAGATAATCAAACTGAATTTCACAAACATTAAAATGGACGTGGGGTATGATTTTTTTTTTCTTCCGTATGTTGTCGTCGTCTTTCTCGATTCCCCTCAGGTGATTGGGGCACGTTTTATTTGCATACTTTGTCCACTCTATAGAACGGGCTTAATGCAACACAGCTTTCCCCGTGTTTTTTGTTGAGTTGTTTTGGTTCCTAAATTGCTCTTAAATCAAATTCCTGGTAGCAGTAAAATCTTAATTTGCCTTTAAACATGCTCTGTCTCTGCCTCATTTCCTTGCGTTGCCCTTCTTCTTCTCCTCCACTGCCAGCATTTAATGCTTATTTTTCTCTCCTTCTACGTTCCTCTCTCTCTCTCCCCCTCCCTCCCTCCCTCCCTCCCTCCCTCACTCCCTCACTCCTTGTTTTGCAATGTTTTTTTTCTGTTATGTTTCTACTGTGTTGCTCTACCCTGTTCTCCTTTGAACTCCTGCTGTGTGCTGTATTGTGTAGCGTTTAAGACTCTTATTTTACTCCTGGCAGGGACAGGAGTCAGCTCGGGTCAGATTTGTTTTAGTGTAACGCTGATCGTGGCGTGCAGCAGGCCTATATCCGAATGCCCCAGAGTTTACTGCAGAAGAAGAACACATTCATATGTAGTCGCTCTCTTTCTAACACATGCACACTGCAGGCCGCCTCGTCCTTCGGACTGAGTCATTCTGAAAAATGACGCAATATGAAAACAATAAGAAAGAAACATTTTCTTCAGACTAGACATGGCGTCTTTCTCACGTCTGGGCCGGTTGCATCAGTATGTGTGTGGTCTTCTTTGAATAATACGTTCTCTTATCACGGCATGTTTTGAGGTGTGGTGTTAGTGGGTTGTTGCTCGTGTTACTTCTTTGAGATACTTTGATTTTGTGTGTTTACGATTAGCTGATTGGTTGGCTTTACAGCTCGTGTAGACAGTGGCACCAGTTTATCATCTTATGTAGTTATATAGTGACAATGAATTAATTATTTATCCCACAGAGTAAATAGATTGAGCATGTTTTCTGTCTGTTTTTTGGGGATTCATATTTATTCAAAAAGAAAACATGTATTTAGTTCACTTCAAAGACAGTTCTAGCAGCAGCAGAGAGGACAATCAGAAGAAGAGACTTTTTCATTTCAAACTAAAGGGGATTCAAAGTTTGACATCATTTGATTTCAGATGACATCATTTGATTTTATTTGTTTTTCTGACTTAATTAAGCAGAATAGAACTTTGCACTTTTGGCCTATTTTTGTGATGGATCAGAAACCGTGAAATCAGATGTGCTCATTGCTCAGGCTTTTAAATACCTATGGATGGAGCTAAAACAGTGAGCAGTGTTGGGGGGGGGGGGGGCAGTAGCTCAGTCTGTAAAGGGACTTAAGTTGGGACCCGCTTGTAGGGATGGGAATTTACAGTCATTCGATTGTGATTTCTTTACTGTAAAAATAACAAAGACGTCAGATGCAGACGTCCCTGTGGTGCGCAAAGTTTTCTGCTGTGTGTCGCAAGTGATGTTAACACATGACTCCGTGGTGAGAGCTGTCCGTCAGTCGGTTGTAACAGAGCTGTCCAGTTCCGCTGCATCTTTTCCACTCTGGTAGCTGTTGTTAGCGGTGATGGTGACTTTTACCCGGGCTTGACAAAAGCTATCAGCTTGCAGAAGCTCTCACCTTCCACAACACTTAACGCGAGCATATCTCCAGTCACTGTTATTTTGTTATTAGCTTGTCTGGACATAAGGACATAATCTTCTCCGCCCTGGTATCATCACAACGACGTGTGCTAACAGGGTTAGGAAATGATGGAAAGTGAGACTGCCTGTTGTCTCTCTCCGCTGGTTTGTCCTCGTGCTTTAAGCTTAAGTGCTTAAACACCAAACTAGTATTTCTATGATATGCAACTTTAACGCCTCTTAGCGTTCACCGCACGTTATCATCGTCTTTTGTTTTGTTTTTTAAAAGTGCTCTCACCTCTGGAGCAATATGTCCCTGGATAGTTACTGTAGCTGCTATAGAGCAGTTGTTGTTGCCGTAATCCGTTGTTGAATAAAGCTGAAGCTGTAGCTGGAGAAGCTACATCTCTGTGTACCGTTTATTATTTTCAAACTCAGAAAGTAATAATGTAATAAAATAAAAATGAATCTCATACTGACCCGCAGCCTGAAGTCTATTAAACTATTTGCAGGCAGCTTGACGGTGTGTGTGTGTGTGCATTTATAGTTGGCAGTCTTGAGGGTCAAGCCGCACTGAGATCATTCTTAATTACTTACTACTTGCAGCTGAGACTGAGTGCCGTCATAAGCGCTGAATATCTGCTGACCCCAAAAACAGAGCCAAAAAAGAACAACAACAACAAACAGAAACAAACCACCACAGTGCATTCAGTAATCAATCTATGTAGACCCCCCCCCCCCCCCCCCCCCCCCCCCCCCTTCTGTATTTACATGACTACCACTCCACAGACAGGGTTGTGGTTTTTTTAATCTTGCACCTGTGCTGCAGGTAAAACCGCGGGCCTATTGATTCCAAACCACACAGCACTAAAGGGATGTTGTGATTACATTCATTGGCTTGAACAGTTGCATTACTGGTTTCACTTTCAGGCCTTAAGGCAACGAATCTATGAAATGTGAATAGATGTGTGCTTCCCACAGAATGACTTCATTGTCTACTTGAATAATTTCTAAGACTATTTAACCCTTTTTTTTCTACTAGTTTCTTTTTTATTTGAACATTTTAATTCCACATAATTCTCCACCTTTTCAGTGTTTACTCTTAACTTACTCAAATCTGCTCTGCTTGCCTCTCATTGCCCAAAAAACACAACCCACTCAGAAACTGGTTATTTGGATTTCACAACAGCCGATAAGCCAAAAATAAAAAGGGATGCCAAATATGCTTTGGCATCCTTTCATTACGCCTGCTCGAGTAAACTTTGTGTTGAAAACATAAATAGTATTTTTTATAATAGTAATTTATTTAAATAGTATTTGTGTCAGGTCAGATCTCGTCTGTACAGATTCGTCTCTCCCTGGACGCTTGCAGGAGTTATGACACCAGTCATTTCAACTCCTTCCCTTCCTTTCCAAAATTAGACCTGAGAGGTGCAGATGGCCCATTTAACAGCGCCAGCTCTTCAACACTCCCATCACTCATCCACCATCCATCCTTCTTTTGTTTGCACGGCACGTTCCGATTGTTTAGTCAGATTTGGACGCATGCATTGGTTAATATATCGTACCATCTGTCCGTGTCGTTGCGTGATGTTTGCTCTGCCTGTCACTTTTAGAGCTGTCAAAACAAAGTCAGACGGTCCTGTATATGCATGGCATTAATGTTAATGCTGGTGGCTCTAGGCGTCTGACGGGTGCCGTGTGCTCGGAGTCTGCAGCCATGTTTTGGTGCCAGTCTGCGTGTGGGTCAGAGGTATCACAGGGAATGCATACGTGTTTGATTTAGTCCGTTCTGTGTGTGTGCATGACGTGTCCAGTGTGCACGCTGAAAGCTGACACAGCTGTTTCACAGTAAACCACAGTTTCTCCACACTATCTACAATTTCACTCCCTGGCTCTACTCCAATCAGCTCCGGCAACTTCTCTCCACCGCCGTTTCCCTTCCTCTCACTTACTCAGATTCACTGTCTCTGTCTGTCTGTCCTCCCACACTGTTCCACAGATCCACTGTGTGGGTTTGTTTGTAGCGCGTTTTGGTGTGTTTGCACATTATTTTGTTCTTTTTGGTCAGTGTGTGTTGTTTGCCTTTGTGTATTCACAGAACTGGAAGTTTCCTTTAGTCTGTTACTCTTTTCAGTAATGTTTAGCATGGCCACTTCAAAATGTTATGCTCTTAAGAACAGCTTTGATATTTTTTTATACATGAATCTTCTCCGTTGAAGTGCAAGCAAACCAGCTGTCTAGCACAGCCTCTGGACTAAATACTGCCGTCAGATAGAGGACTAAAATAAATCGGGCTCCCCTCTGAAAGGTGATGTTTCAAGTTGAATCTGTGCCTTTTTAATTGTTGGCTGCAAACAGACAGAGCAATGCAGGAGCAGCGGCAAGCAAGGCAATACATTTCATTTAAAATATATGTTCATAAGGCGTTTACTGACAGCTGAATTATCTAGAGAGGCCTTAAAAATGCATAAAGTGTTTAAAACCAACAAGAACTCTGGAAAAATCTGTGTTCCTCCGAGGCATTGGGGGGGTCTTCAGGTGTTGAGAGCAGCTTCTGTCTCTGATCTACATGTCCAGTGACTACGATCCTTCAGTCACTTAAATGATAAAGTTATAAAGAGGTGGAGGAGGACGCTGTGCTTCCAGAAAACTCTCATAAAGTGCATCTTGCAAAAGGTAAAAAGAGAAACTCTTATTGGCTGAAATAATCATTTAGTGTTGAGTTGAAGGCTGAGTGGAATAAAAAAGTTAATAATAGTTGAGTCTTCCCTTTCATCAGCCAAATCCAATTCGACAACATTGTACTCTCAAATAAGGTAACCCGTATAAAAAAAAGCCCACGTAATGTACATCCGACCTGATGGCAGAGAATATTAGCCAGATTGGTTTCAGTGCTCGTTCATTGTGCATCTTCGATGTATGAAATGTTTCCAACTGAAGGTTTTATGTCATTGTGGTGGAAACAAAACAAACCTTTTTTATGAGATCTCAAACATCTTTGGGCATTCATAAAAAAAAGAAAAAGACGCTGTGTTGAAATAAAGTGGGTGTGGGATGGTGAGCTGTACAAAGAGTGGAGCCTGTGGGCCTGACGGAAACACACTGTTGAGTCTAGAGCAGCACCAAATCATAGCAATACATGTACAACTGAAGGTCTGTCCCGCTGGGAATTGTACAATTCTCTGGAAACCATTTGAAATGTTTCAGTAATAAAGAACCTTCATTGATGATTTATTTAAATCTGCTTGAAACACAAAACAAACAAATGTAATATTGATATACCGTGTGGGTTAGGTAGCAGGGAAAGGACGCGTTTGTTTCCTCTTGCATGTTGACATGTCATTGATACAATGAGTATTACATTTCATCCCAACTTTGTTTGAAGCATTTCACATCCACATTGGGTCGGCATGTTTAGGCTTTTATCCGTTCAATTATGTTCTGAATTTTGTGACAATCCAGCAGGACAACCATGGTAAACAGCACAAACAAACTATGGACTATTTGTTCTTGTGGTTAAAGAGAGGAATGTTTTTGATTGGTGGAGTTAGGTCGCCTGACCTCAGTCCATCTAACCACGGTTTTCACTGGAGACCAGATGTAAGACTTAAAGTCCTAACGCACACAAACGGTATGGTAGGATCACTTGTGGGGGGGGATTAGCACATTTCTGAGAGGATGTTACAGACTTTATTACTTAACTACTTATCTAAAAACTAGTTCTTTATCATAGACATAAACATAGCCCTGGGACTTGTCTGGTTGCAAAAAGGAGTCTGTGTTGCATTAAAGCAAATAAAAGACTGACCTCAGTGTCATGGGAATTAAATATCTTTTCCAATTAAGAGTAAAATATCCAATTAAAATGAATAAACTTAGGGCAGGACAACTTTTTGATTGACAAGTTGCTTCCATTGCAACCTTAAAAATGCTGTTTACTGTGCAGGTTGTATTTAAAGTCAAAGTAATTTAAGGTTGCTTATTCTTGATCACCTTCACTTAGACCCTCTAATTTTAAATATGGTCCCTTTTAGCTCCAGAAAACGTAGTGTCACTGTTCACTTCTTATTAACTTCTTCATAAACAAAAACACTGAACGGCAAGAATAGAAAGTTTGATCAATTATCAGTATTTTTATTCTCTCTTAATTTCCTTCACTTTGAATTAAGTGCATCTTTGAGTTTGTTTAAAGACCTTTTAAAGGAAACCCAGTGATACGTAGTGACTGTGAGACAGATCTTTGAGCCTCACATCGTGCAGGCCGAGAGGCTCCTCAGCTGGCTGGGAGCCAGGGGCAGCAGGGAGGTGAGGTATTTTAATTCACCTTAGCCTGGAAAGGAAATTGTTTCGCACCAGAGTGAATGAAATACTGGAAACCACTTTAGCGACAGTACAGATGCCCTCTTACAGAGCTAATCTGACGGAGAACTACAAAAACAGTATAAGATGTCTCGTAAAACCTGTGTGGTCTGATAAAATGCAAAAAAAGGACAAGCTGATTGAACTGTGTGAAGCTGTGTATAGTTTTAAGACCTGAATCAGAAAAATCATCTACATCAAACAGGCCGTTTGGAGATTTTCCCTTCATGACATCACAAAGGGCAGAAACCCCTCCCCCAGGTGGGTGACACTCCCACAGCTAGGTGTTTGTTCTGCCCTCTGAGTCGGCCTTCTGACCGTAAACAATAGGACATGGAGCGAGAAAGCCCGAGCCACCAGAGCCCTTCCAGAGAGGGGCGTGGTCAGACACAGCTCATTTACATTTAAAGCTACAGACACAGAAACAGCCTGTTCTGAGCAGGGCTGAAATAGAGGGGTTTATAGGCATGATCAAATACAGGATCAGAGTGGATTTAGAACAAGACACTTCACACCCAGGTTTTGGGGAGCTCTGAGACTTATTTAAACGTGTTGAAAAGGAGGAGAATATTTGACCTTCAATGCAGGAACAGTGTTAGACTTCACGTTGCTGTATCCAGCGTGCTGTTCTGCAGGAAAGCGGGGATCCTGGTGCAGACATTTTGTGTTATGACAATACTTTAATTTGGTGTTTTTAAAACACAGAAATGTGATAGCACTGATTATTCAAAACAGCTTTCAAACTTTAAAAAAAAGTGTAGATAATCCGAAATAATAAATGAAAATCTTTTTGAGAAACAAACACGGCTCAGTGCTCAGCCTCACATTTCTTTCCTGACCAGCCTCCCTGCTGGCATCTTTAACTTGATTCATCACCTGTTACATAACACTCTCATTCCATGAATACCTTGTAACTTAGCTGATTTTTTTTAAGACATTTGTTTTTGAAATCAAAGGTTTACGCAGCATGCGGGAGGTTCAGGCCGACACCAGACTGAAAAACACATTCTCAACTTACGGTGTGATGTGAGGTCAGGGCGGCAAAACACCCCTCTATGTTGCTCTGGGGATGTTTTTATTGTTTACAAATAATGAAGCATTTAAAAAGCAGTTTTCTTGAAATGTTTGACCCCTCTTTTTCCCTTTTGTTCAATGAATGAGGAAGTTTCTGGTTGCACTCATTCCCTGGCAGCCTCGGCTGATTGAATCCTCATTCTCTTGACAGATAAATTCACATACTGTCTGCCTGATTTCATGCAAATGCTGCAAAAGTACTTACAGTTTGAGAACCAGCATTCAAGGTGTTGATGCTCTGATCAGGCCTGGCTAGGGCTCTTTATGGTTCTAAACTAAACAAACTAAAATAAAAATGGTCGTGTCCTGAGAGAGGTGTCCGTAAGGGTCAGTGTTAGCATGGTCCCCTTTAAATGTTCATACTGACAGTTACATGAACTACACAGCTTTGCTAACAATGATGCAACCATGCTTAAAATAAATTATGCAACAATATCTATGTCCTCATCCCTCTCCTGCTCCTAATTAGTTTTTTCTTGTATTATAATGCTGCGTCTTGGTTACATTATTCCTTTAAAACAACTGAAAGCCCCTCTCTCTATATTCACCGGCTGCCTCTGGTTTAACACTAGAACTCATGGTGTTGATGTTGATGATACCTGGTATTGCATGAGGCGTTAATCTTTGGTGCCTTTCTGCACCTGAAACCACACGGACAAAAAACACGGTTGATTTTTTAATAGTTGGCATGTGACAGTTTGTGGCAGTTTTTTCATTTTTGGTTTAAGCCCCCCAACTATCTCCAATTATTTCTCTGTTCCACTCGAACCAACCACCTGGGGGAATTCAAAAGAGTGCAATACTATTGTACCCCGTGTATTCTGATGTGTATTGTGTTGCCACAGTATAGTCAAAACAAAGCCCTCTGTTCTCATCTCTATACTCCGTCTTAAACTGGTAACTTTCGCTAAAAGTTGACAAATTCTTAAGTGATCAACACATCACAATCTGTGTGCGTGCGTGTGTGCGTGCGTGCGTGTGCATACAGACGCCTAAACCAGTGTTCTGTTTACCTAAAGATGTATGCCAGATAACCCAAAGAGGAAAAACAGAGCAACAAACAAGAGCCACAACAAGACCAAATGGAGATAAAGAGTTCCCCTCCTTTGCTCTACATGTGGTGCTGGTTGCTTGTGGTTTTTCGTACTCGGAGCGCTCGGCTGTAATTGCACATAAATCCATTAATTCAGGGACATTTACAGAAACACACACTTTGCTCAGTTTGATCTCTTCATCATCCCACTTGTTTACAGTCGGGCTGGTCACCGCAGAGTTGAAAATTGTCACTCAGGATCAGATTCCTTCTTTGTCATGTGGTCGTTGAGACCGCCTGTCACATGTGTACTTTATGGCTTTACCCGAGACTTGATTCACAAATCCTATTCTGACAGAGACGGAGAATGCTCTGAAAAACAAGACTTTAGGTTCCTGAGGCTCTTGTGTGACAACAAGGGTGTGTCATTGTCTGTAAAGCCAGAATTTATTCCTTCCCGCTTTCATTTCTCTCTTTCTCACTCCGCTTTTAAGTGTAGCTGAAATGTGAATAAATCAAATCTCAAAAGCAGAGAGGAACACGACGATGACGAAAGCTGGGGGGAGTGTTGTATTTTCAAGGGATTCAAGGAGCTGCCGTTTCAATCAAAGAAATGTCAATGACGATCAGAGGAAGTTCTAGTCACCGGTAAAGCTTGAGACTTTATACACAAAGGAAATCACAAAAACATTTCTATTGTCATCAAAATTCATGAATATAAAACTAGAAAACAAACTAGAGGCCACAAAGGAAAATAGAGACTTTGTGTTGCTGTGGCTGCAGAAGTCTACACTGGCAGACTGTGAACTATGAAGCCTCTATTTCCCTTCTTATATATTAATAGTAAAAAAAAAATAGCTTCATGCATATGGCACTTTTCCTAATTCACGAAAATATCAAAAAGGCTTTTCAAAATAAGATACAAATCCGATAAATTAGGGAAGGAAAAACAAGGACACATAGTATGAAAGCAAATTCTTTTTATTTGTTTAAATAAAAGGAAATTTAAATAAATAAACCAGGTACACAACGTTTCTTTTTTCCTATCCGTCTCCTCTGTCTGCGTTCTCTTTGATTTTCTCTGTGGTCAAAACAACTACGTCTATAAATCCATGAAACATTGCAGCAAGTCCTGTTTCTCTCCTACTCTGTTTTTTTAAAAAGGTTTTTTTCATCTTCTGATAATGAACACTTTTCTGTCCCCCCCCCCAACTAACATGCACATTTCTTCCTCAAACGAAAGCAAATGTGCATGTTAGTTGTGCAACAGGCTCGGGTGCTGACAAGGATAAAGTAGGAGTTATCAGACGAGCCGAGGCGGAGTCATGTCGCTGAGCAGCTTTCACTGCAGGGGCCACACACACATACATGCACTTGTAATCACACAAACACACTTACACAGAGACGTCCTGCTGTTTGCAATCTGCAGGAACTCCTCTAATCTAAGTGGTGTGTCAAGAAAAACAAGCAGCTAGTAAGTGTTCTTCACTCATGTGGACACTTGGCACAAACACATGCAAGTGTCTCTAAATGCGTCATCAGAAGTTATTAGGTGGGACATTTTAAGATGAACAAATTATGACTGGAAAGAGATTCTGTCGACAAACAATATCATAACAGTTTGTTCATTAGAGGAATTATGTGGGAAAATGTGCAAGTTCACTTCATACTTTCTGCAGATTTTGAAAGCTGTTTTTGCCACCAGTGGAAATGTAAGACGAGGGCCGGGAATTTTTTAGTGTCTCACGATTTGACTTGATTCCTGGGGTCACCGTGCAGGACACCGTACCATCTTCCCTCCTCAGCCATGTGAACTTTTGCTCCACTAAATCCCTCTTTGTGATGTACTTGCTGCCACCGGTTAGCACACATTATAAATATCACTTGCTTGTACTCCATCAACAATGGCATTTTCCCAATTTTTGGCACCTTGTTTATCAACCACATCACAGTTATTTGACTTCCTAAAAAAATGTTTTACTAACACTGGCTTCCCTTCAGCAAGGACATCTGCATCTAACACAACCTCAGCTGTGAAATCAACTTACGATCAGTGTAAGAATTGGAGCTTAAGCTTCGTAAAAAATCTAGGTGACTCACTGCGTCTTTCGTGCAAATCTTCAGCGATAACCACATGTTCTTTGGTTTGTGTTTTTTCTATGCTTTGTCTCTCTTTCAGGTTTAATGAAGTTGTTCTTTGATTGCAAGCTGGGCTTAAAAGTGATCCAAAAGAAAACAAGAGGAAGTCTCATCTGTCATGTGGAAATAAGGGTGAACATTGGTGTCCTTCTTCATGCGCTCCTCATTCTTGTATTTCAAATGATGTGCTCAGGCACTGTGCATTGCATTCTATTTTGACATTGTGTTTATTTTCTAAACTTTTTGCCAGTCCGCCTGGTCAGTTCTTGGAACAGAGGGCTAAGCATGTTGTGCCCAGAGCTGGTGTCTATGTTCTCATCAAAGTTCAGATATGTTTTTATGTACAGGATGTGCTGGAGCCGGTAACTAGAAGAGAGAAAGTGCGAGATGGAGGGACGGAGCAGAGATGAGTCATTTTCTCTGTCAGACACTGTTGTTTTCCACTAAGCCCTGTTATTTTCACTCATAAATGGATGCCAGGTAGTGGGTGGAAAAAGAGTCTTTTTTTGTTTTCACATTTGGCATAATTTTATAATCAGGGCAGACTGTGGTTAAACTTGAAACATTTGCATGGACTTGTCCCTACGTAACCCTCTTCTTCTTTTTATAAAGACTAAAACATGTATTGTGAAATGACTTGGAGCGACATTTAGAAATCTGTTTGTTACATCGAAATGCTAAAAGATGTCAGAGTTCAAAAACTAAATTGATCTGTGTTTGAACAAGTTAGGTCTGTTTGAAATTGGAAAGGCAAAGTCTCAAATTGAAATCATATCAATTTGTTTTTTCACAGACGAAGCTCTACACGAGCACTCAGGTGTTTTTATCATGGCTTATTTGAGTTCTGTTCGTGTTGAATCTAGTGGAGTGATGCTGGGAGTCGAGGCTTCCTCCTAAAAGTTTGAATTATCAGAAGTCTTTGAGTCCCAATCTCTGCTCTTTGATTTACTGGTAGGTGTGGCATTATCAGCAGAGCTGTGCCGGAGCAACAGCATGGCGGGCTGTAACATTTTAAAACAAAGATTCAAAGGGACCATGCAGTGTTGTTGATTTGAAACGCTCTTTAAAGGGAGATGAATTATCAGCAGAGGTCTCCACCTCTTCTAGACAATCATCGGTAGACATTAAGATTAAACCAGTTTGTTGTTGGTAAAGACAAATGTTTCTCTGATGCTCATTTGCATACAGAGGATGTCAGGAGGGGTTCTGACTTGAGCTTCTAATATTATCAGGATTGTAGGTGACCAGATCATTTCCATGTAAGAAATCCTTCAGTGTGGATGTGTGCAAGGCTCTGTGCAAAATTGAAGCTTCTCATGGCTTTGTTTTAAAAATGAACTTCAAAACGCGAGGCGTAGTCGTTGTGTTTGGGTCTGTACGCGTGCGAGGATAAAATGAGCAGATTCAAAGTTGTTTGTAATATACACTCAGATAATAAGAGTTCCCCTGTGGGAAACACTGCTGTAATCTTACAAAAAGTAACTAATCGTCAGAGCTTAACATTAAGCAGCGTAATCTTATCATCAGTCAGTTACTGCACTACTTGGAGGAATGTAAGGTCAGGTGCTATTTGCTCATTTTGGCATGCTGCTTTTTGCACAGCAGTAAGGGCTGTTAAATCAACGTGCAGGTGGAACATAATGCAGCAGCTATAACAAGCTGTAGTTAACAACAGCAAGCTACCGAGAAGTGTGAAATATGTGATTATTGGTCTGTACAGAGTCGATCAAAGTTGGCATCAGCAACGTGTACTGTGTGTGTGTGTAAAGAGTGGCCGTCACGCCCACCGGACTAAAACCAGCACTTTGTCACACAGGTTGTGCGGTGCACCTTCAGGTCATCAAAAGAACATCAGAGCATTTCAGTGTCCATACTTCCATACTTTTCAAAATGCCTAAAAAAGATGGTGTACCAATGCAAGTCATCCGACAACTTGTCGCATTGACTGAGCTGGAGAGAGAGAGAGAGAGAGAGAGAGAGAGAGAGAGAGATCCACCACCGACTGTGAGGGATGTATGAGCAAGAGGATCAGAGAGAAAGGGGGACAGTTAGGATGTATGCAACACTTTCTAAAGGCATCTTCAGTTTGAACTGTAGTAAACTGAGAAGTCGTGAGAGATAGAACATGTACCAATATTACCAATATGGTGCAAGACATCCTGTCCCAACAGGTGCACCACAGTTGACCCAGTGAACGAGACATAAATCATTCTGCACACGCCCAGTATGTCCCGACAGAAGGTGTAACCAGTCAAATCAGGTGAATCATCTTATGTGGGTGGCTTTTCATTTTATGATTGATGACATTTAGTTGTAATTTCAAAACACTGAAGCCGATTGTTGTTCGGGAATGACCACAGGTATTTGTGGTCATTTGATAACTCTATGAAGTTTTAGAGTAGCGCATTGACTGATGTAAGAATGACTCTTGGAATACGTGGATATTTTATATACAGGAGCAACAAAGGGTCAGTCTTGAAACCTCTTGAACACTGACGCTGAATCGTAAAGGATGGAGCTGTATTATATTAGCTGTATGAAGCGTTACACTGCATGAAAAGACAGATGGATTGGATCTGAACTGGATAATAGCTGTTTGAATGGAAGCTTATGTCTATGTTTGGTTCTGAAGCAGCTCTTTCAAGAGGCCATTTGCACTCTGTTAAGCTGCCTGTGAGAGTTTCTCTTTTTTATTACAGACGGAGCGGAGGCTAATCTCTGGCCTGGCTGCTGCCCTGTACACGTCTCTTTCCCGCCATGATTCGTCTGTGATTAAGTCTGAGCCTTTCACACTTTAAGCCTCTGTGGGGAGCAGCATTCATTCTTTATCTATAGTTCTACATGTTTTAAATAGCATCATACTATACGACTTGAACACATACATTTTCATGAATGGCATATTTTCATGCGTGTGTGTGTGTGTGACTCCACTGCCCTTGTTATTTTTCCATAACCCGCTGCATAGCTTACATTTCTTTGAAACACACACTTAAAATGTAATTATAGCACAAACTGTATTTACAGTCAGATTTCTGAGAGGCAAATAGTTCTGCTGAGCAGATATACCCTCAAGCTGAATCTGATGAAGCTGGTTTTTATGTTCACACCCAACTTGGCACACATACTGTACAGCCACCCACACACACATGCATGTCCTCATCTGACACAAACTCTGTCGAGACCTATGGTCAAGAAACATAAACACACTTATCTCAAACAGCTCTTTATAGAAGCCTGGTGATAATTCTGCCTCTAACCTGTTAGCTGAGGAGCTTGATAACGTTTTGACTGATCATGTAAACAAGCTGACGTCTCATTTGTCTTTTCATGGGTAGCTTTCAGAGTATCGTTTCGTAAAGGTAGCGTCCTTGATTTATTTTGATCAGGTCAGTTTGTTCTCTGTGGATCAGGATATGTTGACCTTAAATAGTTTATTTTATTGCATTTTTCCATTAAATAAAGCAGCTGTCTTGACTGCTGCGTGATGTTTTTGCCATTTAATAAGACTTCAACTTGAATTTGCCCTCCTGACACATACATGCTGCCATTTTCTTCCTGACTCACCAGCTCGCATCGTGGTAGTTGCATAAAAAACTCCAAAAGGTGCACGGACATCAACAAAGTAAAGTAATAAAAGCTAAGCCAGTCGGTTTAAACCGTCCATGTTGCATGTTTTGTGTAGAAAGAAGAGTATTAAATGTAGTGCTTCATGGTATTTTCATTGATTGTCAGATGTAGGGACAGCTCGTTCTTAATTCAGCACAAAGGTATCAGCCTCTTTCTTCAGCGACCTTCTTTGGAACCAGAGATTAAACGTGTGGTTGGCTGATCTTTAGTCACCATACAGCTTAAATATACATGAGTGTGTGCATATATGGATAAGGAGAAACCCATGTGTTAAGCTGTGATGCCTCATTGGATTAGGGACATGAAATTGTGATTTTGCAGCATAGTGAAGACGCCTCCATATACATGAACATGTATGTCATAGTATCCACCCTATAGCTTCATTTGCACTCCTTCTTAACTACAGCATAAAGCCCATAATATGTGTCCTCCATCTCCCATTTATAGCATCCATTGTTCATGCCACTGCTCTGCATCATGCTTTAAGCTTCGTTACCGTCAGGCTACAAACCTCCAGGGCTGAAAAATGAAGTCAACACCGGAGTGCCAAAAACTGGAACAGTTGAGTTCCTTTAAAGGCCACTAGAGGCTGCCTTGAAAAGTGAGGTTTTTTTTAATATAAGAAGTTCTCTCCCACGTTTATCTTTATCATATTTGACATGGAATTGTGTTTATGAGAATGGAACAAAAAAAGTGACTAATACTGGCAACCAATCCAGTCTGATTTGCTTCAATGAAGAGGTTAAGTGAAGAACTCTTCTCCCTCAATTAGAGGCCCTTCTGCTTCCCTGAGTGCCAGGCCCTTCTGCTCCTCAGCTCCTCTCCTTTTATCGGCGTGCCAAGCCACATCAGGCAATGTGAAAGAGTCTGTTTTCAAGCACACACTCAAGATCCATCTCTTCACTTTATTATATCCTCGTCTCTGCCCTGACCCTGAACCGTATCCCAGATCACAGGCACCTGGTTTTTTACGAGCCGGTGCTCTTAACATCAGACATGTTGATTAACCGTAGTCTGTTATCTATTTGTTTGTTTACTTGTTGGACTGTTTGTTTGAATGTTGTAAAGCTTCCCAAGGACACGCTGGTGAGTATACTTCAAATTCAGAGTGTGTGTTGAAGGTGGACAGAGAGGTGTATTGATTTACACCTGCATTCTTGGCAGTCTAGACGAGGTGGGAGGAGTCTGGTGCACAATACTGCAGTGCAGATTAACAGATACTTTGCTTGATGTTTCCATCATAGCTATTATTATCTGGTCAACAAAGGTGCTGGCGGATGTACACTGTGCTTTTATTGTGCCTGAATGACAGAAGTGGAATCGGAGAAGGACAAAATAAGGAGCATGTTTTGGTTTAGCTCAGGTTTCATTTTCACTGGATTGTGTTGAAGTTTTGGAGTCAATTCTGTTAATATACGGTTTCCACATAACACAGTTTCACACCATTCGCACGTATTTGTCTGCTCAACCCCGCCTGCTCCAGTTAACACGTGGAAATAATACACAAAGGAATTCACCTTTTTCTGCCTTTAGAGAGGATGAAAGCAGCTATGGACTAGACTTGCATACCAGGCAGGCTTATCCTGTACTTCTGGCTGTTAGTGGTCCCTTCACAGGTGGCCCCCCACCCACAAAGCACACCACACTAAGCTTTCAACTTAGGAAAGAACAGGGTTACATATCCCTCCAGAGTCCAACTTGGAAATGGAAAATTTAGAAATCCTTCTTGGAAGTTCTAATAAAAACTGGAATCTAATTTTTTTTTAAATAATCCCCCAATAGACATGATCGTGTTTTATTCCAGGAGCAGTGTGTTCTTTCGTTAACTCCCAGGTTTTCATCTCCCAGAGATGAGCCACTTCTTCATCTCGCTGTGGGTCTAAACGCTGGCATTACACCAAGAAAGTTCTCCAACATTTTAACTGTGAAAAACAATCGAGCCACGTTGGAACACAATGCAAACAAATTCTGAGTTTTTGTGCGGTCCTGTCGCCTCGATTGGTGTGAAGTGGGATTAAAACTTTCACAGCTTTCTTGAGTCGCTCTCTTTCTCATTTGGATATTCTGGTAAAATCCGACATGCATGTCATTGCAATTTGTTAGTCTTTGTTCCTGCAATTGATGATGCTCAATGGCATAAACTTCATCAACAGTAAGGAACTGTCTTCAGCACCAAACAGGAAGTAGTGACAGTAAAACTGAACAGGGAGGAATACATTACCTGGCAAATGACTTCCAGCTTGTAATGCTAATCAAGCTAACATTATAGTCTCAATCATGAAAGCTAGCAAAAACCATCACACACAAGGGCAAGAAGCAGCTTCTGTGTCTGCTCTGTTGTTAGTTTAAATTCTTGTTATTTATACCAGGAGCAGGATGGGAAACAACATCTGCTCTCATCCAGTTGTAGTCTTGTAAATAGTGACCCTGCAAGACTCCGAGTCTTTCCAAAGTCCAGTATCGTACAGTGAATGTGGTTTTGCTCTCTGCAGTTTAGCCACCCATTTTTTTTTTTACATTAGGATGGACAACATACGAACTCTGATAGTTTTGAAGTCCTCAAGTGGTGGCCAAGCCAATCGTTTGGAAGTTGTCACTGTGACAATGTAATCTTAAAGGCTAAAGTGAAAGCACTCCTGAAATACACTCGGCAAGTAGGCGTCATGTGGCCAGACTCTGACATTATCAGGGTACTTAATCAATTCTTTTGACACCTTTTGTAACAGCAGTAAGCTAATGTTGTTGTTTTAAAGGACATTTACAGCGAGAAGCATTTTATATCCTGTGGGCTGTCGGAAACACAAACACATCCAAATATCTAAAAAATGCAAACTCACGTTATTGAAAGTAAAGTATTAACGTGATGAGTTTGATGTTTGGGACCAAAGAGATTGTTGTTCTGCTTGTGAGAAGAGAGAAGGTTCTTTCTGGGTGCAGTCTAGACACATTAAGCACCTTAAATTACAATAAGCTAATGTGTTAGTTTTGGCCTGTTGCCTTCTTTTTGGCTTGGACATGGAGATGTTGGCAGAGGGCAGAGGATCACCACCCCCTTTCACCATTTTTTCCAACGGCAAAAGATGAGAGGAAACTAGAAGGACTCGGCTGCAAGTTTGGTCAGCAAATGGAAAGATTAGAACTGTACGGCCCGATATTTAAAAAAATACAGATGATTTCATATTCAGGTCCAATAAGCAATCAGTTTGGGATTTCAGCTTTTCTTAATAAAACTTTCTATCTTGCTTCCTCTCTCACTCTCCCCATTGAAATCCATTTTGATTTGTTGTATATTAGATTTCCATGTTAGTTGTCATTTCAGGCTTGGGAGCACTTCAACCCTCCATTAATGGACTGATTAGGTGTTAAAATGCAATCTTTTTTTAACACACAGAAGTCATTTTTCTATAATCCAGTTTAAATGATTTCATTTTTAGAACCTGAGTTATTTTAACAATATTTCTAGAGTCTGTTCTTGGACTCGTCATCCAGGACAAAAATCAAACAGACCACTTCATGACTGCATCATCACGACTCCATACCATAATAAACAGTGTCAGCAGATCTAATGCCAGCTGTCCAAATATTAACAAGCCAAGGAAAATGCTGCTAATTATGCTTCTAAAAGGTTGGGTCACAGAGTGGCTGCTCTCTGAAGACCACACCGTCTGAAGACTAACTGCTTATTCGGTCAAATGATACAAGACAAAGGGTAGACAAGAAGTGTTCCTTCATTCATCCTGTTTTAATCGTGATTAACTAGTTAATGGTGACAGCCCCGTTTAAAACCACTAAGTTCAGGTTCTCTATCTTATCGCCATCAGCTGTGTACATCCAAAACGTAGAACTGTGATATGTCGTTCACCACACGGCCTTTCATCTGCTGTATGTCTTAAATTACAGCAGTTCATTTTGAAGTGGACTTCCTCAGACTTAGGAAATTCCCTTTACCCAAAGTTCACTGCCCTATAGCATTCCAACGTCATGTGGCGTACGCCCTCAGCTTATGAGGCTTATTTTGCTAACTTAAAGCAGCCATCAGACCTTTCATCAACCCTGTTATTTACATCATATGGCTGATAATATTTTGACCAGCAGCAAGAGAGCATAGCAGGACGAGATCATGTGCTCGTGTTTTTCACAGTCCACATGTCTTTCAAACTCGATAACACATGACGAACCAACAAGCCCTGACAGAGTGCTTTAAAATGAATACAAGAACACAGACTTAAACTGGAGGATTCAAGGGAAATAAGTCAAACTTGAACCAAATCACAGCAGAGCTTTGCACAAATAAAAAACAAACAAAAGAGTTTGTGCTAAAGCTTGTTGATGACGACATTAAAGGCTGAAGAACAGAGAGGGATGAATGTTATAACAAGCCTAGACCTTTCTCTGTTAAGGCCCTGACACACCAAGCAGACGGCAAAGAAGTAGTGGCGACGAAGGCTGACTGTGACTTTGTCTTGGCCAAAAAGTTGCACTTGAACACACCGCAAAGACTACAGCCGAGGGCCGACCACCACGTACGTTCTGCGCATGCGTGAGACGACATTACTCTCCATGCCAGCAGGCGGCGGTAGTCTGTTATTATGATACGAGAAGACCATTTTCACACCACTCATATCATAGGAACTTCTAATCGAGAATATTGTCTGTTAAAAAGTTGAAAATGGCCCTGGCGTTGTCAGCCCTTGGTCTTTTAGTGGAAAAATAAAAGAAGAGGCGGAGGCGACAAATGAGGAGAAACCGCACTAATGGGTGAAAGCATGGATACTACAGCGACAGGCTCAAGGGGCTTTCCCCAAACCTCTGTCGAGAGCTGGAGATAAATGAAACCGCCGAACAGCCAATCAGAGAGATTCCTCTCACCGACCGCGCTGACGCAGATCGTCGCCGATGTCGAATCGGCCGAAAAAAGGCCGACGTTCGAAGATCTTCTTGGTGTGCCAGGGCCGTTACAGAAAACTTTGTAACATCTGGAAACACAGATATGTCTTCTCATTGGTTGTGTTAAACCATCAGTGAAGTCATTTTCTATGTGGATTAACAAAAAATGTATGAGAAACCACGAAATCAAACATGAAGCAGATTTTAAACTTGTGTTTCTTTGAATAAAAATCTGACTGTTGTTAGAACTAATCCATTTGTTGGAGAGGGAAGGAAAGGCCCTCCTGCAATGAAGAGCAAACAATTTAGAAGCAATGACGTAGCTTGTATTGAGTCATCTTTGTTGCAGCATCCTTGGTGCTAATTTGTAAAGCTGCCTCCCTGTGGCCAAATAAATCAGCTGTAACACTTGTATGGAATCCTTGAAAGGATGTTTTTTCTACAGTTTCATTCAGCCAGAGGATTTTTAAAACAACCTTGTCTTAAAGTGATTGGACTGAGCAATTTAAAAAAACACCCTTGAACTTACAGTGACGTTGATCTGCAGTGTATATGATTCTGTTTTATTAAGAAGCCCGTTAACAGCCCTCTATCTCTGGCTGCATTACGAAAGGAGCATTGTTCTTATTATGAGCAGTAGATGTATCTCAAAGGTTCAATATGGCCGTTATTAATGCTCCACCAAAAACCAAACCTCTGTCTGACTCTCTGAATTGAACCGTTCTGTCAACAAGTTCTTTTTATTCTTTGACATGACAGAATTATTGGTTGTGAAACTGAGCTGACAACAATCTGACTGAACTTTTACAAGCTGTTATCACACTTGAAGTGTGGGAGTGTTTGCCCGGGAAGTGTCTTCTTCTTCTTCTTCTTCTTCTTCTTCTTCTGTTTCTGTTTTTGTTTTCTTAACTTCCTGATTTCTGCTTCCTCTCACTTTTTTCCTTTCCTCAATGTCTTCCCCTATCTGTCCTTCATTCCTATCTGCCTCTTGTTTTGTGTTATTTTCAAAATGTTAAACCATATTTACATCCCACAATTTCCTCTTTTCTCTTTCCCCCTTTCTTCCCTATATATGAGTTCATCCTTTAAGGTCATGCTCCCTCTTTGTTTCATTCACCAGCATCTTCATCTTTGCTTTTTTTCCAGCTTCATATTCAAGATTAGTGGTTGCCCCTTCCTTTTCCCCTCCCTCCTCTTCCCGCCTGTCTTTAAGTCTTTCCTCGTGTCAGTGATGGCTTGTGCTATATTGGTGGAGTTTGCCCTCTCCCTGCTGACTCAATTATCAGGTCAAACATTAACTCCCAGGTTTCACCTCGCTGGTCCTTGGCCCCCTAACTGCTCGTCATCATAGACAAACGACAGGCTGTGTTGGTTTCCATACATGCACGCTGCTGGCAGACGAAGGGAGGAAGAGAAGTAAGAGGAAGTTACTGCATTAGAGAGAGGAAATAGTCAATGTGTAAAGGAAGCAGCAAGCCGTGGGAGCATAGGGAGTATCAATGAATATCCGAATCATTGAAGCGAGAGATCCATGTTGGTTTTATACCTCTGGATCCAGTGAGATTTTGTGTGGAGGAGTATCGACTGTGAGCTACCGTCTTTGGCTGCGAGGAGGAAAATGAAGCACGCTCTCTCATGGTAGTAAAAGGTCAGCAATCGACGGTTTCCTTTACAACAGATAATAAATACTTTAATGTTTTTTCCAGAATGCAGCTATTAAGCTTGTTTACATCAGCGTCATTTTTGTTGTGCAAAAGGAAAATGACATGATGAATACAGTTTCATATGCAGACACTTTCTATTCCCAGAGGGACATTTGGATGTCACCTGCACGATGAAAAACAAACAGAAAAGTCTTTGCAGGAATAGAGATTTTGGTGGTCATAAAAGGGTGCTACATGAGTCACGTATGACTCATGACAGGATATTCCTGCAAATGATGTTAGTGTTCTTTCATGGCATGTTCTGTTATGATGATTCTGCTCTGCAATCAAATTAGCATGCACTTTGGAAGAACAGACCGAATCTACCCAAACCAAAGCAGAGGGGAATAATTTGAGCAGAAAATCAAAGTGAAGGACACAAAGTGGTTAGAAACTCACTAACAAACAGAAAACGGTTTGGGTTCAGCCTCCTTTTGTTTGCAACATTTTAAGCTGGATAATAGTTTTTTTGGGAGTTTCCACAGAAACCAAACAGTTTGTAGATCTTAACGCTAAGTTCATGGATTATGGGACACAGAGTGTTCTTTTTGAGGGTTTCTCTGGCGTCACTTTTTCATTCTAAAAAAAAAAACAAGCAATCGACTGCTAGGGCAAACGATTGTATTTTGCATGTTGTGCTTATCATGCTTTTCATTTTTGTAAGCATTGGTGTAAAAAACTGAACCATAACAATTAATGAACATATTGAAATTAAAATGATATTTCATTGAAACATGACAAGTTGGTTCCATTCCCATTCACTTTGCTGAATGTTTTAGAAAATATCCTGATCAAAATTAAATCTGAATGTACGAGAAAAAGAACATATTTCTTTAAAATCCATTTACATCTTTTTAAATGCATCGAGACATCCTCTTTTTCTGAGGAGTTCAGTAGCCTTTAGGTAATTTCCGCTGCGTTAGAATCAAATATATTGTGTTCCTAAAATCTGAACAATCTGAAGGTTTTGTATTAACTTGTTAATATCCTCTTGAACCACAGTTTTCTTAAACCAGTGTGAAGTCTGAGGGATGTCACCATATCTGGTAAAAATCAAACCATATCCATTCTTGCTTCCACATCATGGCAGAAAAAATAGAAGTCCTAGTTACACGTTTTGGGTAACGCTTGTTTTTATCACCAGAAATCGAAGGCAAACTCCTGCACATGTCTAACGTCTATTGCACAAATACGTTGGCATTGTTTTGGTACTGAAAAAAAAGTGTTAACCTTACGTAGTCGGTGGGCTAGTGGTTAGTTTGCATGCTCTATGTACAAAGGCCCGGGTTTGAATCTGACCTGTGGCTCCTTTCTCGCATGTCAAAGTGACTTTTTTAGAAGTCGCTGTTAATGCTCAATAAAGCACCTGACAACAACAAACTGATATCTATAAACAAACCTTGTCAGATGAGCTCCATGTCTGTATGAAACCAAATACAGAAGGCAGATCTGGCTTGCAAAAAAAGCCTGCTTTGCATGCCAACCGAGCTGCAGCCACACTGCATGTAGATGAGGGAAATAAGCTCCTTCACGTTGTTAAATTGCTGCTTTCTGCAGTGTCTGTTATATGGATGTTTAATAATGCTGTCTCTTGTTTCCTCTTGGCGATAAACAACATTTTTTTTGCAGTCATGTTGGTTATTTCCTAAGATTGGATTTTTGCTGTAACATTTTAGTAAACAAGCTTTTCTCATTTCCTCACCTGATGACCACCACCTAACTGGAGTAAAAGAGTAATGATCACTTTAATGACAGTCCGTACTGTCCGGAAAAGATAAACACACTTCCAAATGCTCTAATTGCAGAGCTGCACATCACAGACGCCTGTTTTAGTACACACACACACACACACACACACACACACACACACACACACACACACACACAGGGACCACACAGAGTATCCTCACAGTCTCACTGGATGAATGCTCAGAAAGCTTCTTCTCGCCTGAACGCCGCTGCCATGACCCTCGACGGGGCGGAGCAAGGAAACGGGTAAACATAGGCTTAAACAGATCTTAACTTAAAACAACTAATAACTTATCTTAATGTTGACAGGACATATTTAGCTCACAGTTTAAATCTCTGTGTGTGTTTGCTAAGGCCATATTTCATGTAATGGAAAGGTTGTTGTTTTTCCCGGGGCAGTACTGGGTGGGCTTGTTGGCTAAGCAAAAAACTCCCGTTTGAGGATTTTTTTTTGTGTGTGAAAAATTTCTTAAAACAGAAAATCTGAATAATCTGAATTACTCATAAACATTGGCCTTCGATGTCTGTGCTCCTGTCATGTGTCTGTCTGATAATATTCCACATTTTAAACATGGCTGAGGAAGATGTTTAAACCACTAATATTCCTGTTTCCATGCAGCTGTACAAACGGTGAATAACCTCGGCTTTGCAATCTGTTGATCATTCGGTTTGTTTACAACACACAGAGCTCACTGTGTGTCACACACTGCAGCTGAGACACACCTTGTATTCACAGCTCTTTTTCAGAAAATGATACCTATTTCATTCTGAATCTGGTCACATACACACTTATTATGTTAAGTTTCTAAAGAAAATAGATTCTCAAACATTGATCCACCAACCAAACTGGCTTGAAATCAGAAAAGGTAATCCTGCTGACCATTGAACCCTCACTGAGGCTTCAATGGTCAGCTGTGAACAAGTTTATTGTAGAAGCGGTTGAAAACATGTTTGAAAAATTTGTCATTTTCAGATCCAGGGAACAACACCGTATCCATGGTAACAGGTGGTGAAATGGCCTTTTTAAGGGGATCAAAAGGAGAGATGAACTGTAGGTGCGTTTCCAGGTTTGCATCATGAGCAGCCTTCTGTTTCCTTGTGTCGCTGTTGTTGCAGGATCGTTGCTGCTTTTACTCCGCACCACATGATGGTCGTGAAATCAGCTGTTGTCCTTTTGTCCTTATTTACATATTGTAGGTCAGCCATTGACTAAGTATCGATCAGCGGTGAAATGAGCCGTCAGCCGCTCCTCTGTGCATGCATGTCGAGTGGGAGTGATGTTTTTATTCTCTTTAGTGTCGCCTGACTATAGTTTTGGTTTAAATAAATTCATGTAAGCATATTGAAAGAAACGCAAAGTGCAAAAGAACGCACAACTTCACATATTTGCCTGAGGTTGGGGCCCCTCTTCTCTCCCTCTTTTTATTCTCTCCTTTCATTCCTCAGTTCCCGCCTTAATTTTTTTTTCATTACTTCATTCCTTTCTTTACAAGCTCCTCTCTGTCTCAACCCTCTCTTTTCCTCTCGCTCCTCCCTCTCCGTCTCCTTGTCAGTCTGCCAACAGCCCGACGGCGTGTTCGTTTTCATCCTCTGCCTAGAAAACAAGGTCTAAAGTTCAAAGCTGCTGTTGTGGATTGGCGGCAGAAGAGGGAACACAGAGGGAGGCCAGGCCTGGGTCAGAACAGATTTAAACCTAAAGAGATGTATTTTTAATCTAATTAGACTCCTCACTTCAATGTCTGTGCACGTAACTAACCCCTTGGGAATTAGAGGAGTGAAATTGGCATTGATTAGTCATAATTGTACCAGTGTCATGACAGAAAAGATTGAAATCACATGAGGATCCTATTTGTTTGGATTTACCACAACAGGCTTTTCATGCTTTTTTCTCATCATGCCTTGATTACTCCGTCAGCCGTTATGTGCCTCAACCAAAAAAGTGTCGATATACACGCAACTTCCAAGAAAGAAATCACATCCCAGTTTCAGCCTTGTCCCACTGGCTCCCAGTATGTTTTAGAATAGGTGAAATGGTCCGACTGATCACTTTTATTAAGTTATTTTTGGGGCCTTTTTGCCTTTATTGGATGGGATAGCTGAAGAGAGACAGGAAATGTTGGGAGGAGAGAGTGAGGGATGATATGCAGGAAAGGGCCGAGGCTGGATTCGAACCAACAGCTGCTGCGGCGAGGACTGTAGCCTCTGTACACGGGGCACACGACATAACAGCTAAGACATCCAACGCCTCGACTGATTACTTTTAAGGCTCTTCATGGCCTTCCTCCTTGAAAAGATATTTTGCAAATTGCCCTATTGAAAAGCCAGCAGCTGGGAAAGCAACCACAACAATGGCAATGTCTTTTTTTTTTATGTCTAAATCACAAGCCTACCCCACACTCCACTGTGTGTGAATTGATAGTAAAGTGGTTGCATGGTGAAAATTAAAGTTCAAAGTGTTTTTTTTTCTTTCTGCAAACTGTTGGTTCTCCTCCAGTGCTGATGCAGTCAGTCTGTTTTGTAGAGGAAACATTGGCAGCTGCTCTGGTTGGAAAAAAACCGAAATGTAACTTCGCCAATTTGGAAACTTTTGGGCTTTGAAACTGAAAGAAAATAAGAGACAGCCAAGTGAGATACAAAAAATGTGCAAAAATCTTCACCAAAGAGTCTGTGAAACGATGAAAACATCTAGCTACCTATAATATCCCACCAAGCTGAAAGTTTCTTTAACTGCATTCAAGCTGCTATTACACATTATAAAGTCGCCAAGATTGCTCCACTTAGCTTATTTTTATTGCACTCAAACTAAGTCACTTAAGTTATTTACAAAAAGAAAATAGAAGCACTTCAACGCGGTTGCACCACCAAAATAACCCCAGGCGAAAATTCCTTCAACCCTGCTTTGTACAGTATGTGCCGGTATGCACTTTGAGGCCTTTTGTCTGATCCCTTTCCTTTTCAGCCGGCTTCTGTGACACAGAGGGTTTGCTCTCAGGGCCCCGAGGCTCTGGAAGGATCTGCCCGAGGAAATCAGGCTGGCTGGGTCGGTGATCTCTTAAATCCCGTCTTTAAACATCCCCATATAGGAGAGCCTTTCCTAAATTTACTTGAGATTTAATGTTATTTTAGCTGTTGTTTATTTCTTTACAATTTTTTGTCTCCTTCTACTTTTTTCCAAACTGTATGTGTAGCTTTATTGCTGTATCACTCTCTCTTAATTTAGCCTCCTTTGTAAACATTTTGTTACCTGGTTTTTGAAAAGTTCTTCAGACATTTTATAGACACAGTATCATGAGCAGGTGTGTTGTCATTCAGTGGGAGTTTAAACATGTATGTTTAATAGACTGTCCTGTTATTGTGGTGTGTTGAAGGGAAGCGAGTAAGTAGATGAGCCCGTGGAGGAGTTGTTTAGGGTGGGAAGATCGGATCAAATATCTAAAGGCCCTGACACACCAAGAAGATGGCAAGTGGCGACGAAGGCCGCCTGTGGCGTCGGCGCACCACGCACGTTCTGCGCATGCGTGAGAGGAAATAACTCTCCATGCCAGCAGGCGGCGGTACTCTGTAATCTTCATTCCAAAAAGGTGAAACCGGGATAGGACGAGGAAGAATGCGGATAAATAAACCGTTGTTATGATACGAGAAGACAATTTTCACACCGCTGTCGCTCACCATTCGTAATACAGGTACTTCTAAACGAGAATAATGTCTGATAAAAAGTTGAAAATGGCACTGGCGTTGTCAGCCCTTGGTCTTTTATTAGTGGAACAAGAACAGAAGAGGCGCTTCCGTTTTTCTTCTCGTGCACTGGTTCTCCTGTTTCGCTTAGCTTAACAGCCAATCAGAGAGATTCCTACCCACACCGCACTGTGGACGGCAGACGCCGATTCTGCTGAAAAAAGGCAGACGGGTAGCGATGGAGCCGCACACACCGCAAAAACTAGGGCGACGATCACTCACCGACAGTTCGACTAGGACAGACGGCCGATGATCTCCTTGGTGTGTCAGGGCCTTTAAGCACTGGCTCTCAGCTGGTGTGTCGGGACCCAGAGGGGGGTCGTGGAGCCATTTTCAGTGGGTCGTGAATGTGTGCCTGCAAACAAATCTTGTGTAAAAAAAATGGTGAAGTGCTTTTTAAACATGATTGTTTTCTTTCTTGCTTCTCTCACATGTTTTTTACCGACTGAGGTCCAAACTGCACAATTCTTCAGTAAATAAATCTAATTGGTCGGAAAAAATTGAAGTTTGGGTCGTGATTTTTCACGGAGGAGATGGTGGGGGGTCCTGAGGCTAGACGAGTTGAGAACCACTGATCTAAAGGAGTGAGATGCCACAAATATGACAGGTTGTGTGTGTGCATGTGGTCGGCGTGCATGTAGTTCTTTGTGCTTTTAATCTTATGAGTGAGGGAAATATATAGTTTAATGTGCTTGTCATTTCCATCCTCCCACGTTCTGCCAGTTCTAACAGTGAATGTGATTTAATATAATTAACATATTATTTGTTTGCACAGCTGGCCTTCTCTGGCATTTTCTCATGCAGAGATCAGTGAGTGTGTTTGAGACAGATGTGTGCACGTGTCTGTAAATGGAGCAGGTGGAGCCCCAAATACAGAGAGAACAGAAAGCAGGAGAGAGCCATAATGCCCACCTGTATTTTCCCAGCTCAGCTTTCTGCAGCCCCTGTTATTATCGCTCCTTAATAAAACACTCCCCACTACGCTCGAACTCCCCACAGACAATTAGCAGCATCTTCAGATGTTTTCCTGCTGGTGAGAGGCTGCTTGTGTGTGTTTGAAGGAGATAAAAACCTCCTCTGGTTTTGCTCTGTGTGTGGTAATATGCTGCAGAAAAATAAGGGATCAGCACCTTCGAGTGAAGCCTGTATTTATATCTTATACACAGAGACATTATGCTAAACATGCTGAGACAATGTAAGGTAGTGGTTGATTCAAAAGTTTTCAGTGAGACTACTTTCGCTAGCTACTTTCTTTTTTATTTCTAATTATAATAAAAAAAGACAACTTAAGACGATGCGTTCATTACAGAGACAAGAAGCAGAGTCAGTAGCCCTTTTCAGACTGCGTTTCCACAAAAGTGCTGTATCAGTCGTCATTAGGGTTGCAAATTTCCGGGAATTTTCAAAGTTGGAAACTTTCCATGGGAATTAACGGGAATTTATGGGAATTTATGGGAATAAACAGTAATAAATGGGAATAAACCAGGAATTTACAAAATTGAAGGTTGGCCCTTAACTGGGAACTTAAATTTAGTTGGGCTTAAACAACCAGATTCCATGCAAGTACACTTGAATATCTATGCTATTCCTCAATCACATGCACATAGCACACTGCTTAATGCGTGGCTATTGAGGCCACGCCCCCTACATGCACTGTGCATTCCTCCATTACATGCACAGATGATTTCTAGAACCACACAAGCACAAGACTATTGTAGCCACACATTTTAGCCTGTGGACTACATAAAGGGAAGTAAGTTTTAATGATGTTATTGGGTAATTTATTCTAAAAATGTGATGTAAATCTGTTGAAATGTTTTTTTAATTGTATTAATTTGCATGGATGTCCGCTAAGGACAAAACAAAATGTTTATATTTATGCTTGGATATGATATAGTTTGATTAAATTGCCCTCTATTTCCAGTTAATTCCCATAAATTCCCATTATTTCCCATAAATTCCCATAATTCCCATAAATTCCCATAATTCCCATAATTCCCATGGAAAGTTTCCGATTGGGAATATTTCCAAAATTCCCAAGCTTAACTTCCCATGGAAAGTTTCCGGTAATTTACCGGAAATTTACTGGAAACTTTCCACCCCTTTGCAACCCTAGTCGTCATTGTTCACAAATGCACCTCAAAGCATGGAGCTATCTCTGTAGGATGGGAGAGGGATGGAGGTCTCCTCAGGGGAGATGTGATGTAAAAAGAAAGACGCCAAATTGGCTGACGAAGCAACAGAATACGCTATACAACACAATTTTCCTTCATACTAATGTGTAGTAAACTCTATCACAATATCAACAAAAGAGCGGAGAACAGGAAATATGATTAAGCACTTTAAGTGCACGGAGATGGTAGCATACAGTCTGTGGTCGTGCACCGATCGCAGGGAATACATTTCACCGCGTCCTCCCACTGGATCGTGGTGAATTCTCCTGATTATATCTGGCTGCGTTCTCACATCAGTTCACTCTGGCTGCATGCAGAAAAAATACTATGGAGCTGTTAGAAAATACTCAACAAGTCAGAGTAACATTTTTCAGATTTAATATTTTCAGTGATTTTTAAATTTTCTATTTTAATGTTTCTTTTCTTTCCTCTGTCATGATGCTTTTTGGTGTCTTGTGTGAAGCACTTTGAATTGCCTTGTTGTTGAAATGTGCTATTTAAAAAAACTTGCCTTGCCTTGCCTTAAAAAGATTAGTTCTTTGCGTTCACACATGCAGCTCACCCTGAAAACCTCAGGAGTTTTTCAGGAGTTTTTTTTGTGTGAACAGGGCTTTACAGTCAAAATATTCCATACAAGTTAAAGGTCCTCAGTTATTCAGAAAGCCATCCTGACTTTTAAACATGTAGAGCATCATACAGTTTCTTTGATTTGTTATTGGCACACATGTTACTGGGGTCCATTTCAAAAGGTCTGAATACATTTGAATGGTTATTTGAGTGCTTTATTTTTTACATGATGCAAGAAGACTTGTGATGAAGACCAGCCCAAATAGGTTGAAGCGATTGTGCATTTGTGCACATGTCAGACCATGCGCCATGTTCCAACCAATCAAAAATAGTCCCTTTGTTGCAGCATACTTCGGTAGCCAATTGGGACACTCCATTAGTATCTTTCAAACAGACTTGGCACACATACTCGCTCAGAACCCCCCTTCCTTTAATGGCCTCAGGCTCATTTGTTGGATCTGCGGGAATCTGTTAGAATAAAAATCAGAGTGCCCCCCCTCCCCTCCCCATCTCTCGTGGCTTGTTGTTGTGACCCTGCTGTATCACATGGTACTGCACTGCAGCACAGCGAAGACTATTCATTGCTTGTTTTCCTGCATGCATCCTGGATTATAGTTTACATTATGAATTCACAGCTCATTGGTATGACAGGAATACAATTGTCTCTGCATCTTTCACCTCATGTTGCAGCCCGGAGGATAAAGTTGTTTGCTTTCATTCATCTCAAAGTGAATATTGTTGACACAGCGTTGTTTGCAGTGACTTATGCTGCTTAAGCGCTGCTTCATACTGTAGTGTAAATACACTATAATAACACAGATTATTTTCGTACACCTTCCAATGACTGTTTGAATGTGATCATCTTAATCACCATTTTTATCCAAACGGCCAAAACAAGTGGTGCATGGTTTCATCCATGTAAGACAGGAAAGTCTGCAAAGTCTTGATTTTATGACAGACCAAGTGTTCCTTTGATGTTTGTTAGTAAGGTTGAGACCATTTTTGTCACTTTGATACTTTCGTTACCACGTTTTATTAAGTGATTCAATCTCGCTTTTTGTGTTTGATACTGTGATCAATAGTATTTAAAAATAGGACCTGAGCTTAAAAGAAAAACTGCAGATCTTTAGTCATATTTGAACCCAAAGCTGCTGCGAGCGACGTGAAGAGCAGCTGTGGTCCAATCAAACTCACAGGATGGCAAGTGCTGACGTTTCTCAAATTCTTTTAGCGTCTCTTGAAGAGGCAATAATTACGTTTATGTCTTTTACAAACAGACAGAGAGCAGAAAAGATGACACTGCTCAACATGCACAAAAACACTGACAACGTTTGGGTATAGAAACATTACCAATGTGTATGTGCATTTTATTTGTGCAGGAGTTATCTAATAGTGGTTGCCAAGGACTGAACATTTTCCATTTCCATAATTTTGAAGAAAGTGAGGAAAAGTCTGATATCGTGACAGTTATTTGACCTATAGCGTCACTGATGTAAATGGGGTGGAACAAATATTACAAACTAATAGATTGAGAGACTATCAAACTGGAAGTATTTAGTTGAGCCTGCCTGAGGTAAGAGAGACTTCAAGCTGCTTTAAGGGCATACCTGAGGGAGGACCTTTTTTGTTTCCATAACCCTGATCTGTACCTGTTCAGAGAAACAAAAAAAGCTTCCACCTTCGCTCATTTTAGCACCAGAATAAGAGGTTCACTTGTTTCTACTCCTGTGATTTCTCAACATACCTTTGATGAGGATCTATGGAACCAATCAAGGACTGACCCTTTAAAAAGAAGAAAAAAGAAAACCCCCCCTGCTCAAACAGAATCTCAGCCTTGTTGTTTGGCTGTCTTTGCTCTGTCTTCTTCTGGTTGTTTACTGAGCTGAAGTCTCTGTGTAACACCATCTTGAGAAGACATAAGGAGCGGCTCTTTGGTTTTTGGAGTGGTGGGATTTTGAGTGAGTGTTCAGCTCAGGCCCGGCGGCCGCTTTGTTGTATTGTACTGGTCTGAAGTTTATGGCGGTTAGCTGTTAGTGAGGCCCACAGTGAGGCAGCTGGTGGTAAAAGTAGGCCAGCCTCCCTGTTGTGCTGCCTATAGAGTGAACCCCTCTATACCCGACAGATTACATTTCCTATGGTCCTCTCCTATACTGAGTCGTATACACGACCCGGACGTACTGGGTTACTACCGAGCTTTGAAGAGAAGCTATGTGAAAGGAGAGAGCGGGGGTTCATGTCTCACAACTTTGAGTCTGTTGAAAGGAAACGTCGGTGGAAAATATTGGGCTGAACTACTTGTCCTGACATTTCTTCTGATGTACAGCCCACCTGAGAGAGCAGAGAGGAAGAGGAGGATTCTCTTCTTCCTACTCTTCCTCTTCAGTTGACAGATTGCATATTCATTTATCCTAGCTTGAAATGTGCAGCTGTATTAAAACAGAAATCGGATCACTGAATATGATACGGGCTCACATCATATCATCCCTACAAAATAACAGTGGGTGGCGACTTCCTCTCTGATTCATCAAGATGCTGCCTCACAGCAGGTCTGGCTTTCGTCCATGTCTTTGTGGGATGTGATTCAAACAGCAGCTACAATGGCGTGCATCAGGGAATTCAGATATTTCAGAATTTTAAATCCAGTTCTAACTGAACAAAATGTACAGAAGAGTTTGGTCCTGCTTTGGTTCATTGCAGACAGAAATTGCTGCAATCTACTTAATTATTTGGAGGCAAAAGCACCAAATCAGAGCTTTTCAAAGGCAGAGAAAGTGAAGTCTGCCTCTGACAGGCTCAGGTTATTATTCTAAAAGTATAGAAAGCATCCCTACACTTAGACACATTACAGATGAGAAATGTTCTTTTCACTCTTTTCAAAGCAACCAGAACAAAAACTTTAAATGTAACCTCACAGCAAATCTAAATCTGGTCTACCACTGCAACATTTGGTCAATTGTTTGGATATAACTTGGGTGTTTTTAAGGGTTAGTTCAGATCCAAAATTTCTATCAAACAATACTTCTCAAAAGAAAAAAAGAAGATCAAGGAAGGGGTAGACCGACAACTCTCAAAGGCGAACTTTGTGTGTTGATCAATGGCGTCTGGAGGATTTGAACACTGCCATTGCAGTTTTATTACCGTTCCCTTTAGCAATCTGCTCGGACAACTCTTCATATCAGTTTGTCTTTTAATCCCAAAACATGTAAGTATAAGGCTTGAAGCTGTAGCAGCAACAGATCATGTCGTTTACGTCACGTGTATTATTATGCATCTTCTCAGCAGAATCCCAAACAAGATTCCCATTGTCAGTGAAGGTGTGACATAAGTCATCCACTTCAGCAGGCGCCCATATAAACAAAGAGGCTCCTCTTCCAGACAATTGTTCATCACTTTATTGATCCCTGCGGGGACATTGTCTCTTCCCTTGCTGCCGCCCCTTGAAGGTCAACGGTCAGGGTCAGCCATGGTGCTGCAGCCCTGCAGCTGGTAGGTGTTTGAGTGTGGTAGTTCAGGGACACTTAACAGAGGGCAGATGCATGCTGGTATGTTGGTGTGTGTGATCTAAGGCCCTTCGTTAAGGGACAATCACTTTAACCTTTATGCTTCACTGTTGCCAAGTTCAAACCACTTGAGCAGCACGTGGGCGCTCTGTAAACATGCGATATGAGACGTGGGAAAGACACCCGGCAAACGGGACAGCTAGACGCTCTTTAAGTGCATTTATGATACAAGATACTGACTGAAAAATGGCAATTTGAATGAGAAGTAATGATATTTGAGTTTCTGCGATTTATGACTTCACCAGAAGTAAGTGCCATTTGCTTGGATTTTGGATTGGGTTGTTAAAATAGTAATGTTTCTGTTCATTATCACAATCACTGAATCTGCATTGTTTGAATTAAAAGTAAACAAAAGCATAATAATGAAATAGTGTAGGTCTATAGATCTTGTTTTAGTATTACAAAGTGCTTGTTTTTTGGCACCTCATCATCTCAATGCTTTAGTGCTTTTCTTCTGCTAACATCCTCAGTAATGAGACGTGTGGCTGAAGACATTTCTCAAACTGTAAAAACACATTCTGGATTGAGCCTCCAGATCGTCATTAATTATCCGGCTCGCTCTCTGTGTTCTAGTGACAAAATGCTCAATCATGATGATGATATGCGATGGTGCTGCAGCAGGCTCGTCGATACATTGATAAGTCCGCCTCGTGGCCCATTTAACCGAGAGCTTCACACAGAAACATGTACACTGGCTGGTGGTCAAAGCAGACCTCAGGTTTATTGCATAGAGTACATAGTAATTCTTATTATATAGCATGAGACATGTTCCTCTTTCCTCCCTCCCGCTCAGGTGGTCCCGTTCTTTTAGCAGCTCATGGACTGAATGGTTTAAAAACCGACTGTCAGATTTATGATCGGAGAGAAGCATAAAGACACAGCACAGTAGCCTGACCGGCCTCCCAGAGGCACAGAGGGACTAAAAGAGTAAAGAGAAGCAGACAGAAAGTCACAAGAGAGTAACAGGGAGCTTTAGAGGGGCGGGGGGGTGTTCAGACTGTTGTTAACTGGCTGGGCGGGTTTTGTGTACATGTCTCGTAGAGTTCTTTTCAATAAATGGAGGCGATACGAGGCGTAATTACAGCTTTGGTTGATATACTGATGCAGTTAACTTTCAGTACAGCTCAGCTTTATAAACCTTTCTATTTCTATAAACATGACAATTACAATGCACTAATGTTACGTTCCTGTTGTTTCTCTTCATCGTTTATGTCGGAGGAAAAAGTCCGGACTTGAAAAATGAAGCCTTTTAAAACAGAGCTCCGTCTTTGTTTGTTATTTCTTTAAAGAAAAAAGAATAAAACCTCGATATCTGAAGCCATGTTATTTTTGCAGCACAATTGACCAAATGTTTATGCTGTGAAGCGTGCACAACATTACAATCAACACAAAAATAGCAATGCGGGCGCTGCATTTCTATGGCACATAAAACTCTCAAAGCACCATCGAACTGTTGTCAAAATAAAACGCTCAAAAACTGAAACATATACCCAGGTAGAATAATGCCTTGATCCAAATGTTTTGAGTTTATGAAGCAAAAGTTGATAGAAAAATATGAACTCAGGATTGACGCAAGATTACAGAATAATTGATTGTGAATTATTTAATTAATCAGCTAAATAAATCAAGTTTGTGGACCTGGACCAATAGACATGGGCCTGCATGTGGTCAGTGCCTTAAAGAGCATTAAAGAGCAAAGACCAAAATGACACCACCGCCGTTTGTTGATCAGCAACCACAGCTCATTTGAATCCCTCGTTTTTTTTCAATTATGGCTTCATTATTGTCTTTAATGGGCAGCAGAGAGACAGTTTGTTTTTTTGGGTTTACATAATGCATTACTCACCACCCTCCCCCCCCCTCCAAAGTCCCAAAATATCTTTAACAAACATGTTTTTACGATGGGGAACAAGCACTCGTCCACAGCTTTGTATTAGCCATTACGAGCTGGTCCTATAATGCCTCTTCTGATGTTCCAGAGCTCGAATGGCTTCACTACTTTGAAAACAGTCTTGGCCGTATTTTGATGCATTTTCTTGAATTTCAAAGACTGGCATTTCTTATTGAATCGCTGAAGAGGACAGTTTGTTTTTCTGTCAAATATCCTTCAGTTAATGTGCCTGGTGATGGTTTCCTAATGATCCGCCTCATGGGGCTCGCTGTTTACATGCATTGATGGCAGTTTATGAATTTTAACTCTGCGAGATGGCACTCAGCTGCACTGCTCACCGCTCCAGAGAGAAAAATAACATCAGCAGAAACAGACAGAGTGGCTCTGCTGTAATCCGGCCTGATTATCCCTCTCACTAAATGTTTCATCTGTTGACATTAGATGTCACTTGTAGTCGACTTTGCATAGCTCTCAGAAGCAACATGGACAGATGTGTTTACAGCTGTGGATGCAGGGTGAGATTATTGAGAGAGGAGGGGGATCAACGGCACAGTTAAACAAAAAGTGAAGAAAGAAAGTGAGCTCCAGTGGTAACAAAAAAAAAAGCTGCTCCATGGCTGGCATCCAGTTCGATCGATGACCGTTGAGTGCTTTCTTCTTTTCAGTTGTTTAAATTCAAACGTTGCTGAACACGACGAGATCCAGACTTTGTGTATTTAAGCCTTTTCTGTTTTTACTCCCTCAGAGCGTGATGTTGAACTGGGGGGGCCATCCTCTAAATTGCATTTAGTCAAAGTTGGTTAAACTCAAAAAGTTTGCAAAGTCAGCGTTCTTCAGTCTTTTGCAACACTATTGACTTAGCATTGAATTTTGTTGATGTGTCAACACCAGCAAGGACTGTGGGCATGGCGGCTGTCAGGAGTCACAAGGTTGGAATCAGATGATTTGTGCTGAACAGGATTGGGCTAGCTCGAGAAATAACAGATCCACTTCTGAATTTGTTAGCAAGTTAGATTGCTATCTATGTATCCAAGGTGTTCTTCTTTGGTGACTTAGAAGAGTAGATGCATGCAGTATATTTTTTGTCATTTAGGGACCCCAAAATCCCAAAAATCAAGCAAACCACCTGAACTATAAAGGTGGAAGATACAGATTTACATTCCTTTTTTAAATTGTTTTACGACAAAGCAGATTTAGTTGCTTTCAACTCTGTCAAAAGAATTAATTCCCTGTGAATTGCACACAGCCCGTTTTCAGGAATTGGTAATTAAATGACTCATCAGGACTTTAATAAGCTTGTAATGTCGGAACAATAAAGTCCCCGCTCTCAGCCTGAACATCCCACATGGACCACAGACTTTTTTAAAGTAACATCAGGATCTAAGCAGCAGAAAATGTCTCTGAGGGCCCAATCACATTTTCTAATCGATGATGTTAAAAGTGATGTCTCAGGGCTTAGTGGTAGTCGTCGTTTCTCTTCCAGAAGGTCAGGGGTTTGATTCCCAACTCATACATTCACATGTCAAAGTGTCCTTGGGCCAGACAATGCACCCCAAATTGCCGTCCAATGGCTGAATGTAACCTGCAATACAAAAAGTGCTTAGAGTAAACAGAAGACTAGAAAAGCACTACACAAGATCAAGTCCATTTTAAAAGACTGATAGAACATCTGACAAGAAAATGTCAGCCAAGACTTTCCATTATGGATATTTGACCCTTTGTTGAGCTGATTTAAAACATGTTTATGGCATCACAATTAGACTAAGTTAAGTCTTATAAAGGGCCGGTATTGCACTCATTCAGTGAGCCGCTTACTCAGGAAGTGAACCATTGTTTTGGCAAGTCATTCTTTCATGACTGAATATTTGCCATCTTTGTGTCCAGTGTCCATGGTCATGCCATGGTCATCGTTCAGCTGCTGAGATAGCTAGCTACAGAAAGTTGATCCTATCCTGTCCATCTTTTCACAGTGTTCCCATGTTTAAAGGCTAAAGGTTATTTGTTTGGATTTACCACAGAATGTAACTGTCTGTCCATCTTATTTCAACACTGGCTGCTCACTCATAGAGGCCCAATTCAAAGCAGATTTCTCTGAGAAACTACTGATCAAATCAGGACGCCCTGTTCTTTCTGAAGCTCCGGATGGAATTGAGAAGCTTCCAAAGGACGTCATCAGAAGGACCTGGATGTCTGAATCACTTATCAAACATGATGTGTATTCCTATTGCACCATACAGGTATTAAGTCCTTTTGAGATGTGTGTGTATGAAAAATGTAAGTCAAAGGTAACATCTAACTTCTTCCAAAAGTTACTCAAAGTGATGTGGTGACTACAAATGACGTTCAGCTTTTCTGATGGGACTCTCAGCTGTCCTGAAATACTTTCCATACATCATTGGGTTGAGGATTCAGCACCCACACTGTATAAGTTACTGAGGGTGAGTGCTTTTTTTGGATTTACTTGGACCTGGACTTGTAGTTGTGGAACAGAGGAGAATTTGTTTTCAAGTAACACAATATACAGAACATTGCAATCGCATGCAGGTTCATACAGATACGGAGTTGTTATCGTGTTGTCTGCAGAGAGAAATGATGTGACCGTAGCTCTGAAATACAATTATTAAAAAGTCTCTCCAGTGTTTATACACACACACACACACTTTGAATGAGAGTGGATCCGTGGAGAATCCAATTATACACAGCTGAGTTCTGTTTTGTAGTGCAGCCCTCCTCCTCTTGTCTCTACCAACTCAGTTCAATTTGTGTTCTTGGCATGGACGTCATTGGCTGTTACTTCAGCATCCAAATAAACATGGAATGGGTAAAATATTAAAAAGCAGCAGCGCAGCACGGGTGTAGTAAAAATGAATCAGTTTATACTAGTGATAGGAGGTTTGTTCTTATGGCAATGCCGGTCCACAATGCCTCTGTATGGATGCAGCACATCTGGCAGAACATCATAGCTGAGCCCACGTTGGTCTGAACTCTAATTGGGGGAAAATAATTAGAAATTGTTTTGATTGAATCTGTTTCATTTGCCTCTTGAATATCTTTGAAAAGTATCTGATTGGTTGAATATGGAAGCACAATGATTTTGTGAAATCCACCAGGTAAAGGTCTTTTAAACATTTTATCAGTAATTTCATATTTTTCCCCAATCGGTTCGTGTTTTGTTTACTTAAAAGTCCATTGAGTACAAATTAGTGTTGTAGTCAAGACCACACTTACCGAGAACAAGACATAACCGAGACCAGAGTGCTCCGAGACCGAGTCAAGACCAGGACCAAGGCAGGGCGAGACTGAGACAAGACCAAGACCAAGACCTACCAGACCAGACCGTAACACCGGGAAGGTTGTGGACGTTACCGGGGGCTAAAAATGAAATTATGAATGAATTGAAGTTAATCGTTCTTTTAGAAAGGGGCGTTTCCTTCTCATGACAGTATTGACAGGGAAACATAGCGTGTCAGTGATGGTCTTGATTTAAAATCCGGAGTCCGCCCAGTCTGAGACCGAGTACAAATGCTTTCGATGCCGAGACGAGACCTTCAAAAAGTGGTCTCGAGACTAAGACCAAGACCAAGACCGATAGTACAAATGTGACACCACTGGAGTTGACACATGGCCTTCATGGTTACTTCATGGCAACCAAGTAAAATCCCCAAACTGCAAAAACAAGTTTTACCAAGAAAGATTGTAAGAAGTTTCCATTTTGGATCAATAACTATAGAAGTGTACTTATGTTAAAGACTTTTCGTTTATGAAGTGTCAACTAGCCAATCAGTTATGAGAGCTAATGGAGTCAACCTTCCCGGTAGCTAAGACTTTGTTAAGTTGTCCTAAATGTTAGAGAAAGACATAAAATGATGTGGGAGTTCACATTCTGCCATGTCACATCACTTCCTGCAAAGAGACCATGGTGGTTGTGATTGTTGATTGATTTGATGTCGAGGTGGAGTGACGCATGAATAAAAACTAATTAATCAGGTCGGGTGTAGGTGTGGAGGGAGACAAAGGGAGACACATGGAGTTAGAAAAGTTTGCCCACTTCTCTCCAGCCTCTCATCATGGCGTCTATAAATGAATAAAATCTGCTAATTATCATCAGAGTTACAAATGAGAAACAAGTGAGAGAAACACAATAAGTGATTCAGTAATAAACAATACTATAGAGTTGTTAATTACAGTCCTGGAGCCTGTGCACACTGCGGTTAATCAGCTCTACTATGAAGCTGCAGCTTGTTTTGTTTGTTGTTTTTGCAAATCTGTCGAGATGTTTGACACCCTGCCTCTCTCCATTTCACCCTCTCCATCTTTTCATTATTCACCTGCTGCTGCGTCGGGAAATAAAAGCTGTTCTTTTTTTTTTGTGACACGATGATTAATGGTGTAAACAAACAATCTGTTCGGTGAACACAAACCGTGACCTTAAATCCCCTCCATGTTTGTGAATGAGACAACCTCCAGGGGCTGACATTTTAACCATACATGGATGGTCAACATGCATTAAAGTAACACCTCCAGTCCAGATGCATTGAAGTGTGTGAGTCTGTGCGTGTCCCGCTCTCCTGGTGTGGTGCTTTGTGGGTAATGGGATTGATGCTTCACAGGCAGTGGCTCCAGCCTCGTGCGTATGCTTGTTTTGTATCTTCCTGGGAACCGATGGCGGAGCTTCAACTAGCCAATCAGTAATGAGAGCTAATGGAGTCTGACGATGTCTCCATCCTTCAGTTGTGCTCTCACCTGCCAGTTCTTTCATTATTTCTGTCTTTGGCCATCCATCGCTCCGTCGCGCCAATTCCTCCTGTCTCTTTGTCCTCTTTTGACTTCATCTGAGTCCTACTTCTCTGCACGTCAGCTCCCCACAGGCTATATTATGAAGCCACGTGACAACCCCCCCTCCTGTGCCTAAGTTCATTGCATGTTTCCCCCTCCTCTCTTTGTCCTCATTAGGTCGTCTTCGCCTCATACGACCTTTGGCTCTCTCACACACATAGGATTTCTCTGGCGTTCTTTGTCTACAGGCCCATATCTGTTTATTTAAGATTAACAATACAAAAAAAACAACTTACTTCCTGTGTGTTTTGCACGAGATACTTTCAAACAAACAAAATCGACGCCCTACAGGGAAGTACAGGAGTCTTTTTTATTGAATATTAACGGTATAGAAGATGTGTTTTAACCCTGGTAGATATAAACAGACCTGAGTCAGTTGTACGTTCTTCATTCATATACGATGCAATTCAAAGTGCTTAACAGCGTTAAAAACAAAGAGTTTCTTTAACATCCAGCCATCGATCACCCTTCAACCTTTTGTCTGTAAGAATGGGTCTCTGGCATCTGATTGGTCGAGGGATCTTTGCAGGACTAATTAATTAGATTTAGTTGACAAAACACGAACATATCAATGTTTATAATGAAGATGTAAAGCAGTTGTATTGCATCTTACAAAATGAAATGTCAAATAAATAAAAAACATTTTGAAAGTTTAGGACAGAAACTTGGCAGATCCTTTAACGTTTTTTATCTGGATGGAAACAAAAATCACATTTTTGCTTTAATCAGTTTCATCGGCGTGTCCACACTCAGCTCGTTCATCATTTCATCCAGCTGTTGTCATGTTCTTCACCGCTTCAGTTGATGTTCATCCTTTTTCACGTTCATTTCTCAAACCCTCATCACTGATTTTACTTATAGAAATGTCTTTTTCCCCGTCTGTACCCTCTGTCCTTTTTCTTTTCTATATGTTAAAAACTGGTTACCAGAAAAACAAACAAGTTTGGGTTGCCAGTTTGTCATGACGGTTGCCAGTACAAACTTGGAAACTGTTACTGTGGAGTCCTGCCAACGCGATGTGCTTCTCTGTCCTTCAGATCATTCCATGTCTGTTTTCACTATCAGCTTTCTGATAATGAAAGACAGCAGCCTGAAAACACAATAGGTTGATGTTGTTGTTGTTTTTGTTGTTGTGGCGATTTAAAACTGGTCAAATTTAACTACTTAAAAATGTTCATCTCTGGAGGTAAAATCAAATGACATTGAAACCTGTTTTGATGCCAAAGCAACAAAAAAGAAGAAGTCCTGTGCGTCCTATATTGGTCATTTTCTTCTTTTTAATCGACAACAATCACGAGCTAACTCCTGCACACTGTCGGGATTGCAGTAAAGTGTGCAGTTTAAACAGTTCTCTACCTCTCCTGAAGGCAACTCTTGATTTAATATGACGACAAAGTTTGGGTACTTTTTGATGCTAGCTAGTAGCTATCGTTGAAACAACAGATTGTACCGTTTTAAAACACGTGCTATCATAAAGGATCGAACAAATTTGACCTTCCTCTGCATGCATTTTTTCTTTCTAACATATTTATGAAATCACATCAGAAAAAGAGTTAGGATGAAATGTAAATCAAGCCAGAGTGTGTTGGTCAGTGTTGTGTGATTACAGATTCTGAACAGAGAAAAACTCTGATCGAACCTTTGATATCCAGTAATTATTCCATTTCTCATTTCCCTTCTGACTTTCGTGAAGCGTCCTCCTCGCCTCAGTCAGACTACTGACACAGGATCTGTCTGTGCGGACTCGTATGGATTAGTTTGTTCACAGTTGACCTGTTGGTGTGTGTTACTCTACTGCTGTTTATTTCATAGCATGGCAGATTGTGTGTGTGGAAATGAGCAGCGTGGTATATTTCATCTTGTCCGTATTAAATGTATCAGTCATTTCCCAGCCTTTGGCAAATGGCCCTCTATCTGTCATTAATTCTGTTCACAGTAAACACTGTAATTTCACGTTCTGTGTATGCACGCCTGTGTGTGTGTGGGTGTACCTGTGTCCTCTGAGTCATTCAGCCAATAGCTGTGAGATGCAGAGTGTGGCTGTCAGTGCCTTTTGCTAAATATGCTAATGTCCCGACACCTGTTTGTATAAGAGGGGGAAAACACTCCTAACAACACACACGCTCATGGGAAACAGATTTTTAGGCTTTGTTCAGGTCGGTGAGATAGATGGATGCACTCAGACAGAACACGTTCCTCTTCCTCCCGTCCTTTTCTGTGTTTTCACTCTGAACCATCGAGCAGTCCAGCAGTATGAAACTGACCATTTTTCTCTTTTCCTCTTTTTCCCTCTGCAGTGATGGAGCCCATGACGGTGACGACGTCGGTTGTCGGACCAGAGGAGTTCGACCGCAATGCCCCGCGGATCTGCGGCGTGTGCGGCGATAAGGCCACCGGCTTTCACTTCAACGCCATGACGTGCGAAGGCTGCAAGGGATTCTTCAGGTGGGTTTTTTGCCCCTGATTTATCAGACGTGTGTTGATGGTTTCTTTTTTTTGTGTTAAGTGGAGGTATTTTTCATTATTTGGAGTTTGCCTGAGTATGTGAGGTGTGAACAGCAGCCTGTTAGACGGGTTCTTAGCATGCACCCACTTCTCTTTCTGCCATCTGTAAACCTTGAATTGATTTTGCACACTTTAAAGCACATTGAAGGCTGTCATACTGCAACACAAGTCCATTTTTCTTGAGTGTTATTTTCTTGCATTGTGGTGAAAAAGTGAGGCTTTACTCTAAGGCAGCCCGATAGACATTGAGATTGTTTGGAAAATAATGCAGACATCTTTCAATGTTATTCTTACTTTCATTTCAAGTTCTAATTTATGAAACAATTCCTAACTTTTATTTTTGTTAATGCTTCAGTGGTTTTATGCTGCCAAAATGAATCATCCTAAAGCTTCTCAGGAGCGCATGGAGCCTAAAAGGTTCAAGTGAACTACCGTGGTCTTTTGGAGGGCTTTTCATTATGCAGCCCGTGAAGGAAGCACATTTCAACTACATGATTATGGACTTTCAAATGCAGCATGTCTCTGGATTGCACTTTGTAGATACATACTGTGTGGATGACAGCCTGTTTAAAGTTGAATTTGTGGTGTTTGTGTGTCTGGCTGCATGAACACACACTGTGAACAATATTCAGTGTGGCGGTCCGTAATCTTTCTGCCCCTTTTCGCCCATCCCTCTCACATCCTCTTTCTCATTCACACACACTTTCTTTTGTTCCTCAATTATTCTGAAGGGGACTCACTTAATAAGAAATGTAATTAATTAATTCTGAGCAGACCTCAGGGAGCAACACATTTTTAAATCTTAATGATTGATGTTGTAGTTTTCATTTGTGTAAATCTGGGCTGCAGTAACATACGAGAAAGAGGAAGAATATAACATTTTAAAAATCTGAAAACGTTGTAAACATTTGTATTGGTCTTTTAATGAATTATGTCATATCTTCAGTGTGCAGCCCCTCTCTTATGTCCTTTGCATTAAATCCCACAGGCGCAGTATGAAGCGCAAAGCCGCTTTCACCTGCCCATTTAACGGGAGCTGCACCATCACCAAGGACAACCGCCGCCACTGCCAGGCCTGCCGCCTCAAACGCTGCATCGACATCGGCATGATGAAAGAGTGTAAGTTTTCTGTGCTCACTGATTTTCTAGCAATGCTGCTGAGATGTTGGAGTCCATGCAAGTTCACCAGCAAATACGTCTGTTTCCACAAGGTTTGATGATCGCCTGTGAGACATAACAGGCTTCTGACAAGCACACAAATAGACAACACATTGACTGATGACTTGATTTGACTTATTTCCAACGTAGATTCATTTGAGGAAAGTGTGAAATACTGGAGACGGATTGCTGCACTAACTTTGTCACAGGATCATAAGATGTGAAGGAAACTATTCAAACAGCGAATTACTTTTTGACATGTTTCCCTGGAGACCAATATTTAAAATCATGAAGGTGTACTCGACCTGACGACTCGTAACAGGGTGGAATAAAAAACAAGATAACACATAATACTATCATGAGTTTGCCACATGCAGTAGATAAGTGTGCTTGATGTTGATACTGAGGTTATATGAGGTCAGGGTGCACCACTTCCCCTCCTCTCGATATTCCTTTGATGTAATATTCATTTATGCATCTGAAGTGTTGTACAGCAGCTGCTTCAGATGCTGCTTCAAGATATTTTCAACATGAAAACCACAGCCATCCATGCACTTTTTATTACATAAAGTATAATACATTTTGCACTTGACCAGAGAGTGTCTTAACCGGTGCAAAATGTTTTAATGTTTCCAGACATTTTACGCAGCAATGTGCTGAGAGTCGTTCTGCCCAGAGTCCAGTTACAACACTGTATTTGATCAAAGACCTGTTTCATGTTTTGCTTACCCAAAATGTTGTCTGGATTTCAGTTTTTTTTTAAATGTCTTCTCTGAATTAGGATAATAAAGTAAGAATTAATTAAATCAATGCAAAGTCTGAAACTGACCCATACACAAGTCAGAATAAAACCTTGTTCCAATACATTTGAGGCAATATTTCTTTAAGGGATTTTATCTAAATGTTTTAGTTTTTTTATCAAACTATAGAATTATCATTATTTGACCCTGCAGTCAATGATTAGATCTCTGTATGCTCCTTACCAAAAAGCTCATTACATTCAAACTCACGATGTACCGGCTGCCTGGAGAGATCAGTGTCAGGTCGGCCGGTGCAAGCACTTTCCTGGTTTCCTGCTTGCTATGCATTTAATCTAATACTTAAAGAAATCCAGGAAGAACAGCAGCCAATAGGATCAATGGAAGGGTGTAAGTTGAGCTGAATAGCGACAAGGAGTCCGGCTGTAGTAGATATGCATAAAGCAGGCTGTACCATATGGTGAACACAGACGGGGTTCAAATAGAATCAGAAAATAATAATCTAAAGTGGATTTTATTATTAGAATCAATTTTTCCTTCATCAGTGCAGCTTAGATTATGTCATAACAAATGTATGTGTCCAAATGACGTTGTTGTGTACGTGTCACAGTTCTGCTCCTCACTCTGTTGGTTATGCATAAAGTGACAGTGTGTAATACAAGTAGAACATGCTGTGAAGAGAGACGGAGACATCACCTCACTATGTTCACACAAATGAACACCTTGTCACAACTGGTTATTCATTATCACAATGTACACGATAGTTACCGCACCATCACTCCTGCGTCCTTCTCATTTAAATGTAAAGGGTTAAACATGACACACTTCTTCAGAACAAGGCTGCAAGTCAGTGCACAGCTTACATTTCAAACAACCTGTCCCTCCTTTAGAAAGCTGCAGTGGTGGCAGATCATCAGCATGACCGTGAAAAGTGTAAGTTGACAAAAAAAGAGAAAAAGAGAGAGAGCCCAAGGAAAGGAAGGAAGGAAGGAAGGAAGCCAGGGAGGGTTAATGTCATGTTCAACAATAGGGCTCTTTCTTTAAAGAGATGCACAATGGTCTGGCCCACATTTCATTCACAAACAGACATTGTGTGTATGTTTGTGTGTGTGAAACAGAGATGATGGGGGCCCGAGATCAGACTGATGATAATCACTGTGTTAACCACAATTAGCCACATGACACTAGCGTGTCTGTGTTTCATTGAGAAAAGATGAGAGACAAGCGAGCGGGAGGAGAGAGACGGAGCGAGACGTATCAGAATATAATGGTCTCTTTGTTTCTCACAGCTTGCATACATGTTCACAGGATGGAGGCGGTCCACTGTACTCACAGGGGACTCCCGAAAAACACAGCCGTTCTGCAGGGCGTACTGTAGCGGTGCAGGTTTCTGCAAACCAAGTGTTTGTACATTAAAGCTGTTTCTCTGTCATAGAAGACGCCTTATCCTCTGTCAAACCAAAATACAGTGTTTGCATATTGTTTATGCCCCAACCTGGATATTCCTGGATCTAAGTGGTTTTGTGATCTAAAATGTGAACGTTTAAATGATCGAAACAAACATTACAGTTTTACCAGTTTGAGGAAAATATTATGCTTTGCGTGGAAATAAAAAAAACGTTGACATTCTGCAATGATGTCTGAATTAAGACTTCTCTATCCAGGGAGAATTTGTTGTTGGAGGTAATTTCAGGATCTGTTTTTGCACAATTTTATTCATACATATTTTACAGTTAAAGGTTACAATGGCCTTCTTCAAAATGTCAAAAGTCAGGTAGAGTCAGGTTAAAGTTACATTTAAAAAAATCAGCAAGGGAGGGGTTGGAGGGTTGCAGCTATGCCGAGGGTCAAATTTAAAAAGAGCAAATACTGAGGTGTAGCTAATGATCACAAACAAAGAGCTGTCTCTGATTGGCTTCACTGTTTACAGTGTGAGGTCCCCCATAGGATAAATCATGTGGTTAAGAAAAATATTAGGGTCATGAGCATCATTTAATTTCCCTAATCATAAACCAACAACCCAGATTATGAGAGCGCACATCAGACACAGAGCACTGCAGGACCTGAGGCAACGTTTATTGGAAGTCCCAAACTCACTGCTGTGTATTGCAGCAGTTTTACTTTGACCGTGTGTGTGTGTGTGGTTGTGTATCTCTGTGTGTGCCAGCTTTCTTCCTCTGTATAAACAAATCAAAAGCTGCAGCTTTGTTCGCATACTTACCTGCCTTTACACAACCTGACGTTCTGCAATAATTACCTGCTTCTAAGATTGTTTATTTAATAAAAGCCACCTGTTATTGCACAAGCGGCATCCTCTCAGGGGCGACGCTGAAAAGAAAGCAGGATAATACGGCTGCCTCATATTCAAAGCATAATCCACGTTATTACCTCAGATTAAATCCCATCACAGTCAGTAGAAGGCAGCAGGTATTGCGTTCATCTGCAGTCTAACATTGGAGTGATGTGCATTGTTAAAATCTCATTATTCACTACCCATTCTCTTGTTATCGTGAATAAATCTTGGCAACAGTCACAAGGCATCTTCAAAGGAACCACACATGCTACTGTGCATCTGCTTGTGCACATTTAAAGGATCATTTGCATCCTGGTATTTAAGTCGGCATCCTTTTTGTGCCGTGCAACCGGCAGTTTTCTTTAATTAAAAAAGAAAGGGGAACCTTTTCAGCCCCTGCTGCAGAGTAGGTACTCCCAGCACAAGAGGGACTTTGAGTGACATTAAGTGCACAGTGATTGGTCCATACGTCAAGGTAAGAGCCAATCGAGTACCACCAACTCCCATTTTTTAATTCCCACTGTAAATGTTAGCAAATAAGGGTTAATAGCAGTTGGTAAAAGCTCTAAAATCATTACAAATAGAAGAAAAAAACTCGAACAAATGGACCAGCAAGGCTTTCAAACTCGGTTAACTTGATAAACCCGATCACACGCAACAAACACACAGCTCCCACCATGGTGTCCTTCATATTTTCAGTTGTGTTGCAGTTAGTGACGTTGCTCTAGCAACTGTCGGCCGGCTTACATCACTTTATGTTTTTTTTTATTTCAGGCTGATATGAACCTTAGTGTGTCATTCAAAGGAAACTTCTTAGTGGATGGGTAATCTTCAAAAAGCACCTGAAAACACTTATTGTTTTTAAACTGGTATTAGGTCAAATCACACGCGTGCATTAACACATGAACATGTAGAATTTATAAAGAAGACTCTTCTGTTTGGGTCTTATTGATCTCCATGTTGCTGTGTGTGTTTGTATGTCTTTGGTCTTGTGACCTGAAGATCATACGACAGACTCCTGACCTGAGAGAGAACACAGGAATGTTTTGTTAGGGTCGACCATATATTGATTTTTCAGTGCCGATACAGATTATTAGTAGTTTCTGAGATCAATAGCCGATATTTGGAACCTTTAGGCATTTACAGTAAATGTGAAAATCTCTGTCAAAACTTAGAATTTGGATTATTACAAACTCCAACACAAGACTTAGTTTAAATGCTGATGCAGAGACTCTCCTCCTGCTCCAGGCTGCTCTCGTCTCTGTGCATGTCTTCAGTGTTGAGACAGAGTGAAGAGTGAGAACAGACCCAGAGGGGAAGACACATCTGCAGCAGAGCTAAAGTAGTGCACTTCCAAACACCGAATATAGGCCCTCGATCATTGGCCAGGCTGATAATTGGTCGACCCTGTGCATAACCCTGGACGGAGTCACCTTGACGCCACACATTCATTTGTGGTTGTTTTGAATCCTTGTTGAAGTTTTGAATTGTGGTTGTTGCCTCCTTTTTCGGAGCCTGGATGACCATATTTGTTGTTGTACATTTTGAATCTCTATCCTGGTCGAGAGGCTTTTCAGTTTCACACTTGTATCTGAGAAGTAATAAAAACTGTGTATGCCGTAAAACATTTGTACTGTCTATTCAATCTATTTTCCTGTTAGCGTGACCAAAATAAACAAATTAAACATCTAGGTCCGTTGAGGCAGATTTTTAAAGATTAAGATCACAATATCGTTTGGAAAACGTTGATTCAGCGAGAATAGATATCCTTTACGCTCAAGCTTCTGGAGTCTCGACTGTTTAAGTCAATTTTCCAAATCCCAAATTAACGATTAAATCCTTTGCTGTGGGACTTAATTTGAATTTTTTTTTAATGAAAGCGTCCTTAACATTACAACTACAATAACGTTAGCATTAACAGTAACATTCTGTCTTCTTCAGGTTGTGTTTGTTCGCCTTTGTTATTCTCTCTTATACTGGCAGCTTTGTCTAAGCTTCACCACTATTCAGATCACAACTGTGTGTGTGTGTGTGTGTGCGTGTGTGTGTGTGTGTGTGTGTGTGTGTGTGTGTGTGTGTGTGTGTGTGTGTGTGTGTGTGTGTGTGCGTGTGCGTGTGCGCGTGCGCATGTGTGTGTGTGTGTACCCTCTGTGAGTTGTGCCAGCACTGTTCGTAGTAAACACCCGTACGCTGTCCTTGTTTGACAGAGGTTAGAGAGATGCCAGGAAAAGACCTCCCCTCTGGTGTGTGTTTTATTTGCATACTTGCTGTGTTTGTGTGTTTATGTTTGGGTGTGTATTCGTAACAGGATTAGAATCACGGGAGAGTTTCTGAAATGTTTTAGCCTTTAGATGAATGAATACCAGCCCTTCGTTCTTTTCACGAGCAAAGCTTCTCCTGCCGTGCTGCCCTCCATTTGCCTCCCCTAATTCATATTCTTCATCCTCTCTCTGCAGTCTTTTGTATTCTCTCTCTGTGACAACCTTTAGACCTACATTACCATAAGAGCCAGATGCTTAATTTGACTGAAAAAGAAAGTTTCACATTGAGTTGCATATACATCAGAAAGTGAAGGCTGGTTTTTCAGAATATTTAGAATATCATTCACCGCGAAAAGTGCCGGCATTTTTAACCTTGGCCTTATTAGAAAATGTGTTGTGCTATTGACTAGTATATTTAAAACATGTTGAGATCCAGTAGATTTTCTTTATCATGGACAGGCTCAGAATCTCCTTTAAAATGTGTCTAACAACATTAACGAAAAGGATCCCTACAGGGATGTATTCCTTTATTTAAATGTTTACTGTGCAGAAATGTGTGAACGAGCTAGAAAACATGAAGCATGCAAAACATAGTGTGGAGGACTTCAGAGACAGATGTGCAATAATCCAACACGGTGAAAGCAGGAATTAAGGGAATTAAACAAACACAGCGAAGACCATAATAAAGAAAACAAAGGTGCATTTATGAATATGCAGCTACCAATGTGTAGGCGGGTGTGTGAGAGGTGATCAGTGAGGGGGCTGGGCGAGGTCAAGGATGAGGGGTTGATATGTGGGAAGAGTTTCAGCCTGATGCTCGGCTGCCGATGATATGATAGGATGGTATGGTGATGGAGGGGCTGAGGAGCTTGAACTGGGCTTTTTGGCGCAGAAACGGCATTAGGTTCCCATTTAGAGGGAACCTGCCAATTGCAGGGCCCAGCCCAGGCTATGTGGGAGGGAGCCACCAAACCCAGTGGATGGAGCCCCCACCTCCCAAGAAGTACAAAGATTTATTGTTGAGACATAGCAGGGATAGATTTATATTTATTAAAGGGTTAGATGTTTGTTTTTTACATCGATGACCACCAGACTCCATTGAAAATAAACTCTTATTTTACCTTATAGGCCTCAGGAATTGTTTGTGATATTGTGTGTCTGTGGCGTCTTTAATGGTTTGTTTGGCTGAACACAAAACATAGAAAATAACTGATCGAGGTAGCAGTAGACGAGAAACTTCCCTATTCTGCAAAGTGAAGTGCTCCATTTGTTATTAGAGTCTGGTGACTTGCAGAATGTGATGTGACAGCTCTTTTCTTGTTTCTGAAAAGAATCCGTCTCTGTAACAAAAAGGTTTCACTCTTCAGGGGTTTTGTAGCTGTGTTGACTGACACTTATTCTAACATTACAGGCCTATAATTGGCTAAAACAAGCACTTAGGTGGACATTTTGGTCTGGCACATTTGCAACCAAGGGTTTTATTGCTGGGAATTACAGCCGGGTCTGCAGCCAATCTGACAAAGTCAAGCTGTTTATTCTTAAAAGTATCAGAACATTTTGGGAATATGGGAAATCCTTTTCTTTTGGGCCTTTTTTTTTTTTTTTTTTTCAATTTGTTAGAAACCAGAAATGTACAGTTAAATTGAAGCTCTCTGAATCTAACTTGGAAATTGTTTCAGTCATTGAAGTCTTTCAATAAAGAGCTTTTTTAAGCAGCAACACGACCAGGAAATTAAAAAGCAAAATGAAGGAAAGATTCTGAAATGTTGTCTCATAAAAACACAGGTGTATGATTGGTCAGAATTCAGCTCATATAAATGAAAAACCCAACAATCCATTGCCACCTATTGTGTTAATACACCCCGCCTTCCTGCCACCATGCACGCTTCCCTTGTGATCTATTGATAAGCCGTTTTGCGTCACGCTCAGCATGTGTGGGTGCCCTGACGCCTGACTGACCTGAATTCACCTCTTAAACATCACAGTCCGAGGGCGACGGGGTAAAAAAAATATTGGCCCCGCACCAAATCCAGTGTGACATATATCACACCAAATCTGAGCGTGAGCAGAATCCATTGTGTGTAACTGGTCACTCTGCTGGTTAATGAGTAAACCTGCTGTGAAACTCCAGCCTCCACGACAGGGACACTCTGCCTTTCCCCTCTTTCTCAGTGTCTCTTTGGCATAACTGATTTTGGCCAAACCCTTATTTTTGTATGACCCCCCCCATACCCCCTCTCCAACTGTTTGTCTTTCTCTCTTGGCCCCTCTCTGCCATTCAGGGCACCACATCCACACACCCAATCAGACACTTTCTAAACAGCAAACTTCTTCTTGGTAAACTGCTGCGCTTCTGCCAAGCGCTGCGGGGTGGTCAAGATGTTCCTTTTGATGGTCTGTTGTTTTTTGTGGACTCCTGCCTTAATGATGCCACAAAGGGCTCAAACTTGGCTGGAGGCTGACTGGTTCAATCATGTTCCCGGCCTCAGAATAGCCACTCTGACGCACTGTGCCAAACTTTGACCAAACTGTGCCTATTCATGATCGGGCTTGGTGCTGCATTCTTGGATGTCCTCACCACAAGGAGTGGTTTTTTGGGCAGTCCGCTCCTGGCTCAGGAGGCAGGTTGGACACTGGAGCGCATCCAGAGCCTAATTAATGACGGTGGGTTAAAAAACGATGAAAGCCAAGTAAATCCTTTGGTTAGCTTAGCAGTCGGGACTCTTTCAGTTGCCTTTTTAAGCCTGTGTAACCAAAATGTTGTTGTTGTTTCCTGCTTCACCACATTATGCGGTTATGTAACTCTGCTTCTGCGGTTGCAATCCAGAGTGCAATCAGTGAAAATCCACTTCAAATGTGGTTGTTTACAGCTTGAAGGAAAAACAACCAGCAGTTAGAATGAAGAGCCTGATCCGAGCACTATTTAATTTAGACTTAACCTTTCCAATTTCATGGGTTTCATAGATTAGCAGTTACTGTAAAGTAGGTATTTATTTGGTGTTTTTATTCCGTTGATACAAATATGTACCTGGGGTTTTAAAGGCTTAGAGTTGTAGCTTGCCTTGTGACAACATACTTTATTAACATTGGAGGAATAACACATAAACATTGAAGAAATGTCAGTACCACCACCAACTGATGAAGACGTTTAACAGTTTAACCGTTTCACTCTAAATCAGAGGAGGCTTCTTCTTATCCCAGCTAAAATAAAGTATACATCATTCAGCTTTCAGCTCCACCTCACTGCCCACCAGTGAAATGAAGAGCTGTTTTTAAAATGACCATCATTTACCCTGAAAGAACTGGCGTTTAGTTCCTGCATCCAACCCTTAATATCATGTGTTTGTGGCCAAAGCTGACTAAGCCTTCAGCGTTAAAGCTCCAAGACTCTGGTATCAGTCCGTCTGAGGACCCGATGATAGCTAGCTGAGTAGCATAAATCTCTCTGAAAGCTGATTTTTATTAAAATGAATCTTTTGAATATTAAAGTTTGTAAAACTTGAGTTCATATTTCTTACCTGCAATCATTCTTACAGTGAGGATGTTTCCCTCGGATGCTGAAAGGGCTGTGGAAATAAAGATCATTATTACTATTACAGCTTATACAAAGAAGCAAAAGAAATAATGTGCTGTAAGGAGCTTATATTCTGCATCTATTTTCCCTCTTAAAGGCTTTGATCCATGCCTACAAAAATAAACAAAGAGCATCATTCTATGGAGCTAAATGTAATGTTGGTCAAATGTGCGGAGTGAGGCAGTTTCTCTTTGGCTAAAATACGGTCAGACTTGTTGTATCGGTGACCTCGCGGCTCTTGGCCTGTCTCTCTTTGGCAGTCGTGGTTCGTCTGGCAGTCGTACTGTCTGTCCGTCGGTCTGCACAGTTGAGTGCTTCATGGGTAATCGGTCACTGTGGCAGAGAGTCAAACGGATAATATGGGCCGAAGCATTCAGGGGTCATTGCATTACTGCAGCACAGTGAACCCGAGAGCCCGGATTTCTTTTTATTATATAATTGAACTATAATAATCTAATGTGTGCTCTTTGGTTGCTCCCTGTGAGCAGTTTTAAGATTGCTACAGTATACCAAAGAAAAAAAACAACGTGTGCAGTAAACCTGCAATCAAGACATGACATTTTATTAGCAAATATTACCCCTGTTTTCTTATTGTTTAGTGGTAAATATTGAAGGAACATATAACTGTAGAGTTCATCCTGTGTGTCATCAGCTCTGTGACCTCTGTACAGCTTCCTGCATGCTCAGGGAGCAGCTCACTCTTTACTGTCTTCTATGTTCTCATTGTCGTCAGCAGCATGAAAGCCTGATGACATAACCCTCCTCCTGCGTCTTACTTTGGGCTCAACAGAAACATCATGTTCTGAAACATACAGGAGATGAACCGATTCCTGAATAGAGCGTGTTACAGTTCAATAGATGGTACTTATGTTCGTGTTTACGGTGTATGAGGATGAGTTGTTCAGGCAGCACTGACGGGCAGAGGTTGTTCATGCATGGTTTGAATTTCGTGACATGCATAATCGTATAACTCAATCATAACACTGACAGTGAGACTTTTTTGTGGTTTAACAGGAAAATGTTACATGAAAAGGATCATTTTATCACAGATGTCAAATCCACACACTAATCATTTGAGCTGCCTGTTTTTGTATTTGATAAACTCTTAAAAAACACCAGATTTCCTGTTTCACACCATCAGTGGCCACTCTGCAGCATATGTGCAGATGTTTGGCTGCTTCTCAGAGGGCTCTAAATGAAACTAGTTGTACTGAAGAACATTTATCATTTCCTATATGAAAGAAACTCAATCAGAAGAGTGTTACGATTTCAAAGGTGTGATGACAGCCTGGCTGTTTCAGATGTGGGTAGATTTGGGATGGCTATTAAACCCCCTTCATTCAGTCTGCGCTCTGACCTCACGTTTAAAGGTGAGAAAGCCAGTTGACAGAGAAATTGCTAGCTCTGCGTGTCCCTCGTATCCAGCCGTTAATCGCAGCGCTCCACAGATGACTATTCAGTACTCGCGGCATCATATTTCCTCTTCTCACCGCATCGCTGCTTATTCACACTGCGTTCACCAGCAGTGGTGCCAGCCAGTGTTCTCAGCTCTGCCCTGTTCTGTGCTGGCATGTTTCTTCACATATTAGTGTTAATGCATTAAGTCACAGGAGGTTTAAAGTACGTCATTATTGCTCCAAATGACAACATTTTAATAGCAATTTTATTTATGAAGCACATTTGATTACAGGTAGACTCAAGATGAAAAACATAATATTATTAGAACAGAATAAGATAAAGCTTCTTCAGAAATGAAATCAAATACAGTCAAAGACAGCAGCAATCATCATACTACAACAAGCAAATCAAAAATACTGCACATACAAAACCCACACAGGGGATCACATAGACACATAAAGAGTTTTATTCTTCCTCAGGTCAACAGGTCGGTTGTTCCAGAGACTCAAGACCCCCTCTCCAGACTTTGATCTAATCCTGAGTACGGCTATAAGACCTCCACCTGATGGGTGAAACATTGCAAGCCAATCACTGTTCAGTCCATATTTACTGTACGTCAACTTATGTGACAGAAATCAATGCATGTTCTTGTTTTCATTTGCATTTCATAAACAAAAAACTATTTTATTAAATTGATTGCCTTCAAAAAATGGAATTTGAGAAAGTCTTTTTTGGAAATTAAAAACACTACAGAACAGTATAGGTTCTTTATGCAACAGTTAAATGTGTTTTGAATTCAGAGCATAGACGTAAATCTGTTGCGATCTGCCATAAATAATAAGTGTTGAGAGTATAAGAAAGTAATGTAATGCTCTGAGACACGTGAAAGTGGCACGCAAACCCAGGAATTCCCAAGAGGGCCTCTCAGCTTGTCAAACCTAAAAGAGTCACTATAAACAGTATGTATAATCCATTCTGCACCACTGTGCCGCTCTGCCTGCCGTCTCTGCTCCGGCTGCATGAATAAGGAAGAGGCACTTAAACATCCAACACCCGCCGCATCAGCTGTATGAAAAAGAGAGCTGACATGACAGGCCTCTGCATGCTAAACTTAAGAGGATGTATGGTCCATGTAGCCTGGGATGGAGACCATCTGAGCCGACATTACTGCATTACTTTCTTCAACACATTCAGAACTCCGCTGCCCGTCTCCTCACGCACTCCCGCACCAGAGACCACATCACCCCCGTCCTTCACAACCTCCACTGGCTCCCCATCCCCCAGCGTATCAACTTCAAACTCCTCATCCTCACCTACAAAGCCCTCTATAACCTGGCTCCCCCCTACCTGTCTGAGCTCCTCCACCGGCACACACCCACCCGCACCCTCAGATCTGCCGATGCAAACCTCCTGTCCCCCCCCTGCAGGACAAACTATCGGTCCTGGGGGGACAGGGCCTTCTCCGTTGCTGCTCCCACCCTCTGGAACTCCCTCCCAACAAACATTAGAGACTCCCCCACACTCACTTCCTTCAAGAAATCTCTAAAAACTCACCTCTTCAATACTGCCTACAATCACTAACTCCCATCCTCCCCCCTTACATTGATTTTGTTCTTGTTTTGTTTATTGATTGTTGTTGTTGTTGTTTTTTGTTTTTTCTATGTCAAAGCGTCTTTGGGTGTTTAGAAAAGCGCTATATAAAACCAATGAATTATTATTATTATTATTACTGCTCCTTCACCTAGTTTTAAGGCTAACTTTGTTTAGGTATTGAAAAGTAGCAACATCTGTCTCTTAGCGCCATATATCGACCTAAAACTTCATCCCAGTTTGGCCAAATTTCATGACGTCCCTCCTAATATGTTTGAGCAAGCACTAAAATATAAATACTTAAATGCCACAACCTCATAAAAAGTGATGATAGAGTATGAAACAGATTGTAAAGAAAGTCAGGCTCGACTCCCTAAGAGTGTATAACAACCGGGTGCTGAATCCTGAATAAGGCCCCGTGTCCACCTAACGTTCGTCCGGCAGAAAAGTGCTGGCTGTGTGCTCGGGAGAGCTTGCAGCGTTGGAAGGAAAGCGTTCTTCCTTCAATAACAAAAGTTTTCAGAAGAGTAATAACACTGATGTAAGCACGGAGTTAAAACTCGGAGGGAATGAAAACAAAAATGTGCTCCTAGAGACCTAGAAACATAAATCCTCCGCTCTTCCTTCCTTCCTTCGAGGTTGGCAAGGCAGCGTTGGAAGGAAAGCGTCCTTGTGAATTTTTACCTCAGACTATTTGAATAATTTCTCCAACGTGTTATCTATTACAGTCATCCTGACGGACGAGGAAGTTCAGAGGAAGAAGGACATGATCGTCAAGAGGAAAGAGGAGGAGGCGGCCCGGGAGGCGATGAAGCCTCGTCTGAGCGATGAGCAGGCCCGGATCATCTCCTCCCTGGTGGAAGCTCATCACAAGACCTACGATGCCTCCTATTCGGACTTCTCCCGCTTCAGGGTTAGTTCAGTGTAACATTTCTTTTGTCACAAAAACCACACTGACATTGTTGACATCATCAGTTTGTTCCCTTTATTGAATTTGGGTGGAGCTCCTCATGATGTCATGCAGCAGCAGGGAGGGTCTCCTGAAGCTTGCCATCAGCCCATGTTACTACATTATCCAGTACAAAGAACATTTTAGAAAAACTGAAACAAAACAGATTTTTTTAATCAAAACAAGTTGCATACACCATTGTGTACTTGATCTAGTTCAGATATAACAGCCTGCTGCCATGGAAACGTATGTCTTTGGAGCTGTAGAGGTGAAAAAGATGTTCAAAACTAAAAAAAGTGGGGAAAAAGAAGATATAAGAAGGCTAAAGTTGCAGGAAATACTGCCATCTTGTTAAATTGTATTTTCAGCAGAGAAGTAACATGAAACCTTGAGAACTGAGAATTATTTTATTTACATACTTGGATGGTTGGGGGTTCGGTGCCTTGCTCAATGGCACCTCAGCAGTCCTTTGGAAGTGCCCTGGCACCTCTCAAGCTACCAGACCAACTTCCATATGTGGTCCGCCCCGGTGACTTGAACTGGCGACCCTCCAAGTCCCTTCAGACTGAGCTAGTGCCGCCTCCAAAAATAGTAATCCATCATTTACTTCTGGTTTGATGTTTCCTATCGTAATGAAGTGAATCATTATTTTACAAAGCAGGATTTAATTGGCTGGTTCAGACCTTTAACAGTACAGTTGTATGCTCTACTAATCCTTACGAGTGTACTAAGTACAGTAAGACAAATATGACATCATACAACCCTACTTGATATATAAAACCCATCTGATTTATGGCTCTAAGTAGACGTCTTTGCACCTTGTCAAATGTGGAACATGAGAGAGTCATCTAGGTAACTTGTTGATCCTGTAGTGTGAAGCCGGCTCCTGGTGTGTGCTGATTATCTGTTCTTGTACAGGATTAGACCCCTAAGCTCCAGGCTGCGGTGTACCAAGCTGTGATTGTGTTAATATTTGTGTTCCTTCTCGGTGCATCAACAGCCTCCGGTGCGTGAAGGCCCGGTAACGCGCAGTGCCAGCAGAGCCGCCTCCCTTCACTCTCTGTCTGACGCCTCCTCTGACTCATTCAACCACTCACCCGGTGAGATTCACCAACAGTCCTTCTCCTCTGTCCTTGTTTGCTTTCATCCTTCAAGGTTAACTTTAACAAAGACACAGGCATCCATTGATTTACAAACACAAGTAAACTTTCGAGGTAATTCTGAGCAGTGTACTAATGAGAGTCTATTCAACACTCAAGGTTATACACTTATTACTGTGATAAAGAAGAGGGCTCCTCCATTTAGAAACAAGGGCGCATGAACACACGAGTACTCACACACATACTTACAGTACATTAAGGTACTGATTGTGTTCACATTGTAGAAGTTTCTAGGCTTTGTGTGTCGTCACTGGTGTGTTCATATTCCTGCTCTGTGTTACCACTAAACAGTATTATGGTGAGAGATAGACTACTAACATATGTTTCAACAATCTGAAAAGGTTACCAAATCAAATGCTGTTAATAAGGGATGCTAATAGTGCTATCTTTCACTTATTTGTCCGGAGTTTTCTTGATTAAGCGTTTTTTGGTAAAATGGTTTGAATTAATTTAATCCTTCAATATCTTGATGAGTCCACAACCCAGAGATATCCAGATTACTGTTGAAGGATTCAAGTAACAAAGAAATAATAATTTACAAGAAGCTGATATCAGAGAAATCAGACTTTTTTTAAACTGATTTATAGCCAAAGAAAAGTTGGCAATACATGGAATTGTTGAGGATTAATAAATGCATCATTGCAGCCCTGCTATCAAATAAATGGGAATTGTTGTTAATTATAGTTGTCAGTTTTTAGGACATATTTTTTGTATTTATCAGTATTTTGTGTCTCTTCCCTTTTTCCTTTAAACATGTATTTTAAAGTATTCTCTGATTTAGTAAGCACTGCTGTCACTGTGAACTCACCTGCTGCTGTTACCTGGTTTTCCCCCTCTCCGGCTCTTTGCTATTTCTGTGTTTAAACACTTACTTTTTAATCACTTCCTCACGCCGCCTCTCCCCTCTCCCTGCATAACCCGTCTGTTCTCACCCTGTCTCTAATCCCCTCCTCAAACAGAGTCAGTGGACAACAAGATGAACTTCAGCAACCTGTTAATGATGTACCAGGACGGAGCGAGCAGTCCAGACTCCAGTGAGGAGGACACCAAGCTCTCCATGCTGCCCCACCTGGCTGACCTGGTCTCCTACAGCATCCAGAAGGTCATCGGCTTTGCAAAGATGATCCCCGGCTTCAGGTACAAACTACATACGCTGTGATGGTTCATTTACGTGGAGATGGTGGACAGGCACATTTTAAACATAGAAGCATGCATTGCTGTCTGCCTTAAAGGTCAAAAATTATTGTATTAGTTTAGGGAGGTTATCTGAAGTGATATATATTTACAAATTGGGTTTAAAGTCAGAAATCAATCTAGAGCTACGGGGAGTAGTAGATTTTTAAATTATTTACCAAGAAGAAATGCAAACGTTTGCTGATTCCAGCTTCCAAATTGTGAAGTTTTGCTCCCTTTGTTAGCGTTGAATGCTGCTCTATATAAATATGTTACTTTGGCACTTTTAAAAGAGAAAGTAATAAACAATACGACTTCTAAAACTACCCGCAGGAACGTTTCTGATTGCCTCAGAAGAGCTTTGATATGAATAAGCAAGATAATCCTCTGATACCATAAATCACACCCGAGCCATGTTGAAAATTAAACTTTATAGCCCCCGCAGCAATCTGCTGTTTCACTCACTTCTGGTAATCATTTGTTGACTGGTAAATTCAGTTGCATTAGACCGGCGACACGTACAGACACACAGGCTAGTAGCTCCCCACCCACACGCTCAGCGCGCTGATTTGCTTCCCACACACTCGCAGGACATTGTTGGGTAAGGTGAGATGCTATTATCCCTCCCAAACAAACAAGCTCTTCCAAGAATATACTGGAACAGGCTGTAGCTTTATGAACACACGCTGAGCTCCAAGGTAAGTATATAAATGTATGCACACAAGGAGACCATTTTATACAGGAATAGGGAGGGCACATCTGCCAGACGGGCGTACGTAATGCATGCATGCTTTTGTTTGTTGTGATACACAACAATAATTGTTTACTTGCCGATGGCTCTGTATGTTCTCACTGTCGGTTGATTCCATGCAGTGTGTCACAGCCGTATTATACATACATACATTAAGGAGTGTTTCTTGTTTGCCTTTATGTGAGTCATTTATTGAAACCTTCACTCTGCCGGTCTGCAAGTGACCAATCATTGATGTTTTTTTAACACACATAAATGCATTCTTGGGGCGCTGTTGGCCGAGTGGTGAAGCCGAGTGCCCCATGTACAGAGGCTGTAGTCCTCGAGGTAGGCGGCCCGGGATCAGATCCGACCTGTGGCTCTTTTCCCGCCTGTCATTCCCCACTCTCTCTGTCCTTAATTTCTGACTCTGTCCACTGTCCTGTCTCTACAATAAAGGCCCAAAAATAAATCTTTAAAATACAAACGGAGCAAAAACAATGACAGACTTATGGCAACATGTTAATAATAATAGTTAATCATGTGTTTTAGCAATAACAAGTTCAGCAATGATGATAAAAGCATTATTTAATAAGAATTGTAGCAGTTAAGACGAGCAGATTCGCGGCAGCAGGCGGGCCACATTGACCACCTATAGAAACCTACGAGAGAGGGGAGCTGAGCAGAATTCTAAATGGGGGGCAGTAGCTCAGTCTGTAGGGACTTGGCTTGGGAACCTGAGGGTCGCCGGTTGCAGTCCCAGTGCAGACCAAAATATGGAAGTTGGTCTGGTAGCTGGAGAGATGCCAGGACTCCCTGTGTAGCAGTGTGAAGCAGCCCCACTCTGATGTCTCTCCACTAATGCATGCTACAGGTCCTGTTTGTGCATGTGACTTATTGAGGGACATGCTTCTCACGCACATAGGCCCGAAATACAGAGTGTAGACCAGAATATCCCTCGGGGATTAATGAAGTATGTAAAATAAAATAAATCATCGCTTTTTATATGGAAGGTGGACTTTTAAAGTGGACTGCACAAATGTCACCTTGGTTTCACAATGTCGTGTTTTATGTCTCTGTGTGTGTGTGTGTGTGTGTGTGTGTGTGTGTGTGTGTGTGTGTGTGTGTGTGTGTGTGTGTGCGTGTGCGTGTGCGTGTGTGTTTCTAATCAGCCTCTCCCTGTCTGTTCAATCAATGCAATTCTTCATTTGTGATGTCATAAGTTATTGAACTTTTTTAGATAAGATTTCTCAAACACTGAATACAACCCTTTGGCCTCTACTCATCTACAAGCCAACAATTACAAACCCTCATAGTATATAATTGTGTAAGCACTTAATAATTCTTCCCTGAAATAACTAGAGCAGCATCATACGGGCAAAAGGAACTCTGAACAATGAAAGCATGACAAGGATAAGTGGATAACAGAGTGAAAGAAGAGTAACCAACACAGGAAATAGTCTCTATGAATTTTTTTTTAAAGCCATTAGTGTTTTGGTGAGGGTTAGTGTTTTTCTTAAAGTTACAGCTGCATCAGTCAGTGTGTGGAGATTCACATCCTGTTACTCTGCACCTAAACGTGTTAACTGCACATTTATGGTTACACAAAGCCTTGTGTTGTTGGCCACTCTGTTCCTACAGTAACCATACAGTGCAGTTGTTGTGCATGCTTATCATACACACACACACACACAATAACAAGAGTGGGTGGGTAAGGACAACTCCGGCTGGAAAAAAACAAAACATATCAGTTGAGTGGATCTTGTTAGGATGAAATACATGATGTGTGGGTGTTTGTGTTTGTGTATGTGTTGAGAGGGAGAATGCTGTGATAACATATCGGTTGTTTTTTCTCCTGTGCCCAGTTTGGAATGAATCTTTGTCCCAATTAAATTGCACCACTTCAACTGTTAAGTTTTATTAGCTTTCACATCATGATCACTTTGAATGCAGTTCTTTTGTTTATCTTTTTTTATGTCAATGTTTCTTATGTATAGCAGCAGACATTGTCCAAGCAGTAACCTTTTGCATTTGTTTGGTCAAATCTTCAGCCATCTGAGACACTTCAGAAGCTGTCCGATTCAGTGCGATTAAACATGCAGACCACCTGAGTTGTTTTTTTGCCTATTTAAAAAGTATTTCCTGTTAAAGGTCACATTTTATCCTCCTATTAGACAAGTTTAAATAAGTCTCAGATGTCCTCAAAACTTGCCAAAAATCCACCCTCCTATAACCCCCTCTATTTCAGCCCTGTCAGAACAGGCTGTTTTGGCACCTGTAGCTTTAAATGCAAATTAGCTGTCTCTGACCACGCCCCACTCTGGTAGGGGGTGTGCTTTGCGCATTTTTGCACCATGCCAAATTCTTTAAGGTGAGAAGGCAGACTCAGAGGGCAGAACAAACACCAAGCTGTGGGAGTGTCACCCTCCTGGAGGTGGGGTTACTGCCCTTTGTGATGTCACAATGGGAAAATTGACCATGTTTTTTTGTTTCAGAGATCTGACGGCAGAGGACCAGATCGCTCTGTTGAAGTCGAGTGCCATCGAGATCATCATGCTGCGTTCAAACCAGTCGTTCAACCTGGAGGACATGTCCTGGAGCTGTGGAGGACCCGACTTCAAATACTGCGTCACTGACGTTACAAAGGGTCGGTTTTATTTCCCTGTCTTATAGAAACTGCAGAATTATAACATAAACAAAGACACACTCTCCTCTTTATCCTTACATACCCAGTGGTCTTGAAGTTTCCTTTAAGGACACTTCATCTAGCACGTTATTGATAGAAACCTGCCTGAAAAAACACACAGACACACTCTCACTGATGACACAGCTGTGATTTTATTTCTTCACCATCTTATATAACAGACTCTTACATGGATCACCCACACACACTTCTTTTCTATGCACACTTTCACATTACTATGAGGTTTGGACTTCAAGTATTTTCATTGATGCAATGAAAGAGCCACAAGCACACACTCTCGTCTCAGTCCGTCTCACATGTAGGTCAGGAAATGATGCTCTCTGTCCACAATGTATAAATACACACAGATTAATGAGTCGTCTATGTAGCCTGCTGCTGCCTTAAAGCAACAATATGTAACGTTTTAATCTGAATATAGTACTTTTAAAGTTGATCTAGTAGTACAACAACTTTCAACACGGGGAACGGCGTTTATACCATGTCTGCAGATCGCCCCCCTCGTGTGCTTATAGCACTTTGTAAGTTTGGCAGCGGGCTTCCGTTCTCTTGCGAGAAGTGCATACAGCTAACTAGCTTACTAGCTAGTACTGTTTGATACAATGGCTGATGCTATAGAGGATGGTGATTGACGAAGCTAAGAAAAGAATAAGAGAGAGTGACCGAGCAAGAATCCAAATGTACAAGATATCGTTCGCAACAGATTGTGTTGAACATCAGGCTGTATCGTTATCGGTGTCATCGTTGTCTCGTGTTTAGCAGCTTTACTGGGTGCAGAAAGTCATGTAACCCGAGTTATGAGTCAGGTTTGCATACAAATGAATAAATAAATCCATCTTGCACTTAAAGTTGTCTCTACAATAGGCTGTAGACACATGCAGAGTCATATTGGCACACAATCCTGTAATATTACTTTATCAGTGGACATGGGACTCTTTGTAACGACACCATCCCTCTGCTTGTCGAGCACAAAACGATATCTGTATTAAAATGTGCTGCTGTTGTGATTTCCCCCTGGCTAATGGTTTGCCATTCCTGCTAAAAAAAAAAAAAAAAAGTGGGGTGTTGCTCTGCTGCAGTCTATTATATTGATTTGGAACACTGGTTGGCTTAAAGACATCCAATCAAATAAGTTTGTGTATTTTGCTGCAGTCCGAGGACTTCAGACGCGTACAAATCTTGAAGAGTTATCTCTCTTGGAATGGTGGGGGATCTGAAGAAGTTATATAAGTCAGGGTTTTTCAAGGATCACCCACACACTACTTTTTCTATGCACACTTTCACATTACTATGAGGTTTTCACTTCAGGTATTTTCATTAAAGCAGTAAAGCTGCCACAAGCACACACTCACTTCTTAATACTCGCACAGAAATGATGCTCTCTGTGTGCAATGCATAAATACACAGAGTGACGATTCTTCTGTGCCGCACGCCGCTGCATAAAGGTTCATTAATGAATTAAAAAGCACAACATGTGTAACCCTGGATTCTTGCAGGATTGACTCTGTAGTTCTGACGGTATGTCTGTGTTGTCCTCTGCAGCCGGTCACACTCTGGAGCTATTGGAGCCGCTGGTGAAGTTCCAGGTTGGTCTGAAGAAACTCAACCTGCACGAGGAGGAGCATGTGCTGCTCATGGCCATCTGCCTGCTCTCCCCAGGTACTGCTTGTGTTTGTGTGTTCACAGTGTAGGTACACTCCCAGCTGAGTCACGTTTTTACGAGTCAGATTGTTAGCAGATTGAGTGACTAGCAACACAATGTCAGAAGAATATAAACAGTGCAGTGAAGGTTTTTGTGTTGCTAGATGACCTGGATTCACCCAAACATTATCGTATGATGCAGCCAGTAGTGCATGAAAATCTTCTCCTGCATGACAAACCATGCTGTTGAACAAACGAGTGTGAAGTATCAAAACATAGTAAGTGAGATTCAGTGAGTGTTTGGTTCCACTGTTGATCAGTAACGTGAATCAGTGAGCCAAAGAACTTTAATTAATATGACATCAGAGTATTTGTTTAAAGCCTTCTGCATCAAGCCCTATGTACATTACTTCACCACTATCAAAGTTCAGAAATCTTTTTGAGTAGGTCACGTAAATGTAGCCGCTAACGTGATCATGTCGATGTGGTTACGCCTGTAACAGAAGTATTCAAGCACTGCTCTCAGTGCATTCATGCATACAGTAAGAGGCTGTCTGTGTTGACATTTTCATTGAGTCAATTGTGAAAGCTATTTAAACAAAAAGAAAAGAAGGAAAGGCAATACCACAATAAAAAAACAACAACATACAGGTAATATTTACTTAAAATGACTGTGCAAAGCTGGAAAATGTGCTAATTGAAACTGGGGAAGTATAAGAATTGAAAGAGGTAATGAAAAGAAGCTTCTCCAGTAACCCCTCAAGCCATTCCCTTTTTTAACTTTTTATTCAATATGGAGAGTGCTGATGAAGTCACACTCCCAGATGCTTTAAAAAAATCAAATTCTAAAGTAATGTACAGATTTTTCTTTAACTGGGGTACCAGCTGAGGGTGAGGTCTATTAACCATATCTGCTCTCACCTGCCTTCTTTCCACCGTGCACCAAGTGACAAACTTACATGATAGCACCTTCACTAACTGGAAGATGCACACACACTAAAGGAAATCATCAAACTATCAAAAAAAATGAATTAAGTACATGTCAGGAGGACAATAAAAACCCCATGAGAGACAGAAAGCAGTGGTGATGTACAGTATTTATATTGTGTGCATGAAATAACCATATTTAAATAGTGTTTGCTGTAAGCAGTCAGTATGATTACAGGGTACATGGCCTGTGATCTGTAAACTTAGTGCAAAGACCACAATTACACTCCACTTACTTTACTGTGGCATTGATTTAAAAGACAAAACACCAATCTGCTTTGACTGATGTTCTCTTTCTCCTCCCATTCATCCTCCTCCTCTCCACCTCAACCTCTCCTTTGGTTCCCTCCTGTGCACTCCTCTGACCCCTACACCCCACCTCCTCTGCACACAATGGTTTTATTCCCTCCTCTGCATCGTCTCCCCTAATCAACGGCAGATCGCCCCGGCGTCCAGGACCATCACCGCATCGAGCAGCTCCAGGACCACATGTCTGAGACCCTGCAGGCCTACATCCGGGTCAACCACCCAGGCGGACGCCTCCTCTACGCCAAAATGATCCAGAAGCTGGCCGACCTGCGCAGCCTGAACGAGGAGCACTCCAAGCAGTACCGCTCGCTCTCCTTCCAGCCCGAGCACAGCATGCAGCTCACCCCGCTGGTGCTGGAAGTGTTTGGCAGCGAGGTGTCATAGCAGAGGAGGAGAAGCTGTTACTTACACGCTCATCACACACAGGATGAGTTAACAACCCAAACCGCCTTTTTACCCCAGCCCTGATAAACCTGGACATGTGGGAGAACGAAGGATAATCACCTCTTCATAATCTGCTCATCCTTCTCCTGCTTCTCTTCCTCTTCCTCCTCCTCCTCCTCCTCCTCCTCCTCCGCATCTCTGGACCTCAAGCAGCAGATACCTGGACCTCTGGATTAATCGATTTCAGACACCAGAACATGAAATGGATTTCTGCAGTACTTGGATACCCGGATGATATCTGACCTTTTGGATTTGCAAACACAGTTCCGCATTAAATTTCATTACATCCAGATCCCCTCTGTGGAACATCAAACAACACCTTTCTCATCACCACCTCTGAATCCTACCGCTGGACTCCTGCCTTTTTCTGTTTTTTTTTTACAGTGATGACAGCACGACGGGTGTGACTTTCACATCTTTTATACCATCAACCTCATAACATTGTTCCATGTTCACATCGTCGCGATGACTGACAGGAATAGTCTCAGATTTACTTCTTTTAACCATGCTGGCACGTGTGAGGTTCAGATATATTTCTAGCCATATAACTTCACCAGTGTTAGATAGCTATAAACATTTACAGATTTTAACAGCAAAGACATCCAAATATATAAAATATCTACTTAGCCAGCAATGAGCAAGCTTCAGAAAAGGCATGGAAATACTTAAAATTACTTAGTTAAGATGGGAGTCTAGCAGGTGCGTTGTCATGCCCTGTGTACCAGTGCGTGTGCAAACTAAGAGAGGTTTCAGACCGTCGGCTGAAGCTCATGTTGGAGTGTTTTAGTGTAAAAAAGGGGGGAAGGAAAAGGAGACGTGGAGGTAAAAGAGTAAAGGAGGTAGGATGGATGGAGAGGAAATGCTACGGTTAGAGTTCCCTGAGGGGAATTTCACAAAGCAAGAATGTATGTATAATGCTATATAAATATAAATGATACGTATAAGCTGATATATATATAAATATATATATAAATATATATATTTAAGAGAGTGGTTGCTTCTGAGAAAGCAAACAGTTCTGAGTGTTGTATAATGTAAAAGATAGGAAGGCCCCTCCTCAGCTGTGTGTGTGTGTGCTCTTTGAAACGACACACACACACACATTAGAGCGCACTGAGAAGTGTGCGAGGAGTCCTTCTGTTTTGGTGATGTGTGTACAGTTTATGAGAATATTGATGGACCACAAGGGGGTGTGTGTACAGGCTCTGACGGAGGGTTTAGTGCAGGGAAGCACTTCTCTGTTGATGTTTTTAGTCGTGTGTGGACCTGTGAAGTTTGTAGACTGACATGCGCAAACACAACGTCACGTTTTTAGCCGATGGTAATTATCCAAATGAAATATTTGTTCGGCTGGTTAGATTGCTGCTAAGACAGTTAGAGCTAGATAGTTGGACAGAAGCCAACTACCGGCTGTTGCCTCAGGGAAAAGTTTGTCTGATGTAGTGTACTTGGTGTTTATGGTGTGTGTGGCGTAAGCTTACAATCAGAAGACAGAGATTGTTTTTGAAGCTCTATAGGCATCACTGTGATTTCCAATCAATACAAAATAACAGCATACGTAAGCTAACGGTGAAACTTTTTTCAAATGATTACTAAAGATTTTCATTCCTGAGCTTATCTGTTCATATTTAACTCATTTAAGAAACAGGTTGCATGAGCATATTTGGACATTATCGTTAAATTAAAAAAGGCCCAGTTAAATGGCGTAGGTCTTCTTTTTCGTCAGACATTTAGATTTTATTATCATCATAAGCTTCGTTTCGTTTCAGGGCAAAGAAACTATTCTACAGGTGGTAGCACTGCACAGTAGTGAACAGTATATATAGCATCTAGTGTTTGTTGAACGAAATCCTTCTGATGCTCTAAACGGAGAGTTTGTAAACCGAGAAAGAAACTTTTTTATACTTAATATAAAAATCAAGCCTCATACTTTATAGTCACATTTATATCATTTCAACACCAGCCACATAAGCGAGGTTTTTAGGATCTTACATTTCAACATCACTACATATCATATCACCTTTCTGTCGACATGTTGCATGCTCACCCGTCACGCAGGCCTGGATCACCCCCTTGTGGACAAACTTTGTAAATACCACTTGCTACGTCTGTACATAGTTAGAGATTAATGTAGGCAAAATACGAGAATTCAGATGTTGATGGCAAGATGCTCTGGAGATACAGCACTATATGCAAATTAGGAGATGGACTCCTATGTTTTATTCAACTATTACTGACCGAGGTGCAACTCCTGGTAAAATATCTGACTTGTACTTGGGCGCCCAGTAGAAGACTGCTGGATTTGGGTTTGACCAGTTTGGCTTTTTAAAATCTGACGTTCAGCACATGAGACAAGCATTTGATCACAGATCAAGGCTCAACCCAATTGTCATTCATTCCTGCCGTGTCAATGTAGCTGCCCCATTTCTTTTGGGGACTAAAGAAATAATCAATTAATCTTTAATTGTGTAGCGGCAATTCACAACACATGCTATCTCAAGACACTTTACAAAAAGCAGTGAAGGAGTAGTCGTTCCTCGAAATGCCCCCAACCAAAAATCTGAAGAAAACTCAAAAGAGGACCGACAGTAAAAGCATCAGAATGCTTTTAAACTGAGGAAGTGTAACATTACACATGGCTACTTGTGCAGGGAAGGTAGCCCGTATTTTTACAAATAATTATGTAAAATCTTTAATGGTGTGTCCCTCCTCCAAGGTGAAGATTAAAACACCTAACTCTCGCATAGTCTAGGGGTGCTTTGCCAGTTGAAGGCTCCTAAAGAGATAGAGGTGGGGCAGAGCGGTGATATAAGGATCGGGTTCAACACACTGTAAACAACTTTGGAAAGAGGGCACCACCCAACTTGCCGTTATTGTCACTTTTTAAAGAGCAAGACTTGGTCAAAATCTGTTTTCGACGATGCTCGTCCTGACTCTTGCAATGATGAGACCCATAAATGTGTTATGATTGCAAAGGCTTTATGTGACTGAACATTCCCAGTGGTGGTCTCGTTGAGTGTTCCAGCCGGCTGAGACCCGTGCACGATCTAAACTCAAAACATCAGTCTGAGCATCTTTGACTCTGCAGCAGGTTTCTACAGGCACCCAACAGCTCAACCAGGAAGTGTCCTCTGTGTCCCTTTCAAGCTTATGGATGTACATCTTTTCTCTTTCTCTCTTTTTCTGAAGTCTATCGATAAGCTTTTGACAATTATACAGTGTACCCATTATATCTTCATTTTGGTGATTTTTTTTTTCACTCAATTTTCTTTTTCTTTTCAAGATTGTCGATATTAATGCGTGTCAGAGTTTGCTGTCTAGCTAGCGCTTTGCTTTCTGCGCTGGAACGTCATTTAAATGAAGCAGAGACGAGCATGGTGGACTCCTGGAGCCTTTTCCAAGTGCAAATGATTGAGATCCCCTTCCCCCTTTTATGGACTGATCTGAAACCAATGCGTGGCTTCACTCTTTGTTCAGACAAGGAAGGCCAGTGGCCACCATTCACCTTCCTGTTTGTTCATGGAGGAAAACACCTGGAGTTGTAATCTGAGGGGAGGGGAAACGGCGGAGCTGAATCTCTTCATTTTCAATGGAAAGGCAGTCACCAGCTCTGTAAAAAAAGTAAAGAAAAACGGCTACATCTGCTTTTCCAGAAGCAGGATGTCCAACACAATCAAGTGATCGTGAACTAACACTGCCTCACATGACTGACACAGGATTCAGCCAGTGGCATTGTTGACAGCATGGGCGTGCCTCTACATTCATCACTCAACCATCTAACCGCCTCCTTTTCTGCAATAGCCAACTACAGCAGGATTACTCTTCATAGCTTTAACTCAGCAGCCATTCAGGCTCTGCTTTTTGGAAGAAAAAAAACTCAAAAAACAACAACAACATCTATGGTTCACCAAGGGCTGATAGGAGACGCAGATTTAGCTGCTTCAGAATCGGACGTGTCACTTTACTGTGAAAAAGACAATGCAGAAATAGCTCCTTTTTTTGCCCCCAGGAAGAAAAACAAAGTTTGGATTGGACCTCAAGAAGACTGTGTAGATCTGTATAGAGAAATCTTCGGAGAACATGTATTTTTAAAACAAGAATTGCCACGTGCGGACGTAGTGACGTGCTGTACAGGCGGTGTGTGCAGTGACTGACGATGAGATGTCGCCTCCTAAACCCAAAGTGTGACATTACCTTTCTCACAACTCGTTGTCTTGCATTGCAGCTCTTGGAACTTTTTTTTATTGTTGTTAAACAATCATCATTTTGTTTAGGAACAGTTTTTGAACTACAAAAAAAGGAGACTTTTTACATTTAACTTCAACTTCTACATTATCTGTTTGAAAAGGAATGCAGGACAGGGGGACGACGGAGAGGCTGCGCCGCTCTTTTTACGGTTCTGAGGGGTTCCCTCCAGATTAAAAGGCCACATTTCTTTCCTTTTACATGGAAATAAGCGTGGCTTCAGGATAGATCTGGCTCGCAACTTGAACACTTAGAGTTGGTGTGAGTTTTGTGAGAGGGCCATTAGCGATCAAATAAACCGAAACAAGGCGGCAGTCTCTCCCTTCTCTCCCCCTTGTCCCCTCAACCCAGGTCAGCAGCTCCACCTCAGTAGCCTTACTTACAAAACCTCACTCAGCTGGAAACATTTAACAGATACCTCAGTAATAATTTACAGGATGACTTTTTTTACAATAGCCTTAAAGGGAACCAAACATAAACCCACAACATACACTCACAACACACAAAACGACTACCCTCTCCTCAGCGACCTCTGCAGTATTCTTTATCTTAACGACAAACGTACAGTTAACTAGTTGCCAGTTTTTAAAAAGAGGAAGGTTGTCCTCTCGCCAGTAGACCAGTCAGTATACGAGTGGATCCCAATGGTTCTAGATGTTTCTAACTCTCACTCAGCTCTTCTCACTCGATCCTTATCGCTGCCTCATTCTGTGTTTTCTGTCTTTGTCGTCTCTACGAACAGACGCCAAGCTTCGGCGCTGCGTTTTTAACCCAACATACTACCTCTCCCTTCCGCACATATATACTGTGTGTGTGTGTGTGTGTGTATTAACACACGTTTTTAGTTGCAGCATGATTGTGTTTACGATTTTAACACTTACTTAGAAGGGTTTTTGTTTATATGTACAGTCTTTTCCTTTTTTGAGGCGGTTCGATTTCAAATGCTGGATGATTATTATTTTATTCTTTTACCTCAAATCTCAGTGTAAGAATACAAATCTGTAAAGTCAGTCAAATCAGAGAGAGGCCTCGTCAGTATCATGTCACCTCTCGGGTGTGTAAATGCATGAAGCTACATTCACATAACTTTTATGACGACACAATTTCTTGAAGTGTGTAGGTGACGCATTTTTAGATGTTTTCAAACTCGTTTGTGGGAGCACAGACTCCCTAAAGTAGCTTCAGAGTTAAGGTAGCTTCGCTCACCTGACTCGAGCATACAGGAAAATAAGACGCAGTAAAAAGGAAGAAAGGCTTGGGTAGTTCACTTACAGATGCAACTGAAGCATCCTGTAACTGAATAAAGTAAAAACTAAGAAGTGCTTGCTCTTTCGACGCGGCTGTTTTTCAAAAACCAAGTGTATTCACCTGGTTTAAATTCAACAATAAGTCAAACAAACGACAACAAAATAAGCCGAGAGGGCGAGGGAATTTATGTGAACTATAGTTTCCTTACAGACTTGGATAAGAAATTGATCCAACTCTCATGTCTGACCATTAAAAATGTGTCTAATGGTGCGACAACGTTAGCTGAGCGAGAGCGGCAACTTCAGAAAAAAGCTCAACTGACTCTGTTAACAAATTATTCATTAAAAACACTTCTTGTGTGTTTAAAAAAAACATATGACTTATTATTAAGTCAGTTCTATAGAGCAGATTGTGTTAACTACAGACACGGCCTACTCTCTAAATTTAGCTTCGTAATAAACATCGAGGCATGAAAGTGATAAAGTTTTGCTCCTCAGAGGATCAGTCAGCGGTTGTGGAATAAGATATTTAAAGACAATAAGTACACTAAACTAACGTGAGACGATGCTAAATCTTAACGAGAGCGGGTTTGGGAATATAGACAATTATTTTATTATAAGAAAGTTGAAGGACACGTAGGTAGCGTGAGTTCATCTAGCACGTTTTTGTCAGAAAATCCTAAAAAAAAAAAGTCTGTTACATGAATGTAGCATGAAACTGCAGCGTGCACACTTCAGAGGCAAACAGTGTTACAAGATCGTTTGGACTCCGGCGTGACAGGAGGCGTCTGGTCCTACTTGAGACCGCTCCTCCTTAAGTTTGGGAACTCCTTTAAAATATTTTTTGACACTACTAAACTTACAGCTGTTTGACAATGTCATCAGCTTTGACCAGAAGACAACTTTGCTCAGTGAATCGATTATTCTTCTGGAGGTCAGAGTGCTCGACTGTTGCAGCACCGTCACAAACATCTTAATCGGAGCTGAGCGACCCCTTTCAGATTTACTTGTTTGTTAGACTCTGAGAAGCGCTCTGCCCTTACAGGAACACTACGTAGTATGTGTGGCCCCTCACTCTGCTTTGTTTGTCTCCGACTGTAGCTTTTCCTCAAACCTCTGAAAAGGCTTTCTAACATTGGGATCCCATTTTAGATAGTCTAGAGATACAAGTAGTGTTTTTTTCTGCTCCACAGCTTGCCAAGTCTCACACACACACACACACACACACACCCGCTCCAGCTCAACCTCGGCACTCAGCCTTCTTCACTCTGCTTCTGAGTCCTTCATTGGTTCGCTGCTTTCACTCTGCTTTCACGAAATCAGGCCTTTTAAAGACATGCTGTGAATGACACGTCAAGCCTTTAGTGATCACTTTTTGTATCTTATGGACTAATGAATCACATTTCAGCTCACAGCATGTGGAAGTTAACTCTCTGCTCAGTTTGTATCGCAATCAGCTGATGATGAAGACGATGATGATGATGATGGAATGCTTTGGGCCGTTATGGAAATAGAAAAGTTTCGTTGCATAAATGTGACATATTTTAGTACCGTTTGGAGAAAAAAGTTTTAATCAGAAAAAAAAGTGACTTTCACTTTGTCAGAATGAAACTCGTTTGTCTGATGAAGCTAAAAAAAAAAAAAAAGTTTATTGGACATTTCTACTTAAGTGAAGTGATTCCTGAAATATGAAAAGAAAACAATCTGGTGGATTTTAACCACATTTTTCTAAACATCACATTTGAGTCTGGCCTCAGGAGAAGTTGACTCTAGTTATTTTAACACCTTCGGATAAGAAGGTCCGAGCAGTTTGTGGATTGTTAAAGTAGATCGCTTCAGCTGTCAGCAGTGACGATGGCCGTCGTTTAATCCTTGGTGGCAAACTTAAAAGTATTCAAATACAAATATTGATTGTGATTTGGTTTCTTACAAAGCCAGAACATGAAGACAACAGCAGTTATTCTACTTTTTAATAAATGAGGAGTTGGTGGTCTACCTTTTCTCTGATTGGTTAGTTTGTTTTTGTAATTTTAAGACTGTTGTTTTTAAAATGCTCCGTTCTGATTTATCGAGCGTTTGTTTGACATACACTAAGACTGAACATTGAACTGATTCAATCAAAGGTAGACAACCAACTCCTGTAAAGGATACGGTAAAATCATTTTTACCGTATACCCTTTGAGGAGAACGATGTGATGTCTGTTTCTTGACGTTTTTCTCCCTGTGAGGATCTTTCCTGTGATGTTGTTAAACACATTTTTAAAGTCAACCTCTCCCGAGTAGTATTAGTACTTGACTTGTTATTGCCCCAAAGTTTAGATCACAGCTGTGTCACTGCTGCCAGCGCTGTGGATCCACTGTAACAACTCCAAACCAATCCCGATGTACAAGTTTCATAACAAACCGAGACATGTTAAAATAGAGATCGTGTTTGGAATGATAGGATTTCCTCCTCAAAGGTCAAATGTTTGGACCTTAGGAGAGCGGGTAGACAGGAAGCTGGCTTTTCTACTGTCCTAACGGATGATTGGCCGTCATTCAGGATTGTTGTTCATCTCTTGCTCTGATTGCATTTCTCTGCTACCTCTTTAAATATGCGCTTGCTCACACACACACACACACACGCATGCACTTACTCAGAAAGACTGCGCTCACGAGCGAACACAGACTGACTGAAAAAGACCAACACTGAACACTAAACACACTCAGAAGGACACGCACACACACGACGCACACACACGACGCACACCTGTGTGCACTTCTCTCTCTCCCTCACCAGCAGTTTTTTTGCCAATGATGCACTTGTTGTTTTGTCTCTATGCTCTGCAAAACATGTGACGTCTCAAATGATTTGTTGTCATCATCTCTGTTTGTCTTCTTCTTCTTCTCTTTTTTTTAAAACTCTAATCTCTGTAGTCACACCTCGGGGTAGCCGGGTGGTTAGAAATAAAAACTGAATTCATCCAGTACAGAAAGAAAGTTTCATGTCTTTTTAAATAAATAAAAAAACCAACATAAATGCACATATTGCTCAGCTCAGTTGTACCTTGGTGTGCCTAGAACCCACAGCCTTATTTTGGGACAATATCAGGGGTTTTAAAGCAGAGTGCAGGACGACTTGTCTTTGTACTTCTGATGTTAAGACAGTTTCATTCAGTTCCAGTAGCTGTTTTTTTCCTCTCTTCACATCCACACTTTTGTAATTGTCATTTCGGTTTTATGAGTAAGGGGTAGCTTGCTCACGGGAGGTGCCACGTCGTTGTTTATTCTGCTGGTCGTTCTTTGATTTCAGTGAACGCTTGTTCTCATTAGAAGCGTTCCTGCTTCTAAAAAAAGTACGTGGTGTAAAACCCGTTCTGTGCTGATGTTCAGAATCCTAAACAACAAATTGATGTCGTTTAATTTGACTTGATTGAACCCTTTTTTTTTTTTTCTAAGAATGACCAGCAGACGGTGACCTCCCATAGCAGGAAGTGTTGTCATCATTATGAGGACAAAATGAAAACAAGCTAAAAGTTGTAGTTGTGTCCCAAGATAAGAACCTTTACCGTCACCCATGCACACCACCATGCAGTAAATCTCACCTGACCTCAGTGCTTCTAGCAGAAACTTGTCTTTTCAACATATACAGTTGCCATAGCAGCGCTGTTGATGGCACCGTCAGCAGCCTTATTATAAACAAAACAAATAGTGTTATACAAACAGAATCTTAACCAATGTCTCTCGCTCTCGCTCTCTCTCTCTCTCTCTCTCTCTCTCTCTCTGTGAACAGAATCACCACCTGTTTATTTTTTTGTGTTGCTCTTTTCTTTTTTTTTGCTCTTCTTGTCTTTGAAGTTGATTCATTGTACTTTGATTACATGCATTGTATGTAGTAAAAAAAACTGATAATGTTTTGGGGAAATCACAAATAAAACAGCTGTACATAATGATGCAAAACATCACCCATGTTCCCGTTTGTTTTGTTTGAAAGTTACAAACTCTTGGATTTCAGAGAATAGGTTTAAAGAGTTCACTCAGTGTAGCACACTCCTGAAAATGTTTAGAGAATTTCAGGAGGACGGCCCCTGAAATCCTCCTGATCTGGCTGTTCACACATGCACCTCACAGCGGGAGACTACCCCTGCAGGAAGGGAGGGGGGGGCGATATCTCCTGAGGTAAGACGTGACTGCCGTTTTCACATATACACTCCTTAAAATATCTAGATCACTTCAGGAGGACTGCTCCGGATATTCTCCTCACCTGACTGTTCACATATGCACCTCACAGCGGGGGACTCTCCCTGTCAGACAGGCGGGGGGGCAGGGGGTCTCACTGAACGACGCGGAAGTGGCAGACAAAGCAACAGAGTCCGCTATATGACACTATAATCAGAATATTCGCCTTTCTATCCATGCGATGTGTAGTTCGACCGGATTACAATAACAACAAAAAAAGCAGAGAAGAAGATATACGAGAACAGAAAACAAAATGCGGCCGTTTAATTACATGCACAGCGATTTTACCAGTCGCATGCATTCAGTCTATGGTCGCGCACCAGTAAATGTCCCCACCCGGAGGTGAATTCCCCCCATAACATCCTGCTGCTCCAAACTCTGCAGGAGAAACTGCGGATAAAGTCAGAGTGAAATAATTGGGCTGTTTGCATTCACTAAGGCAACTCATTCAAAACACTGTGGAGTTTTGTGCAAGTGTGAACGCAATTTAATGTCTCCTAAACCACACTTTTAGTTTCTTATACTTTTAGAAATGTCCATCTAAAAAGAAAGATGTGTGGTGATCACAGCACTGAATACAAAGAAAACTTTCTGTTTCTATTCTGTTGCACCACGACTGAATTTTTCACCTCAGATCTAATTTTCTAACATTTTTAAAATATTTGACATAAAAAAAGAGCACCTGGAGAAAAGCACAAATATAAACACAATGCATAAAGCTCTGCCGCATAGACCTTCAGGCTTTCTTATTCTTTTTAAAGATTGAGGTTGAGCTTCAGCATCTGGACATGTTAACATACGTGTGTTTGGTCAGTAGAGGGCGCTAAAATGCTGTTGAAGACAGACTTGAACAGGACAGTGTGTGTGTGAGTTTGCATTTAAACACAAATAATTGAAATGCTCTTTCATGGCATTTTTCAAGGCCCATTAAAAGTCAAGCATTCAGTTTCAAGTGAATTCTTACCTCTTACTAGTCAGAGTAATTTATCTTTCATTATTTATTTGTATTTATTCTTTGATACTCAGGTACCTAAACAGGATGTAGATCTTAAAAATAACTAAACACAGATCTCATATATGGAAATATGTTTGGTGTTAAAATCTCCAAAAACAGATGAAGCTGTTAAATCTCACGTTTATGTTCACTTCCATTCATCACCTGAGTGAAGTGTTCGACTGTTCTTAAACATGATGCACATTCACGTCTTTGGTCAAAGGAGGGCGCTAAGATCGTGCTCTGATGACCAGCTGATAGACTTTAAGAAAATAATTTGAGTCTGAATGAGACGACACACAGAAAGGACTCTCTGCCCCTGTTCCCTGATTTAGAGTTTGGCTGCTTAAGAGAAACAAAGAGGATTCTGGGAAGGATTAAACTGCGTTTAACTCGGGTCCACATCCAGATTCATTGGGAAATTATCATTCGTCAGCTCTTTCTGTCTTTGTGGTCTGGTTTGGGAAGATTTCTTCATTGTTTTCTGAAAAGTGTTTGAGACTTAACGGCTAAAACGTTTTTGTTGTTTTAACTTCCTCTCTCCTGAAATGTAAAATCCACACATTAGCAGTCTCATTGGTGCACACTTCATTATCAGACTTTAAACAGCAGACAAAGGGGCAATCCTTTAAAGGTTATAACGTTCATATTCGGGGCGCACAGAGGGTGCGGGCCTCCGGGCGGATGATCCGGTTGGGGTTCGAGCTGTGTCTCCTTTCCTGCGTGTCGTTCCCCACTTTCTCCATCCACTGTCTTATCTCTAAAATAAAGGCCCAGAATAACATTTGTTTTCCATCTGATAGTTTGTTTTTTCTTCTCCCCATTTTTCTAACAGTAAGACGGCAGCTGAGACGGTCTGTTTGAAAAGATGAACAGGACAAGACAAATGTAGCTTCACATTCGAATAACTCAACAAGAGCTGAGAAGCTTGGAGGGAACGTTTGATATATATACAAATATATAAACACTTTCTTAATTCGCTCGTGTTTTCACAAACCTCATCCAACCCACCCTACGAGCAGGACGAAACAAATATTCGACAGTTCTTTGCAAACCCTTACATGACCCAGGTCTGTTCACAGGAGGACGACAGAGCGCTCGGCCTGTCTGTGATGGGAGTCATGCCGACAACATTAAGACAATTTCATGCATGTGACCCTGCAAGAGACGCCTCGAATGCTCGATCTGTGGCCTGCTTGGAAGAGCCGGACAAACAAGAAAAAGAAGTAAGAGACAGAGAGGTAGGTCATTGGTTGCCTGAGGAGTTATTTGAAAGCGTATATTTTTTCTATTCCTTCCTGAATGTCTTAAAAGTCGACCACTTTGTGACGTGCACTCAGTTTAGAGAGTGTTTCCCTTTGTTTATGTAAGTGACACAGCTCCTCATGCTCGGATAACTCTGCTCTCAGGCTTGACATAAACTACACCCAGGCTGCCATCAACACTTCCACTATATTGCTCACATTGTGGTTTCTATATAATAACCGTAACCCTCATGTTAAGTTCTCCTCTGACCGCCAAACAGGTCCTAATGGCTCACACTGCTCCGTGCTGCTGATTGACTCGGACAGCTCATATATGAGGAGAGTTAAAGTTACGGACGAGAAAGGCGTCTGACACAGTCACATTCCTGTGTAATTACTGCACACAGCTGTGTCGGGAAACGTCGCTGACAAAGATGTTACAGCATGTCGTAAGACTGCAACAAATCACGACTCTCAGTTTGGAGAACTGGAAATGAAGTTTACGCCCCTGAAATGTTTTTAAGAGACGCTTGAGATACAATCAGGTTTTCTTATATATAACTGAAGAGGTCACACTTTTTAAGAAACCCAGCCTCGTCTTTAAATGTCAGAACCAGTGGGTTTGGGAAAACCCTTTCTAAAGGGTCTTTAAATGAAAAACAGGATCTCCTTCAGAATTTCTGTTTTTTTAAGCCTTTTTTAAGCCTTTCTAATCCTCGTGAGAAAAAATCCCCTGATCTCCAAAACATCACTTCATTTATCTGATCACAGAAAACACTGAATATTCAAGCCAACTATGATGTTTCTACAAGTGAAAGTCAGGATGTTTTTGCAAAATAAGAACTCTACTATTAAAGTGCAGGTTTATATATGGTGGCTAAGAAGGCTACTCAACCTGCGGTGGCTCAATTTACATTCATCAGAGGAGCTGAAAATTCAGAAACAATGCATTGATGGAAACCCACTGCCAATGAAAATCTCCTACTGCAATGAAAACATCTCTCTCTGTTTAATTCTGTTTCACTCAGCAGCCCTGGAGTCAGGAGCCTTCCTGCTGTGATTGATGGATCTGCAGTGATTCATGTTTCACAGTTTTTCTCTGTGTTTGTGTCTTTTTTGATCATTTACGCATTTCATTTAATGTTAATGTAGATGTTTGAGCAAGCTCTTTAATTTGTTGCCTTTTTCCATTTTTGGCTTTACTTTGCACTTTTGCTTTTTTTTTTATGACATCGCTTCTGAATTTGCAGATCGTTTCTACCAAGGTAAATCAATTGTGTCGTTGCAGGCGGGTTGCCCATGTCAGCCACCAGACATAGAAGTAGGAAGTAGGAGAAGGGGAGAGACTTCTGTAGCTGCTTAACTTTTTTTTTTACATAAATATACACAACAAGCACACCACACAGAGATACATGCAAACACACACACATACACAATAACCACTCAGCTATGAATCAATGAAAAAGAAAAGGTTATTCATCTTATAAAAGTGTTCTTTGTCCTGGCTTTTCTCAGAAAGGACCATTTATGTGTAAAATGTGCCGTCTCGGTCCTCCTCGGCCGTCTTTAAGTTGAAGTTTTCAGTGTCACTTAAAAAGAAATAAATGCTGAACTTCTTCCAGTCTATTTTCAGCTGTGGATTAATCCACATTAGAATTTTTCAGGCCCCAGGTCAGTGTTTGTGAGATCGTCCAACCCCAGAAGGGAGTCACCTCCAGTATTTCTTCCTTGTCTCATTTTCACATCACTGTTTCCCAGCGGAGGAGGAGTGTTTCACTCAATAAGAGTCTTGTTCCTCCTGCCAAGACTCCGACATCCACAGCTGTGCCGGCAGGCAAATGGAGAAGAAGCTCAGTCTGTGATATTGCATTTATATTTATGCCTCCTGTTTCTCACAGTTAATCAGGCTTAGACTCGCTCAACCTGCCATCTCCTCACAATACACGTACCTCAGTGTAACGTACAGCGACCGCCCTGCTGCAGCACTCTTATCCTCTCCATGTTTAAAAATCCCCTCACTTCAGTGAATCTTTTGTAGCTTCACCCTCAATATCATAGTCAGCTATGGGAAGCTGTTTGAATTGCTTTCATTGCGTTGCACGTTTAGGTGCAGCTGTGTTTGGTACAGCGGGTCGTCTTCTAATCGGTAAACTGTCTGTTTGTTCCCCTGATCCTGCAGCCTACGTGCTGAAGAGTCCTTGGGCTGAACCCCAGAAAACATAGCCGTGATTACGTTTGAAATGATGAGCAGACTGGCACTTAGTAGCAGTCTCTGTCATCATTGTAGGAATATGTGTGGAAGGCCGACTGTGACGTGAGCTGTAGAGGGCTCTGGGTGTCAGGAGACCAGAATGTTTCTCTTTAATGTTCCTTGAGGATGTGGAAGAAGGAGAGCAGCTGGCAGAGGCAGAGATTGGAGTGCACAAATGCTCCCTTATTTGCTGGAATCATGTTGCGTGGCTCACTGCAGGCCACACTTTTTGTTTTCCATTTACAGACACATTTCTTGTCCACAAACACAGATCATTTTGGGTCAAATTTTGCCTGTATTGGATGGGACATTTGAGGAAATCTTGGGAACAGAGACTAGAGCATGACATGCAGCAAAGGTTTCAGATTTAAACCCACGTATGCTGCGACAAGGACCTTGGCCTCTGTACGATTGGGGTGTTCGACAACAACTAGTCTATCTGGCACCCAAAACCGTGTTTATCTGCCCTCCAAGTCCCTCCAACCAGCAGCCACAGACCTTTATTTTTAGACCTGTTCGAAGATATCTGCCCAATGCAAGTGACATAAATCTGGCATTTAATGCTTCTGCACTTCACCGTCTAGTCGCTGACTTTGTAATTTAGGGCTGGGTTGGTAATGTGCACTAAGTATGTTATTCCCACTTCCTGAAAGTACGTCTGCTGCATCTTAAAGCAGAACTGTGAAGAGGAGTGGTAAAAGAAAGAGTCTTTGTCGCTGATCTTATTTGCAGAGTTGATTGATGGTTAAAATGAAAACACTAAAAACAGCTTTGACTTGTTAAAAATGATTTTAGTGTCATGATAAAAAGTCATCATCGCTGAACAACCATTTAAAATAGGTCTCGCTCTCCTCTTCCCATACACATAGTGTATGTTTTTGGACTAGCATTTTCTCAGTTTAGTATTTTGGTCCTCATTTTTTAGAAATGCAGGTTTGAGGCACTAGTACTATCATCAATTATGATATAATGGTATGTTCTCCACGTGCTTGCAAAGACAGAGTCCGACCCCTGGACTACAGGTTGTATTGTGACCCAGTTTACATTTTTTGTCATAAGGAAGGGGGGGGGGGGGGGGGGTAAAGGGTGGTGTTGTAACAGATGTAGAGGTGGAGCAAGAAAACAAGATGGAAGGAAAAAGGACAGAAGGGAGAGGAAAAGAATATAAGAAGGGGAAGATGACAGGGAGGACCAAAAAGAGGAGGATTGTACATAAAAAAAGAGAGACAAACTGAGGAGGGTGGGGTCTTTAAAACAAGGAGGATCATGGGGTTACAGAGAGAGAGGGGACGAGCGAGGCTGCGGTTACACTGCTGACGCACATGTGAAACACAGAGGGGAGGGAGGGATGGAAAGGAATCTCTGGCAGGGATCACCAAACCTCGAGACGAGGTCAGAAAGCCACTGGCGACATGACGAACACACACACACACACACACACACATTAGGGTAATAATAATAAGAGTAAATAGTAGTTTAATAGGTGATAATCATCGATGGGGTTATGATCGTGAAAACCAAGAGGAGCGGGGGATCTGAGTGGTGAACCCCAGACCTCTCTCTCTCTCTCTCTCTTACACACACGCGCGCACACACTCCCACACTCACAAAAACACAAATACACACTTTTTCTCTTGAAACTATTTTTTTCCCCAAAAAGTAATGTTGGTTTCTCTCCTGTCTTTCCTTCTGTCATTGTTCTTCTGTCACGCTTCCTTTCTTTGTGTGTGTGTGTGTGTGTGTGTGTGTGTGTGTGTGTGTCTGTGTGTGTGTGTGTGCGTGTGTGTGTGTGTGTGTGTGTGTGTGTGTGTGTGTGTGTGTGTGTGTGTGTGTGTGTGTGTGTGTGTGTGTGTGTGTGTGTGTGTGTGTGTGTGCAGTAATGAGCGTGTGTGTTGACTGGTTTGTGTTTTGCTGTTTGTGTAGCTGTGTTTGACAGTTTCAATGAGCGCTTCTTTTGTGCAGCTTTTCACTTGAAATGACTCACACACTGTTTTATGTTGTCTATGTTTTCTGATATGTCAAACATCATGTGTAACACACGTGCACATGCGTGTGTGTGTGTGTGTGTGTGTGTGTGTGTCTATGAACGCCTGCATGACTCTACCAGTGTTTTTGTTTTTGCACGGGTCTGTGAATAAATGCATCTGTGTGTGTGTGATTCGTGCAATTTAGACGGATAGCCTCTTTGGTATGTATGTTGCTTACGTGTGTGAGTGTGTGCGTGTGGTTGCATGCGTATATGAACGTGTGTGTGTGTGTGTGTGTGTGTGTGTGTTTGCTCTGGCCAGTGGGAGCGTGGGAATGTGGTGAGGGATTTCTGTGGTATTTTTAATGTTTGTTATTAAATATTACCACAAGGGACCATGACCAAACCCCAGACACTCCTCCTCTCCTCCTCCTCCTCTTCCTTCTTTTTCTTCCCTCCTCCTCCTCCTCCTCCTCCTCCTCCTCCTCCTCCTCCTCCTCCTCCGTCTCCTCAAATAACAATGGAACCAAAAAGACTCGCCACTTGGTTTAAATAAATCTGACACTTTAGAAAAAGGCCAAACAAACTCAGTGAGAACCACCGCACGGCGGGGGTAAGAAGTCAAAATAACCAGCGTAACACAAGAAGGCGCACACAGCAGCAGGTGGAGACGTCAGAGAGGGAATAACAACGAAAACGAGTTTCAGTCACAAGTAACTAAATATGTAGTTATTTCTTCAAAACGTCAAAGGTGGAAGTTTATGAAACAAGAAGAGATGAATATAAACTTATCACCTGCTGACCATTAAATTAAACATTGTTGTTTTGCCTGGAGTACCCTGAGAATAATCGAGCATTGCTTCATATCATTTTATATTTTATTTGAGCCCTTTTTTATTTGATGCGCAGAATTCTTCATAAAAATGTATACTGATGTTGATGAAGATATGTCTTTGCACATGCTTCCTGTTCTTCCTCTCCCACTCGACACACCTGTTTCCACTCGTCAGCCTTTCAGCTACCTCGAGCGTTTTTTCTTTCTTAATTAAACCAGAGGGTAAATTTACTCTGTTATTGTGAGGCACAATTCACACACACACACAGACCCAAAAGCCCAAACAGGACCTTTATTCATGCACATGGACAGATAGTAAGGGGGGCTGCACAGGGACTGGAGCCCCGAGCAGTTGAGGATCCGGTGCTTTGCTCAAGGACACCTCAGCAGCACCCAGGAAGGGAAGTTGCACCTCTCCAGCAACCAGACCATTTTTGTTTTACCAACCCAAGTTCAGTCTACATGCAGACATTTGAGGAGTGATGGGATGGTGTATCTTAAACCCCCCAGTCGGAGCCTACAGGTGGATGCTGGGGGGCTGGTGGTTGGGCTGAGCGTTTCAATGGGGCCCCAAAGCGCACTAAACCAGATTCCTACATATTGTTGCGTTAAAAAATACAATTGAATAAAAGATCATTGAGTTAGTCTCAGAGGTTTTTCTAAGTCCTTACTATGAGCAGTATCTCTGAGCATCTTATATCGTTAAAGATGGGTTTGCAAGAGGGATTTTTTCAAAGGCTGAGATGTGGCATGTGCTTCTGAACGATATGCAGAGGGCTGTGGCAAAGCTTTAACTGTTTGACGCCTTTGAATAAGACCGTGCTGGTTTCCTGGAATCACTTCTACCTGTACATTTATACAAGTGGAGTGTAAGCCTGGAAACTCCTTCTGTCTCCACGTGTCGTTAATCTACACCAGCTCTGCTTGAATTATCTGATGTTGCTTCTTACCCTGGTGTGATGCTGTTACTGATTTTATTATCCTTTTGACTTCAGATTAAACAACCTTTCTATCCGACCTTTCATCATGTGGGGAGTCTGCTTGCTTCAGTCATGTGAATCACAGAGGGAGTTAAAGTAAGTTAAGATACCAGACATGATCGTGTGTTTGTTCACTTGTAGTCATAAAAGCAGAAACAGCAGTCGCAGCAGTCTGTACAGTGATAAACAGAGTAAGCAGTGTTGTGTTTATCTGATCCTCCCCGATCTTCCTCGTCTCTAACAGATACCAAACATGTTTCAAAATGGGTTTGTTGAGTCACTCCAGCTGAGAGGATCATCATCTTCTCATTTTTATGTTTCATGCTTTTATTCCAGACGTGAACGCCGAGTCACACAGAGGTCTTTAATCGTTTCCCAGAAGTTCAACAACAGTATCATAGATTAGTGAAGCTGTTTGACTGAAACACACATGACTGTGCTCGTACTCACTGCAGGGATTATTGGATTATTACCGTATGTCCCGACTACCCTGGAGTCAAATCAACAAAAAACCTTCCTCATTAGGATCAATATAAAACTTCTTGTATAAAAGGTTAATATGTATTTTTGCTTATTACAAAACCCACTTTACCATCTTTTTCTAACACTAACATGTGTCCCTAGTCTGTCTACAAACCCCCCAATGATGACATATAGAGACAGACAACCAGCCACACTCACATTCACACCTATGAGCAATTTGGAGTCACCAATTAACCTAACGAGCATGTGCATGACTGGGAGGAAGCCAGATTTGAACCAGGAACCTCCTCGCTGTGAGGCAACAGCGCTAACCACTACACCGCCATGCAGCCCTGGTAAAAAATGAACATAGTTATTTGATATCTTTAAAATGTTGTTTAAATGAAATGCTTGGAGTCTAAAGGCCCTGACACACCAAGGAGATCGTCGACACAGGTTCGAGAAAGCCCCTTGAGCCTGCCGCTGTAGTATCCATGCTTTCACACATTAGTGCGGTTTCTCCTTATTTGTCGCCTCCGCCTCTTCTGTCTGACAACGCCAGTGCCATTTTCAGCTTTTTATCACACATTATCCTCGAGTAGTATGCAGCTTTATACTCTATAATACGAGTGGTGCACGGACTACAACGGACTACCGCCGCCTCACGCATGCGCAAAGCGTACGTGGTGGTTGGCAGTGGGCTGTAGTCTTTGCGAAGGCGACATAAAGCGACATGAGGCGACGCCACAGGCGGCCTTCGTCGCCACTTGTTCTTTTCCGTCTGCTTGGGGGTTCAGGGCCTTAAAGGTGTTTTGATCATTTTATCTGTAATTCAAACACAAATCCTGTATTGCCATTCTTTTGTGATTTGTGATGTCATTTCTTGGAGTATCTTCGATTGAAACCCTAAAAATCTGTACATCCTAAGGATTAATTTAGCTTTGAAATGAATTCTGTATAGCTCTTCCTTTTTGTTTTCAATATAAATGTAGCATGCAGCATTATGGGATCAGTGAAAAAAACAAGTTTGCTCTAAGCCCAGCTGCAGCCTCAGACTACTCTCCATATGTTTACCACATAATAATAATATTAATAATACAGAGAGAATAAAGTCATCAATGAGGGTATAATGTGATTATGTGTGAAAGAGCTTTGGCTGTCTCAAGAAGTCTGAAGGATTGATCAGAACAGGATGATGCAGAAATGATCTCCTGTCATGGCCAAGAGGAGATCATTTTCAAAGGGTTTGCTTTGGTTTATAAACTCATGTGAATTGTGAAATGTAGATCCTTGAAGTATTTTGTTATTCAGTTTAAATACTCTAACTGCACTTCTCCTCGTCCAGCATCTCGCTCTCTTGTCGTGAGAGAAGTTCAAGTTTTGGGTGGAGCAGACCGACGGAGGGATTCTACAGTAAACATCTTTTTTCACTCACCAAACACAGAACTCGTCATTTTCTCTTTCCCTGCAGATTTCTTCCATCTTCGGGCTCTCACATCATCTAAATGCAAGTTTCTTAAGTTTGTTCCTGCCTGTGGTTTCATCTCCATTCTGAGCCCAAATTGAAGCGTCGTGTCCTGACCGGCTGGTATGCGTGTCATTGTGGTGAAGCATGAGGTTGATTTCCTGCCAAGGCAGATATATACAGCAGATCAGAGGTCGTATAAACAGGAATTCATAAATACACTGCAGGAGGGCCTATTTTTAGTTTAATGTGAAAGCTTACATTTTTCTTCTGTTTTCCAGAAACAGATGATGGAAAAGCTCCGCTGACACGAGCTAACCTGCAGCTTGTTCTGGAACAGTTTATCGTATTGAAAGTTGTTTTTTGTGTCTCTGTAAAGTCCAGAACTTTAACATGTTTTTAATCATTAAGGCCTTTACAGTTATTTCATGTTTTAAAAGACGTTCAGGACTGTTTAAGCCGTTTATTGACACACACAATTGTCAAAAGTACACACAATCGTTTCTCTGGTCGAAGTATGAACACTTTTGTAGGAAGAAAGAAAACTCCATTTAAGCAACTTCTCCATCTTTACATAGTAGTTTCAAAGTTGATCCTATAGTACAACAACTTTCAACAGGGGGAACTGCGTCTATCCCGTGTCCACAGATCGCCTCGGTCGCCTGTTTATACATGAAGCACTATATACGTTTGGCAGCGGGCTGCGGTTCTCTCTCCGGAGGTGCGTACAGCTTAACAGTACCAGCCAGTTAGTCCATCTCTGTACTGTTTGATACAATGGCTGAGGCGAAGAGGAAGAGGACGGAGACGGATGAAGCTAAGAAGAGATAAAGAGAGAGAGTGACCGAGCGAGAAGCAGAGTGTACATCCCTGCTGATATTATTCAGAACAGATTGTACACCATGTTTTTGTTTTGAAATGTGCATTATAAAAAAAATTGGATTGGATTGATGTGTGTATTAAGCCCTCTTCAGACTGACGTTTCAAGCCACCATATTTACGCCCCATGATGTTACGACTTCAACTTCCAATCTCTGCCCACATATTGATCAAATGCACGCTGCATGATTTTTATTTTACAGTCCTCAGTGCACTTTTCTTTCCAGTGTGTGTTGTCCTGTGTTTACATTGTAGACTTGAGTCCTCACATCCTCCCATCACTCCATGTTTTCCTTTTTATGTCATCTAATTCCATCTTTTTTTCCAAACTTTCTCCAGTCCTTTGTTTGTTCCCCTCATCTCTCAGCTATCTTTCTTCTTCTTCTCTCATTTTTTTTTTTTAGAAGTATGTGAGAGCGCAATCACGGAGACTCCAAGCTTTTCCGCACAAGCAGCCAAATTTATCCTTGTGGTTTTCCGCATGTTTATTTTGGGTTCTCTTGAGGGACGACATATCTGCGGGAAAACCAAACGGCCCGGAGCGGGTGCTTTCCCTCTGGGGATCATCGTGGCGCAGAGGTAAAAATAGGAAAGTCTTTTTTTGGGGGAATGGAATTAAGGACTTGGGTGAGCTTCTCCCGTGGGTCCCTTCTCTCTGAAAGCTGCGACAAGACTAGAAAGATCATCACTCATTTATTCCTTTTGTTTGTTTTTTTATTCCTCTCTTTCCATTCAGCGGAGCATGAGAAAACAACAATTTAGTTCTTGTTTTAGACACAATAGAAAAGCACCAGAGCAGTCATCTACCATTTCTGATCCCACTAGAAGTTCTCAGAACAATTAGCAAGAAAACAAAACATAATGACTTTACCCAGAATGTTTTTTTAACAGATTAAACAAATCATTCTCCCCTCCTCCTCCTCCTCCTCTTGGCTCTGTTTGTAAATCTGCTCCTCAGGGAGGATTAATCTCTGTCATCTGTCTCTAAAACTCTTCTGCACGTTCCCTCGTGCTCGTCTTTCAGCTGAACTCAGTGGCTGTCACTGTAGGATGTGTGTGTGGGTTGAGAGGAATTCTGAGATTGGAAAAAAACCTCCTCCGCTCTGACTTCTTGGTTTGACCTGTGTTTAACATGCTGTCTGCTACGGCAATCTACTACTACTACTACAACAACTCTCCTACTACTGCTGCTGGAAGCTGCTCCTCTGCAGGGTGGGCGACCTGCTCACATTGCATCAGGGGAGATTGTGGGCGAGTAAATTGTTTTGTTCAACCATACTTTTTGTCCCCCAAACCTGCAGAAGTCTTTATAAAACCTCACTTTGCTGATTTTGAAAATCCTCCAGCAGCTGTCATCGATATGATGAAGGTTCCTCCCTGAAAAGACCTTCGACCTTTGATAATTCATTCTTCACTTCAAGCCGGTGAAGTGAGTTTTCCAACCAGTGAATGAGCAGGAAAGCTTGCCTGGCCATGAAGCTGTCAACACACCGAAAAATCATTTGAGAACTCTGGCATTCAGAGTTTTAGTGCTCCATGTTGGTCTAAATTCTGCAGCTAAACGGTGAATATTTTACATTTCTCAAAACAAAAGTCATTGATTTACATTCCTATATTTTATCCCTTCCCTCTTCACTTCATATCGTCACCTTTTTTATACGTTGCACAGGAGCATGCATCACAATTTATATTTAGCTCATAGGCTGTGCAGAAAATCTTAAAATACAATCCACTACCAATTCTATGCGGTATATATGCACATGATTTCTGGAGCTTTTCTTTGTACACATATATCTTTTTTAAAAATCCAGAAATGTGAGTTCATTGGTCACGAGGGGAACTTCAGAGCCTGGGAAAACCGTTGTTTAATCTGCTCTGTGGTTCTGGAGGCGGTTTCCAGGAAAATAAACAACAAGTGGGCATTTACCAGGCAGGAACAATAATCTGCGACTAAGGTGCTTAAGATCAAATGTAGGTCACAGGAGTGCTGGAGTTGGACCCATATTAAGGACTATAAAGCTGTGTGACCTCCACAAGGGACTTAAATATTCCTCCTGCCTATTGTTTTTTGTCTGGGTTTTACCTGAGCTCTAAAGACTTGAAGAGGCAAGTAATTCTTCTGAAGTGTGAAGCAGTCGTACCTGTACTCCACCAATCAGAAATATTCTGCCGACGGAGCCCACCCTTTTTGAGGGTTTATCACAGTTCCAGGGATCATTCAGACCCTTATTTCCCTGCAGGAAGGCGCTCACTTCATCTGTAGGAGAAAGCTCCAGAGGTGGAAACACAGATCGGGTCTTCTTTGCCTCATAACTGCTTAGTATTGACCTTTACTATCCCTGCACTTAATTGACACAGACGCAGTTCGATAAACTGATAAAATGTTGTAGTGCGGCATTAAAGCACGTTAAATAGAGGACCTGATCCCTCTGTGTTGTAGTAGGGACCTAACATACATTACCGAGGGAAGTGGAGGTTAACATTCGTAACCTATGGCAACAATAACTTCTGCTGAGAAGCACTCTGAAACTGGGTTGTGGGTGCTGCCAGCGCTAAAAGTGCGGTCTGTTGACACAGGCCCTAACTTTATAAAACTACCTACATCCACCATTGTTATGAAAGTAGCTTGCTAATTTAAGCTTGGAGCAGATATATTTTGTAACATTGCTATTGAAGCATTCTCTGAAGCCTTCAGGTATCATTGTCTGTCATCGTCTGATGGACAGTATCTGCCCTGTGGGATTGGACGTGAATTTCTCCATGATTCTGGTGAAGACAGACAAGACTTCCTTTTCCGTACGTAAACGCAGTCATTTCTTTGTCCATAACATCCCGGAGTAGCACCCGTTCATCTGTTGATTCTTCAACGGTAGTATTGAGCTTTACTGCGGCTTCACTCGGGGCTCACTTCAGCAGTAAAAATGATCGAAAAGGGAACCAATTTCAACGTGATTTACATCCGCTATAAGGGAATTAAGTTTGCTGAAATAAAAACAACATGATGCAGATTTGTAAACGGTAAAAAGTCAAGCTTTGTCAAGTGCAGTCAGGAGGAGAAGAAAACAACTTTTAAAATGCTTGTTTGTTGAAAGGAGGTCAGTTTGATCATTTCTGAGGCGTTTCAGGGCGTCAGGGAATCTAAACGCTGATTGTACCATCAATGGGAGCAGGTATGTCATAGCAAAGATAACGTAATTGTTGACCGTTTTACCTGTTTACACCAAAACCTGCTGATATGTGAATACAGCTCTAACTACAAATGAACTACAAACAGAAACCAGGTCACTTCACATGCTGAAAAATCATGACCCCTGTGCACCACAGAGTCTACATGGATCTGTACACAGAGATTACCATTGAAGGGATCATTTCCCCGTTCGTGTCCCCTTCATTGCGTGGGCAGATGTGTCAGAACTTTGGGCAGAAATTTAGTTGGAAATAAAAAGAGGATGTTTGTGGTTGGCAGCAGTTGTTCTGTTGGCATCAGCAGATATTTGTATGATGCACAGAGGAGATATGTGGTGAAACTGCAGATTAAATGTACAAACCACAGAAACAACATTAACTGAAGGATGAAAAAACAACACAATACTCAAACTAAGTACTTAGTTTGCTCACTTTCTATAGCTGGTTGCCTTTGAGAAGCTTCATGTCCACGTCAGCAGTGACCACAGCTTTCTTCACTCAGCCGGTCACTCGGGTGTGGTTGGGACTGAGCAGACACTGTGACTAACATGAAACATGCACAAACACCAACAAATGTACAGACTGTTTTAAAATGTACAAGAGCTCTCATGCTAGAGATCACTAAACTCTTCAAGAGGAAGCTGCAGTGTGCATCTGCTTGTGTTTGCAAGAGAAATTCATATTCAAAACACAGTTTGGATCGTGTTTGATATACAAAGTGGTTGTGTGAAGGCTGCAGCTGTGATTGGAACCAGAAACCAGGAGGGCATAGAATCAGAAGAGCTAGAAAGAAGACACAGAGCTAACAGAGTGCATTCAAGAAGCATTGGTGCTCATGAGTAGTATGTGGCTGCTTTTTAAAGGGTGCAACGTGTTGCTCGGACAATGAGAATGTTAGCTTAGCTTAGCTTAGCTTAGCTTAGCATGAAGACTACAAACAGCTGACTAAGCTCTCTCTTTTTCTCTCTTGTACCTTTGGACCTGTGTTTCCCCTCGTGTTCTTCTTTTTGTTCTGGTCTCAGCTAACTAAGCGCTGGTTTCAGCCGCATGTTTTGTGTTTTGTACAGAGTCAGACACACAGTGGTATCAAACATTTCAGCCAACAGTGCAAGAAAGAGAAAGCAATTCCTTCTGTTCTCAATTAGACATAATACAAATACTTGAACCAGCCAGACTGTCTTTGAAATTATTAAAACATTCTCAAAAGCTGACTGATAATTTGACCAAGAACCTACTTATAAAAATAGTTTTTACTTGGGCTGTCAAAGGATTAATTTTTAATAATGATTATTCACATTTTTATTCCATTGTTTTACATTTAAAAATTAAAATTGTTAGGCTTTTATTTTGATTTTTTGTACTGTCTTAAGCTGAGAGTACTTTACTGTCTGTGCTGTTTGAATTTAACCCTGCTTTTATTTTGAAATAAAGTAAAGACCTTACAGATCGAAGGTTACAGCATTAACTTAAGCACAGAAACAGGAAGTGGTTAGGGATCACAAACTGACGTCAAACAGCTCAAAGGAACGGTAACGAAGGTCAATGTGTGATGTCACCAGGTAGATATGACTTTGGACTCGTCAGCTGAGCTGTCTGAGAGTTTGTTAAAGTGAAATGAGACATTCAAAGATGCAGCAGTGTCCTCCTTTTACATCACTGTGACTACAGGGAGACACTGAGGACGACTATCTACGGTGAGCCTAAAGGGACAAAAAAAATGAATGCATTTATTTCAGACCTTGATAAATCATGTTTCAGATTCTGGTCATGTGCAGGCTGGCTCACTGTCACACGGTCATGGTTCGCTGGAACTCATTTCTGTAGATGCTAGTAACACATGCATTTGTCTACTACGACTGAAGCTGGCCACACACTAGACGATTTTCAAGTCTTAACCAATTTTAAAAACGTGGGAGACCACAGACATAAGGACAGTCTCCACCAATTTTAGACATTATAATCCTCGGAGCACAAATTATACAATTTGCACTGCGAGCTGAGGGTGAGTTGTCAGAGTATGCAAAATCCTGTTACTGACGCATGCAAGTCTGCTTGCTCTCATTGGCTGCTGTGGGTACAGATTCCAGATCGGGGATGCTCCGACTAGATTGGGAGCAGTAAAATAATGGTAGTGATACCGTGACACCACACACTTGAGGATTCTTTGGACTACAAATCGGATACGACAAGCATTATAAATGTCTGACTACATTTTTGTTTACTTATAATTTCTAACTTGACCTTGGAGCCCTGAACATGCTAAATTGATCCTAGCCGGTTCCCTACAGTGATAGTTTGAGGACGAGGGCCACTGACCAAGCAGTTGTATTTAATGAGTTGGAAGTGCTAACAGGCTGTGGAAAGACGTGGAGAGCATTCCTGGAGTTCCTATTTTGCAGGTCAGGACAAGGTCTCCAGCCTGTGACCTGGAGAGAGGATTAATGAGTTTTTAAGAGCAGCTTGTCACCTTAGATACCCAGTGTTTTGGTTAGAAATACTTCTAGACAGATAAAGGTGATTGTAAGGACAGATATCTTGACTCTTATTTACCTGTAAAATATTGTTTTTCTCTAAGTCGAAAAACCTCTGCACAAACAGGCTGTGTTTCCTTTTAACTACATAACTTTTGTATCATTTCAGAGCTGATGACAGCGACTGGACCAGATGTGTTTCATGTGTTTTACTGGTCTAAAAGTACTGGCGTCCCACAGTGAGTCCTGATCTAGAGGATTGTAATTCTGTGTGTGTGTGTATGTGGCCACAGAGTCAAGGTCCCCCATCAAAGAGGAAATTACTTCACGAGACTCAGCGGCCTCTTCTCAGCCTGGAGGGAGGAGGGCTGGTAACCATGCACACACACAAACACACACACAAACCCCTGCATCCATGCATGAATGTGCACAGTCAGTCGACCCCCACACATGCACAATTTGAAGCAAGACACAACCAAAACAACACTGCAGGAACACACATGTAGGTTCTTTACACACACACACACACACACACTGTGGCCTGTCACCTCCCAGGTCGGCTGCTGAGTGTGTTGTTTATTTTAGCGAGCCTGTGTGAGAGTTAAAAATGGAATGTTTCAGCGACATAAAACGCTTCCTGTTTTGACGACTCCCTCGCTAAGCCGAACAGTCCCAGAGCTGCGCGTAATGACCGTCTGACACACAGGAGAAATGTGTGTGTGTTTGGGTTTAAATCAACTGTGTACATTGACTCATGGTTACACTCTCCACACTTGTATTGTTGCACATTTTACCCACTAGTCTGCTCGCCTGTGTGCACAGTGGTAGATTGTACTGTTGCTCTTGTTTATGTTCCTTTTCTGCCTGCACTTCTGTGTGTATACAACACTCTTATTAATTTTATGTGTGCCTTATACTTGTACATTTTAGTACATTTTCATCTCTTAAATCATGCCAGGTCACATGATTTGGCCCCTGTAAATAAACCATTCTGAGCATGCTCAATGAGCTTCTTTTCCTTTTTGCTTTAGAGTTAAAACACGAACACGAAGAGTTGCTTGATACCTATTGGATCACTTCTGATTACATCTAGTGCTGCTAAATAAATGCAAACACAAACATAACCGATAGTCAGCCATTGCTGTCGAGGTTTCAAGTGCCTGCTCACAACATTCACAACGCAGCCATTTTCTGACATCACGCGGAGGGCGACAGGCTCACTTGCTGTTTCAGGAAAGAAAAATGTTGTATCACTGCATTCCAGGTTGCAAATCTAAAAAACACGCAGGACGTGACAGCTAATCCTTAATCACTGCTTCTTCATTAACCTGCAACTGAAAAGACAATTATTAGTGAAACTCAGGAGAGATAATGGGCCATATGATAAGTTAAAAAGACATCAGCTGATATTAAAGTTCAAACAGTCTTACTAAAAGCTCTTTCTGTCTGTTCTATTATAAATCAATACATTTCTATATGTATAGCTCTAATTCATAACAGATATAATCTCGACACACTTTACAATAAGAGCAGCTGTTTACTTTTCTCTTTGTTACGTCACACGTAGCAGAACTGTTGTCAAGACATTTTCATTTTCATCAGGGAAGAAGTGATTTAAAATGGATTTGTAATATTCTCCATGTTTGAACAACTTGCAACCTGGAGCTCTACTGTAAAACATAATTTGGTAACCCTTCCTTTTACGGTCCCCTATCTTGTTCAGTAATTGCCTGGTAATTGAGGTGTATTATGGTGTAATACCACTGGAAATAAGGAGGTAATTACAGGGCAACTACAGCTGTATTACAAAGAAAAAACTCCACTATTACGGATAACTTAAGTTAAGAAGCTATAGTTATAGTTTTCAGCTTCCCCTCCTGAGTGTGAGAAGAAAAAGACCACATTCTGAATTTGGTAAAGGGGTGTGTACGTATCAATGTGATCACATCATTGTTTCCTAAACCTTTTATTTTCCCTTTCTACATGTCTACACTTAAAACAGAGTTTCTTTCACCAGATTTCCCCCCCGGGGATGATCAAGTATTTCTGATTCTGATTCTGTTTCTTTCAGAATTTCTTCACTCTGCAACAAATGTTCCCAAAGCTCAACTTCCAGTGACCTAGCACACAGTTTGCATATTCAGACAAAAGGCCAGAACACATAAAAGTTATGTTTTGTAAAGAGCAGTGTACGTGTAGACTGGGCCTAATTACTAATGCACACTGTCTTTGTGTAAGATTTGTAATCAGGCAGTTATCTCCATTTGATCCAGATAAATAATTAAAAACAGATAATCAAGCAATAACAAAAATCCCACATCCAGATGTCTACTGATGTTATTTCTGGCAACAACGTGACTGTTTTCTGTCCAAATCACTCACAGGTTTGAAGACCTTCTGCTGACTAACCAAAGAAAACATAAACTTCTGCAGAGAGAAGCGAGCTGCTGCAGACGAGAGCTGACTTCATCTACGCTCTGTGACATTTGTGAAATATGGCTCTGTGGAGTTACAGGTGTTTGCAACAACAAAGTGAACCATAACACACCTAGCAACCACTGCATATAGAGTACACCTCAAGCCCACCACTGAGACAAACCAACATATAGACGCTTAGTATAGATCTGTCAGATGTACACGTTGTGTTATCTGCTTTTGAATCTGCACACACACACGCAACCTGCAAGAAGATGCACTTGTATGCACCGACAAGATTTTCTCTTTCCATCATTTGACACTTGTCTTTCTCACCCACAGCTCCTCTCTTTGTCTTCTCTCACACTAACACACACACACTCCCCCTTTTCTTTCCCTTCCTCGTCTGTAATCCCTGCAGCTGTTGCTCTTACTCACACTGTTGCTGCCTCCTTCAGACAAACCCTCAACTGTGTGTGTGTGTGTGTGTGTGTGTGTGTGTGTGTGTGTGTGTGTGTGTGTGTGTGTGTGTGCGTGTGTGTGCGTGTGCGTGGGTGTATGTGAGAGAGTGTTTCAAAAAGGAAAAGCTACTTTCTGAATGAAGCAGTTGGTACAGAAAAAGCGAGGGTGAGATGTGAATGAGAGGATGGGAGACGGAGTAGTTTGATAAAAAATCCCCCTCCGGTTCCCCTCCTGAGAGAGCCTCCATCCTCCCCTTTCTCCTCAAACCCATTGTGTTCCCTCTTCACCTCCTTCCTCCGTCCATCCATGTCCGCATCCGCAGCAAGTACTTGCCCTGAATTCGGATATCACAAATCTATCAGCCGCATCTGACTTCATTGGGAATGTCAAGTGGAGAGTTGGCTGTGTGCAAATACAAACTAAATTTACACCAGGAGTGTAATGTCTCTGAGTTCATTTCTGTCGTGTTCTGCGTGAACAGTCTGATAAAGTAGATATGTTTCCAAATCACAGGAAATCTTTTGTTTTTAGCTCTCATTTGCATTTATTTCCATCTCTCTGCGTCTTTAGTCGAAGCAGGATTGGCTGTAAAACCAGAATATTCAGTCAAAGTTTTTATTCCGCTCTGTATACTCAATCAGAACTACTTATCGGATATTTGAGCAGTTAGGAAACCCCCTACACCTTTCTCACAATGGAAATAAACTACACCGCATCCAATGATTTCATTAACTTTCCAAAACCAACAATCTGACCTTCACTCCCACTTCACACTGCCGTTGGCAAGCTCTGCAGAAGTGAGAAAGTAACCCAGGTTTGAACTTGTCTTTCTAAACTCGTGGATAAGTCAAGAAACAGCCACCTGGTCCAGTCTGTATCAAAGAAGTGGACCTTGACTCTTGGACTGTGGGTTTGGATTATTTGTAGTTTGAGTTGTTGTGGTTTCTTCTCACTTGGTTTATTTCCTCAGCAAACTTTCCCTTAATATGTTTATGTTCTCAATGGGGTGGTTTCAAGTCTTTTTAAATAAACCATGCTGTTAACTTTGTTAACGATCGTCTCATTGAAAGAACACTAGAAGATGAATCGTGGTGTGCTTATTGAGGGCATGACTTCCCCGTGATTGATGAGCCACTACCAAAATTAGCATCCCAATCATCATCACATTAACTATTAGAAACAGATGCATGTGCCAATTAAGCAAGTGATAGCATATTATGGTAACATGTTTCCCAAACTCTAGTTCCTCTACAGCTCCATCCTTTCAACCAAATATGAACACTTTCAGCAAAAAAAAGAAGAAGAAGATCTGGACCACAAATTGTCAATTTTGTGATAGAGAGGTGACGAATCAGACAGGACACCTTGTATTAATTGGTGGTTAGGCAATACTGGTTGTACCAAACGTAAAGCACTTTGTGTTACATTTTTGTTGTATGAAAACACAACTAAAGTCTGATTGAATTATTGATTGATTGGCCTTGTGACTGATTAGACTCATTAAGCCCCTGATTGTGGGTCATTAACGCCCTGTTACGCCTTGTCTGCAGTGTACATGTCACAGAGTCGTATTGGTGAGGTACCTTCGTTCAGACGTTGATCCTGCATCGGAGATCATAACAGAGGCATAACGGGGATCACTGACGTCTGGGCTGACAGGACAGGAGAGTGCATGTCGGCAGTGTGTGTTTCTGTGAAGCTCCTGTTGTTGTTTTTTTTACACGTCGTGCCTCTGGTGCTTGAGTAACACGATGTAAAATCACACACTGAGACACTTACATTGGAAGTCATCTTCCAGTTTACAGGTTAAGGTAAATGGATAATGTTAAAAGGACTTGAGCTTGTAGAGCGCTTTTCTAGTCTTCTGACTACTCAGAGCACTTTTACACTGCATGTCACACCTACCCGTTCACACACTGATGGTAGAGGTTTCAATGTAAAGTGATGAAGTGGAGCAGGAGCAATTTCGGGTTAAGCGTCTTGCCATGATCCAAGGACACATCAGACATATTGTTGCAGGAGCTGGGGATCGAACCCCCGACTGATCCAATGACACATCAGACATATTGTTGAAGGAGCTGGGGATCGAACCCCCGACTGATCCAAGGACACATCCGACATATTGTTGAAGGAGCTGGGGATCGAACCCCCGACCTTCCGGTTGAGAGACGACCGACTCTACCAACTGAGCCACAGCCGCCTCAAATGCAGAATGCTTGAACTGAATGTAAATGTGATCTAATCTCTCCTTGGCTTCTGGTAGATTTAAAATCTGTATTTAAAGTCCCCCACTCTTTAAGAGTGTGCAAAAGCTGCTCATCAATATCTCTTCTCAACCACGCTGCTAATGATGACTAAATCTACTTCAAAGGGTTCCAGGTTCAAGTCCCTTCGCTCGCCAAGGTGCACTCAACTTCTTTGATTCCTGCTAGTAAAATTAACCAAAAGCTACCATTCAGCTCAGTTTCTGATGGTAAAATCTGTTTGAAAATTGCTACCAGGCCCTGAGTGTCATTGCATAACCTTCTGTCTCTGTTTAAATCACCTTCAGGTGCTGTCGCTGTGGTCACAGAGCTGCTGTAAAACTCTGTGTCATTTTAATGGACCGTATCAAATGTGCATGTCATATCCAGATGTCTAAATTCACAAATGCTATCACACAAAAGGCCTTGAATTAAAACCCATCTGTTCATACTTGCAGCCCAAATGCGATCAATATCAGTCATTTAATTGATTTTCTAAATATTGAATGATCTGTATGTGGTTTTTATCTCGTTTTTTTTACTTTAAATGACTGCATCTCATCACCCTCCTCTGATGCGGTACTTTCTGACCCTGCTTTCTGACCCTGTGCCTGTTACAACAGCTGTATTATGTTGGACAAAATGAACCATCCCCTTTGAAGCTTGTGTACATCACTGGCAGCATCATGTACACACTGGTGTTTGGATGAATTTGTGGTTTATTTACATGGAAGTTAGGCCATAACAACAGGCTGTTAAACACACTGAAATATGACTGTTTGTGTGGACTGTTGTTAGGGGCTGATTCATATCTGTTTTCATCCGTTTGCAACACAAGCAGTGATGTTGCTTTCTTTTAAAGTACGGCAGGTTTTCTGTATGGTACATTTGAGTCTAGATTTGTGAACTCAAACAATGTTTCCTGCTCTGTATTCATGATGTCATCGAAGAGTAAATCCTGGATACGCCTCATTAGGAGTGTATGAAGGAGTGAATGGCAGCTTTGTAACCTCAGCAGCAGCACCCATGGGCGATTTTGGACACATCCTCAGCTTCATAATTCACACGCTCAGTCTAACATTTTTACTGTCAGTGCAGCAGCTCTACATTCAGATGACCTCATGCAGTTTGTGCTATAGGTTCAGAGCTGTGTGTGTGTGTGTGTGTGTAGTTGTGGTTGAAGTAAAAGACGTGACCCGTGTTGGAAGGCTGCAGCCTGAGAGGCCAGAAGCACGCCACTTAACCTCTGCGTCACACTGAGTCCTCACCACATCCATTCAGCGTTAAATCCCCCAACATATGGATGCTATAAATTCAAACAGACCTATAAATTCTTGAGCAATGCGTTTTTGTTTTTTTTCTGTGAGATTGTTCGGACTCCTTTGGGTTCTCTGCTGGCTTTTTATAAGAAGTTAAAACCGTAATTCTTCCCAAAAAAAGACAGCTGGCATGTGAAAGAGAGTGTGATAAAGACAAGGCGTTCAGTCTGACACTGAGAGAGTTCAAGCTGCTCTGTTACTGTCACATTTTTGATAAGAAGTAAGAAGCGTCGACTGACTTTATGTGCTAGCACCTCTTTCAAGAAGTCAAATTTGCCCATGAATTGTTATTTTTATGAATGATTATGGTCTTGACATTACATTTCATTCTTGGCTAATAATAGAAACAATGTACTCTGCAGATGCTGCTCAAAAAAACCTCAGTGCGGCTTTAAATATATTAGCTCAATAATTGTGGACATAAAATTGATGAAAAAGGGAAGTTCATGTGGCCAGAGTTTAAGAGGCAACACATTTTAGGCTTAATGACACCGTCTGTGAGGAAACGCTAATTAAACAAGAGAACTAAACAATGCGTGTTATTTATGTGTCGGGTGAGAAGTGAGAGAGTGAGTGCTGGGAAGTCTGGGAGTATTTCATGACATCTTAAACTAACATTCTTTAAGTAGGTCAAGTAGAGAAGTGATTCCCAGCCCTTTTCCATAAACCTCCTGATGTAATGCTGACCTACAAAACAGCAGCAGCTGCAGGGATCAGGGGTCTGGACCCCATCTTTTCCCCTCCTTCTTCCTCCTCCTCCTCCTCCTCTTCCTCCTCCTCCTCCTCCTCTTTTTGTCCCTCAGCTCCTTTCCTTTCCCTTGCGTTCCTTTCCTTAGTTCCACTTTTACCCTGCTGGAATTCACCAATCCTGTTACATCATTCTTTGTAAGTATTTCTGTCAACATGGTTTTACCTAAGTCCTAACTCAACAGTCGGAGTTGCCCAATCTTAACCCTAACCATAACCGCAGCTGTTTACTTGTCAAAACTTTGACTTTACCTGCACAGTTTCCCTTCAAACACACATTGATGTGTTTGTCTTTATTATTTCACTCATGCACAGTTTGTTGGTGGAATGAGCCAACTGTGTTGATTGAAGTTATTCCCATGTAAGGTGTTTGGAAAATGTTGATTTTTAGGTTTACATAACAAGGCCACAGTGTTGACATCTGGATTTCATTGCAGTGGTTTGTAGAGGAAGTCCCCATCCCGTCGTTGGATAGATGGACGGAGTCATAACTGATCCAGGTGCTGATACCAGCTGAGGGGGCAGCAGGAGAAAGGTAAAGAACTTTAATGGATATGGTTGCAGACATTGAAAACATATCAAACACAAAGTTGGTGGCAACACAGTAAGTAAGCAAAAACGGAGCAAAATGAGAGATGCGTCAGCTCAGAGTCATTTACTCTTTTTCTCACTTATCTGCACAGTTTTTGCATAAAAATGCAGATTCTGTAGACAGATTTTTGTCCGTGTGGACAGCCAAAGAAGTAGAACCCGTGGACTTTAATCCAATTCTGAATCCCATCTGCAGTCATCTGATAACTATTAGGCTTTTTATTTATCCCCAATGAACAGATATCTGAGTATCAGCTCTGGGATGTTGCCTCTTAAGTCCAACTCCATTCTCATTTCTGAGGTTAAACGAGGACTACGCACAGAAAATGATGGATGCTGGAACTCATTTATACCGAACTACTTGCTACACCGAAAGCCTGAAAAAGGTCATTGCCTGAAATCGCCTAGCTCTTTTTTGGACTACACCAGCTCCTGAGACTAGTATCTGCCTCTTGACTACTACATTAAGCGTACTTTAGCATACAGCAGGTTTATTAACCACCACTTGCAGTTGCAAACTGGGTTGATGAGAAAGGTGAGAGTGAATCTGAACCAAAACAATGAGTTAAAAGACTCCAAAAGAGTCTGCATTGTTAGGACAAGAACTGTGGCAAGGCCTCACATGTAAATAATTCTATTCATGGATCTTACAGACCAAGAGCACCATATGCATTGTTTTCAAGTCATGTTTCTGGCTACTTATTAAACTCATGCTCGTTCTTTATTCTCCTTAAACAGATCAATGCTTCACTAAGTGTACCTGTTAGTCACTGACTTGGTCTGTCTGTCATTTGGGGCTAAGCAGGTAATGTAGTGTTGGTTTGTCAGAGCTTTCTCTATAGAAAAAAGTCACCATATTTGAGTTGATGACAGCTATTTACAGGCCAGAAAACCTACAAAGTTTAGAACTGAAGGGAAGCGCTGAAAGGATTGGACTTTTTGTAGATATCTTCCAGCAAGTTCCACCTCTCACAGAGCACTGCGTCTCAGGCACATCTTAATCCTAGGTTATTTCAAGCCCCAAATCAAAGCCGTCATCAAACAGAACCTCTATTTGTGTATTGATTTAGGAGATTACATTTTAAAGCCACAGTTGTGTTTGTTGTGATTTTTAATAAGGCCATGTGATTTCCACAGGCGGATATGCCCATCTCAATTTTAATACAGTAAATTTACACTGTTTTCTTTTCGTGGCTATTCATTTTTTCCAGATGTTGTTGAAGAAATGAATAATAAGGGGGCATGGAATAATCTAAGATGTTGTAAATTTACTGTGCTAAGATTTCTATGGTGCTTTGGGAATCATGTGATTGACAGGACAGTCCATTGTCTGTGAATTTGTTCCGAGTGTTTTAGGCCTCGGCCATGTGTTTCTCTTCCTGACAGCAGGGCTGATTAGTGAGATTTAGCAGACAAGGCTGGTAACCAAAACAGAGGAGGGGAGGTGGAAAACACACAAGACAACACAGTCACACACTGTTCACTGTGTACAAGCATCACACACACACACACACACACACACACACACACACACACACACACACACACACACACACACACACACACACAAGCACACACACACACACACTCCCACGCACATCTGGAGGCATCTTTCTGTGTGTGTTAGAGACAGCAAGTGTGAAAGCAGTTTAGTCAGAGAGAATGACGGAGAAGGTGTGTGACAGTTTGTTTGTTGGCCCTGACAAAGATGTGTGTGCGTATGTGTGCGTGTGTGTGTGTGCGCGTGTGTGTGTGTGTGTTTGTAATCACAGATGAAGATGCCTTCTCTGTAGCTCAGTGGGTAAAACCACTGCCAAGTTAATCTGAAGGTTAAGGGTTTGATTCCCAAGACTTACTTACAATGGATACTTGTGTGTGTGGTTAGAGTATGTATAAAGTTGTTGTGGAAAGTTTAAGATTGGAGCTGCTGTGGTTCAGTGGAAGAGTCGGTCGTCTTTCAACAGGAAGGTAGAGGGTTTGATCCCCAAGCTCCTGCAGCCACGTGTATGAATGTGATTAGTTTATATTGACGGACACTTTACACAGTGAAACCTCTGCCATCAGCGTGTGAATGAGGTGTGAATGGGTAGGTGTGACCTGCGTTGTAAAAGCACTTAGTCAGAATCTGTAATGAGTAATACCTGCAGGGATGTACACTCTGCTTCTTGCTCGGTCACTCTATCTTTTTCTTTTCTAAACTTCATCCTTCACCGTGCTCTTCTGCTCAGCTTAGCGTATTGTCACAATCATTGTATCAAGATGTAGGGAGAAAAATAACCACTAAGCACAGATACTATATCTTAAAGCTCTGCTTACATACAGTAACAAAGCATTTGACTCTGTTACTTTCCTCCTCTGTTCTTTTGTCGAAGCTCAAAAAGACACGTCTTACCTCTCCCAACACGAGGATCAGGAGAGTAACATCAGCTCAAAGAGTTAATCTGCATTATGTGTGTATAGATATGTATCTACCCAGCCCTCCGAAGAGACCTCGCCCTTGTATTCAGTCATTTTAATTATAAACACACTCTGCTTTTGGACACACGTTTTTCTTCATGCACACAGTCCTTATGTTTGCAATGCGTTTGACAGTGATGCACTGCATTGTTTTACACGGCCAAAATGAGACTCAGATGTGTTGAGCGGCTCTGATAAACAACCTGCAGCGAGCCAGCTGCTTCATCGATGGAAAAGCCTGCAGATTTGACCTCTTACTTCTTAATTAAAGCAAGGAATTTTATTAAAATATTTCATCCCCGGGGTCCAGATGAGAGTTTAGGGTCTTACTGTGGGAACTACAACTACCTGTTGCTAGTTTGTGAAGGCCTGTAACCTATTTTTCATCTAAGCCCCAAATAAAGAAACCTAGGAGGGAAGCAAAGTCAGACAAACAACTGACTCTCATCAAATACGATGATGTAGCTCTGCATTGTGCATCTCCACCTTGATTCTACTGATCTTGACTCATCACACATCATTTTCTCTGGAGGCTGTGAGAGAAGCCTCCACAGGGAGACCTCCAAACCACCATAGAGGAAAAAAAAGGTTCAGTTTTAATTAGTGTTTTGTGCTTTTACATCTGGGCTGTAAAGCTTTAAGTTAGGCAAAAGAGAGTTATTTTTGGATCAAACAGAGAAAGAAGCTAACGAGTCTTAAATCTGTATAATAACTGCTATCAGCCGTTATAACTGAAATGTATTTCATACCGGTGTAGCTAGTGTCCAGTGTTTTTACACTCCAGGAGACAAAGTTTTTCATAACAGCCAGAAATCTAAAGAGGTGGACAAACAGCTCTGGTATTGATGAACAACCACATCCACCCTCCACCTTATTATTATCACCACCAGATTTATGTGCAAGCAGCTTGTTCCCTTCAATAACTGCTTAATCAGTTCCTCCTCATGTACACCCATACACACACACACACACACACACACACACACACACACACACACACACACACACACACACACACACACACACACACACACACACACACACACACACACACACACACACACACACACACACAAAGGTTGACCCGGGGGGGAGGAAATTGAATTAGCAGGGTGTAATGCAGCTCCTTGTGTGTGTAATCAGAGGAGGCTCAGCATACAGGGCCATTGTAAGTCAGTGTGGTTGCAGTTTGAGAGCCAGCGACCGCTGAGGGAAGCTGCTCTTATCACTAGATATGATTACAGCAAGGGAATGTGTGTGTCTGTGTGTGTGGGCGTGCATGATGGTGAGACCTGTGTGGGAGTCTTAGCTGAAGGATTGCATGGAGAATGTTCGTCTACAATCCACACAAGTGAGTAACAAAGTAATTCAGAAGAAGATGATGACATTAAAATGAATGCCTCTATTTCTTGGCTCTTTCTAGATGGAGGGTGTGTGTGTGTGTGTGTGTGTGTGAGAGTGTGTGTGTGTGTGTGTGTGTGTGTGTGCATGTGCGTGGGCGCGTGCGTGCGTGCGTGTGTTCTACACTGTAAAACCTGATGAGTTTGTTCAACACAAACTGGAGGTACTTGTCATTCGTACTGTCAGTGAATTAGCAATAGGAGATGCCGGTCAGCTCGGCCCCTTTATTGAGAAACTGCACAAGGGGGTCCTAGCATTGAAGCTAGGCTGTTCATTCCTGCAGACGGGGCTGATTTCATTACGAAATGTAAATATGTAAACCACAAAACCTTCATGATAAACCAAAGTCAGCGTAGATGTTCGCTATATTTAGAACATTTTCAGCTCTTTAACATCCGTCAGAAGGCATCTTTGTATTGCTCTGTCTCGCAGAAGCTACACATACATGTTCCTCCTTCTGCAGGGCACTGATTGACGAATCGATTCGGCTCTTCTGGTTTACAGATTCCATTTATGAAATTTTGAGGAAGATTCGTAAAACTGCGACCTTCAGACGGCAGGAACAGAGCCAAGTGTGAACCACTGGTATCTCTGATCAGGAGAGCGCCTGAGTCCAACTAGTAGCTCTACTGTACGAGTTCATGGACAGTTTCCCCCTCTCTCTTTCATAACTGTTGCATTTCTCTGTGCACACCAGTTCATAAAGATGTCCTCTTGTATCCTCAGTAGATGGCATGTCATTGTCTTTTTCTTAGTTTGCTTGTATATGATGCCTTTTACAAAGCCGGCAGAGCTGATCAGCTGATCGTTGCTCTGCAGGCGGAGGAACATGTAGGCCTATGTGTAATGTCTCAAACAAATTGCCAAACAAAGACTCTTTCGGACTGCAAAGTAAAGCATTGAAAAATGTCTAAATATTGCATACACTTACACCTACATTAATTTTTGGTCAGAGTTTCTTAGTTTGGTTGTTTTTCTAAATTACGCGGTACAAATGGCCCCGTCTGTAGTGATGCTTCAGGACCGGTGTTGTGCAGAGAAATGCATGCCTGTCGAGATGCATGCACCTAGAGGAACAATCTTTAAACGGCTGAACTCTTATTTCTGGGGGCAGATCTGTGATGACAACGTATCTGAGGTATATATTGTTCTCAGGACTCGGTAGAAGACGCATTTTCATCAGCCAAATATGAGCGGCAAATAATGTTTGACTGTACAGACACTTTAAGAGTGAATGCACGGCAGCATAGAAATTGTGTCTGCCATATTTGACATATTCCTGCATGGTTCATGCAATTCTCGTAGGCATGCATTTCTTGGTACAACACCGCTACTCCGGCCAGTTTCTCCTCAAAGGGTCCGAACTGAACGGCATCTCCTGTGGCTAGTACATTCACTATTGAGAAATACCTTATACAACCTGACTCAAGGAAAGACTAATCCCTTTAAATTGATTAAAGGAATATTAAGTTTAGGAACACACTTGTACTTTTCCTCAGCTACTGTAGTGATAAAAAACACTAAATGAACTAGCCTTGTTTCATTTTTGTCAGTCTGGCAACAAAAAAAAGCATTTTCTGCTTGTTGTTTCCACTATCATTGTTCTGTGCAGGCTGCAGGCTGTGCTTTCCACTCTGGATGTCATTGTTTTTCACTGTCTGTTAATTATTTTTGCACTGGTATTTTGCCTCCTCCTGATATAGTGTTTCCTGCTATTGTCCTTTTCTACCATGCTGCCTGCGCCTGGACTCGAGCCAGTCGGTCCCTCCTACCTTAAAATACACACACGCACACACACACACACACACACACACACACACACACACACACACACACACACAGACGCCCTACAGTACACACATCCATGACCGTGAATGCACACACAAACTCTCTGGTCTCCCTTCCTCCTCTTGGCACTTGAGTGAAAACACAAGAAGTCAGTGATACGGCAAACCCACTGTGTGTGTGTGTGTGTGTGTGTGTGTGTGTGTGTGTGTGTGTGTGTGTGTGTGTGTGTGTGTGTGTGTGTGTGTGTGTGTGTGTGTGTGTTTGTGTGCGGGTGTGTGTATGTGCGGGTGTGTGTGTGTGAGGGAGAGAGAGTCCAGCAGTTAGTTCAAGGGGGCTAATCTCTCTCTCTCTCTCTCTCTCTCTCTCTCTCTCTCTCTCTCTCTCCCTCGCTCTCTCTCTCTCTCTCTCTCCCTCTCTCCCTCTCTCTGCCTCGATCTCTCCCTCCCCTCTGTTGCCTTTTGTTGCGGCCCCTCACTTTCTCAACACTTGGACAGAAGGAACTGATACTGTGCCTGTGAATTTGTGTGTGTGTGTGTGTGTGTGTGTGTACTTTGGGTGTCCTCCTGAGCACTCTCCGGACTGAACTGTACACGAACATGACTGACGGGACTTTCTAATACACTCCTCACGCTGAATGTTCACACCACAGGCCGGTAAGACTGCGCTCCTGTTGTAAAATTAACCTTCTTTATTATAGTTTGTGTTTATAAGGTTGGTGTATGTGTGTGTGTGAGTGAGTGAGTGAGTGAGTGAGTGTGTGTGAAAAAGCCACACGAGGTTTGTGTGTTTGCATGAGGGAAATGCTTTCATCAATGCAACAGGTCATTTGCAAATTAATTCTTTATCTTTGTGAGCTTTGATTTCATGATTCAAAGATATGGAGGAATATAAAGATGTGAAACCCTTCTCTCTCCCTTGCTGTCTTTCTCCATTTCCCTCGGCTCCTCATTCCACTTCTTTTTCTTCCCCTTATCCCCCCCTCTCTGCCCGGTCCGAGTTACTCAAGTTACCGGCTTCCTCCTGTTGTTATGAGCCCCGTGGTTTCTATGCAGCACTCTGAGGGCGCTCCCACGCTCTCCCAAGGACTAAGAAAGGAAGCAAAACAGCGATAATCATTTCAGAGACACAAAAGAAGTGGCAGCAGCATGCTTTCTCTCATTTCTGCATCTGAACCTGCAAGTTTTTTACAACTTGTTAGACTGTCTTCTCTCCTTTGCATGTCTGGTTTGTCACTTTTTTTGTATTTTGGACAAAAGTTTCTCTTTTCACTCAGAGGTGGTGGGGTGGCTGAGGTGGTGAGAAAATTGGAAACAGAACCACCCACAGTGGAAGTGAGTCAGCCCGGCATTTAGTGGTGTGTTGACTTTGGAAATGGCAAGGATTGAGGGGGTTGTGGCAGTGTTGTCTAAGGGGGGGACAGATGACATTGTCAGAGGAAAAGAGGTACAAACAAAATGTCTCAATTTGTTCATACTTTCTGCTGAGAGTCCCTGCAAGATTCTCTGCAGAGAATCTCTGCAAAGTGAGAGCTGAGTTTCGTACAACAGGCATTGAAGGGAAGAAAAAGAGATGGATGGAGAGAGGGGAGTTAGAAGCCATGAGCTGTTTATAAAGGGAGGGAGCGGCTTGTGTCCATCTGGGACAATCCCAAATGCTGAAAGCTTCCCCACCCTGATCCCAAACATCTCTCTCCCCCACCTCTCCCTCTGTCTTTCTCGTTGTCTCTCTTTGTCTCTCACTCCTTCACAATAAGGTGCAATTTGGTACATGTTGTTTACAGCTTGCAAACTTGTTGCAAATACGCTTTCTACCTTATCATCTCCTGATTTTCTGCCCTCAGAGATATGTGTCACTATATTTCTTTGCTTGTATTAACATGCTTAATGCAGTTACACCGATGAATACCTACAAGGGATTTTCCACTGATTACTGATGCTTGTGTTTACTATTTATTTTCTCAAGTCTAACTGATGGGGAACATAATGCAATGAGGAATCTGTATTTTTAGGTAATTTAGCTTTAAACTTGATCTCGAATAATCCCACTGACATGCAGCTTGCATGCATTGGTATAAAGAAGCTCTGGATGATTTGTCTTTTGGTTTGCATGGACATGCAGGGGTTTGATTGTAGGACAAATAACTCTTGATGAGTATAGTTTCTTAAAAGCAAAAAGTGAGATTTTCATTTCATTTAAGTGACCAATATTAACAGCAAGAGGGCAGCTTGTTACCAAAAACTGCAAGACATGAAGAGTTGAGATAAAGCAATGCATGTGCTCCATTGATAAACTTAAACATCATCACTAGAACTAATGCAGATCTAGTTTTCTATCAGGCATTTAATATAATCTTCCCACCGTTGTTCTTTTTTTGCAAAATTCCCTCATTTTCCTGCCGAAACCAAACATTAAAATAAATGTAAATAATTTGTGCTCAAGCCATATCTTCCTCATCCGTCCTCTCCCTTTGTCTGGCCCGCTCCACCACCCTCCGTCTCCTTCTCCTCTTCCTCTTCCCTCCCTGCCTGCCTTCCTCCCTCTGCGCTGCCTGTGTATCCAGCGATAAGGGGACAGCGACGGTAGCACTTCCTTTCGCCACAGGAAGCAGGAAGTGTTGATTTCCAGCACAGCCTCTCTGGGCAAACCCTGAGCTCGGTCCGCTGGGATCCTCAAACACACAAGCAAGCAGCAGCATGCACTGCCAGACATGCACAAAAGTTTGGATATAGATTTAGCAAAGCATGTGCTCAGTGTGTGTTTCTGTGTGTGTGTGTGTTTGTGAGTCACCTGTCTGCACACAATAGCTCCACTATATCTTCACCGCCTGATGGTTTTCATGGGAAACCACCTGGGAAATCGTCCACTCGGTGCCTCTTTGACCTCAGGGTTGGCTCTCAGGTCAGAGGATGATTGGCTAATTATTCCTCTAATCACAGCTAATGTTTTGTTTTCAGCCTCTTTGGCCGCAAAGGCCAGGGGGGGCGCTGTTGAGCTTAAAAAAACACAAACATCCATTCATCAGCTAATGGATTCCAGTTATACTGCAGGGTGGGAGGGCTGGGGGTGAGAGAAAGAGAGAGAGAGAGAGAGAGAGAGAGAGAGAGAGAGAGAGAGAGAGAGAGAGAAGGAGGCTGACATTAAGAGAAGAAGAAAGAAGAATAGGGCGACTGAGGGCAAAAAGCAACACTGGATAACGTTTTTTTCCCTTATTTTTTTGCTTAGTCTTAGATTTACTTCTCCTTGTAGCTCCGTTAAGGTTCTTATAATTCTACATTTCCCTGATGAATAGTTAATGAAAGGATCTTCTGTACCTGGATTATGGATAAATCCTAATCGCTGTAGTTTTAGCTTTAACTAATTGCACAAAAAGAGAGCCATGAAGTGATTTAGCCCACTCTGAGAATCAAGGTTACTCAGTTAAACTGTTCGGTCTTGCAGAAACAACTAAAGAGCAGTGTTGCTGCTCGTGCACAAGTTCAATCTTTGCCATGAAATGTATTTTCAATAATGATTTGAGGCAACCAGTCATAAGTGACAGGAGTTAAAAAGCATCACAAAGAGCTGACTTCTGGGATTATTCATGATGTCTGTGTAAAAAAAATATTTGGATTTCAATGTAGTTAGAAATACTTGAGTTTGCTTTAACGTGTCCTTTAGAAAAATCCAGAAAAAGTTGCTTTAAAAGACTATCAGAGCGATGCACATCTAAAGAAAGTGACGCTGCAGCCAAAGGTTCATTTCAAATCTATCAATCTTTCTTTATTTTTAAACTGTTGATGGTTTCATCATCAGGAAAATGTGACAAATGCCAATCAAAATATGTGAGGTTGTCAATTGTGTGTCTTTTCTAACTAAAATAAAAGAATAAAAAAAATGATATTTGAAAAATGGTAAAGTGCAGACAAGGAGAATGGGCTCATTTCCCAATTTCAGAAGCTGGAACCATTTTCATTTTACATTTCTTAACCTACCTTGCACTGTCGTTATGCTACTGCTCCGTGTGCCTTTAAATTGCTCCCCGGGACAAATAAAGTTGTTTTGAATTGAATTGAATCGAATTCAATGTTTGACATTTGTACAATTGATCAACAGAAAAGTGAAGATAAGTCAAGCCTCTGATTGTTAGTGATGCCTGATTGCTCCAAAAGAGAGCTGGTATGAGGAGGCAGAAGAAGGCTGGCAGGAGATTGAGTGGGAGCAGACAAAGGAACAAAGAGGAGAAGGAAGGAGGGAGAATCAAAGTGACACCTGTGAGTGTGACAGAGGAGTCAGCAGGGAGAGAAAGCAAAGAGACCAGAGCTAAAGAGAAAGAAAATGAAGAGATTTTGGGCGATTAGGAAACGATGGAGATGTGAGCCTAAACTTTGAGCGGGTCAGGGATCAAGAGGGGTGAGGAGGTCAGAGTGGGCCCAGCAGCTCTACTTAGAACAGGATATCCTGCGAGGAAAACCCATCTGTCTCTCTGCCTAGCTCTCAGTCTGTCTCTTAAATTCCCACAGCGGGCTGAGCGCAGAGCAGAGGTGTAACCTTTCACTGAAAGCAGCAGAGAAAACACAAGTTCCCGACTGAGACGCTCCACTTTCATCCGTCATCACTGACAGAGACAGATAGCAGATATGATCGCCCGATGTGTGCTGACCTGACAAACTGAGAGTGTATGAAGTGTGTTATAGTGTGTGATGATAGCTGTGTGATGTTTCCATCCTGTGCTGCTGTTTGTTGCTGTTTTCATCCTCTCACTGCGTTGGCGACATCAGCCAAGATAAATTCCCCTGCAGGGACAATAAAGTTTATCTTACTGTATCTTATCAGAGTCAGACAGACAGTGTGTGAAAATTATGAAACATCCCTCTTCTATTTTGCATACAATAAGCCCACAGACTTTAAATATAATAAATTGGACCCGGCCTCTGGGTTTTCAGAGTGAAGCCTTAAGCCTGCATGCTTTCTTATGAACAGCAGGGGGCGACTCTACTGGCTGCAAAGAGTATACCTATGAGAAAAAGGCTCTACTTCCACTACATTTCTAACCTCGCTGAATATTTTCCAAATAAGTTTAACTCCTCAATTACAAGTTTCAAACTTCAGGATCTTCACATAAAGCTGATTTTGCTTGAGGTGTTGTCTCTAACAAACAACATCCGGACTACAGAGTCCCTCAGCACCTTTGAGAAAAAGTTAAAGAAACAGCTCTTTCATGAACACCTTCGCACTTCATGATATTGATGATGATGATGACCTCAAATCAACATCACGATTAATTGAACATTTGACCTCGATTATGATTAATGAACGATTATTTGGTTTTTGGTTTTTGCCCTCATAGTTCACTGTCATGGTCTCGACTGTAAATATGCTCAACTATTAAAGCTGGGATATGTTTTCTAACGAAAGAGTGAATATCTGATGAACTGTTTGGTGGTTATTTATTGAATATTTCGAACTGAAATCAAAGCATCGCTTGAAATGAAAACGACACATTTGAGTTTTTACTTCTCTCAAACAGTAGAAAATAAATAACTTGCTTTTCTTGCAAAAAAAAAATCTGCAGTGTTTACATTTGACTTCTGTTTGTTCTTCCCTAAAGACAAAATGTGTCCAACAGACGGACATCGTCACGTGACTCTGCCCTGAAAATGATCAAAATAATCTACATGGGCAAGATTACATCGGTTAGATGTTCTGAAGGTCGGTTTCGATTAATTGCCCCGCCCTAATGCTGATGATGATGATGATGATATTGAAGATGACGGCATTTAGGATGGATTTGATGCTGATTAGAACTCTCCAGATCAGCTGTTGATGTTGTGCTTCCTGTCAGCACCTGTGTGTCCGCTCAGACTGAAGCTGTTCCTTTGCACTTACTGACGTTGTTTCCTCCTCTCTACATACTTACTGGTGTTGAACTTACTCTCTGATGTTTACATGAATTGTAGAATTGTGGATGTGCTCTGACCATAAATTATTTAAAGCTATTCCGACCCACACTTCTTTGTACAGCGAAAGTGTTGTCACAACAACTGAGCAGTGTGCTTTACTGAGGCCCTACAGATTGTTACACATGAGCAAGAGAATCAAAGGTTAATACTGAATCGGCATGTTGTTGTATTGGATGTTTTTTTCTCACGTTTAATACACAAGTTGAACCCCTGCAGGCTCCAGGCTGCTATTTGTCTGAGCCTGTCCATACAGAGTAGATACACAGGGATCGACAGAGTGCTTCATCGTAAATTGCAAAATGGATCAGTTTAATATTAGATGAGTTTGTGTGCTGCACAGTAAAGAGGTTGTCTTTATTGGACATGGTATCTAAGGCCACAAGATTCTCCTCTGTCCAACCAAATCATTTCCTTGTGTGTTCCCCTCCATCTGACCCCCATGAGAACAATATTATTCAAGCTGAAGTGTCACCAAATATTTACACCCTGATGGCAGGAATTGTGAGGCTCTTCTAAGAAATGTGTGCAGCGGTCTGTCGAGCGAGAGAACAATCTAATAACAGGAAATAACTCAGAGCACAGGATTTTGGTTCTGACAGCAGAGTTTTTTGGTCTGAGGATAGTTGGGGGGCTGAAACACGTGAAAGTACAATAAGTGTTTCGCTTCATCAGAATTTAAAGACCCAACATAAAAATGCTGATAAACAAGACCATGTTAAACATTAAAAACAGACTTTTGATTGGCATGTGTGAACCGCTAATGGACACTCATATGAAATCAAATATTCAGTTGGGTGATTAAAGGGTGTTATTTTTTAGTTTTATCTAGTAAAGGTTAGGTAACACAACACGTGGTACAGGGAGGTGTCTTTGTCAAATATTTGCTCCTAAAAACTTGTTGACTCATTGTCTAAACAAGCAGGGCTTGTTGATGAAGTGCTGCAGATGAATAACTAATCACTCTACAACTACTTTCTACTACATTTTGTTCTCCATTGTTCAGCATTTTTGAATCAGAAAATACTAAAGGTATAGTTTGTGACTTTCGATCCAGTAGATGCCACATTTTAGCGCCAGTCCCTCAGACCAAAACAAAACTCCCTCAGCGCACTATACCAAAGTGCCGAGGTTATACAATTCAAGTTTCCCTGCAAGCTCACGCCTAGTTGACTTTGTATACCTCAGGCTGTCATTGCAAGAGCAACACGTCCAATTCCAATATTATTTTATTTTATCAAGTCTGCAATCAAAAGTCTTAAGGGGTCAAATTTCAGAAACACATTAATAGATCATATTTCTGTGGCAGTCTTTATTGGAGCATTTTTCTGTGATGTTAGGGTGAAAGGTGTAACATTTATTATAATCTGACACTACAGAAAAAATAAAAACAAAACAAAATCAATATTGATGCCACTTTTTGACACTCCCAGGCCCTGATAATCCCACCCCCCCCAAAAACAATCTATTTTGCATATATGGGATGGAAAATTATTCAGTATTTGTGTTTTTTGTCTTATTTTGAAATCAAGTTCTAATCACAAAAACTGGCATTTAAGGGGTTAAATTTCAGAAACACAATAAATATTTGCTGTGTATGGTGAGGACTGAAGTTAATAATACCATCCATAAAAAATTAGAACAATGCATTAATAGATAATATTTCTGTGGCAGTCTTTATTGGAGCTTTTTTCTGTGTCGTTAGGGCGAAAGGTGGGACACAAATCCGAGGGTTGTAGGAGGGTTAAAAAAAACGTGAACCCTGCAGGATGACAGGTTACTAAAACTGTCCGGTATAAAAATGTTACTGCAGAGTTTATTTTCTCTTTCGTTTACAAGTCCAGCTTCACTTGGGCGTCCTGAAAATAAACTAACTGACAAAGTTGCCACCTCGGTTTGGAGAAGTAAAATATCTGTGGGTGTGAAAGCCTTCAAAAATGTAGCACAATGAGGATTATTATTATCCTGAACCTGCAAGAAAAAATAAACTGCTATTTTCTGCCTTATTCTCGAGGGATACTTGACTTCCCCTGTCTAGTTTGTGTGTCAGACAAACAGATAATTTCAACCTACTTATTTTCCCTCCTGTAAGCTGCTTTATGTTTCCCCTTGTGCAGCAGTTAGGCCTCCCTCCATGCACTCAATCATACACTCAGTCTGATTTTCTCACATTTAAGTGGGTGATATTTTCCGTACGGGAACATTAACTTACTTTTTCCCCCCTCCATTGGTTTATAATGACACAAGCGAGAGACCTAGACGTGGAGTGAGAGAAAAAGAGAAAGAGAGCGAACGAGGTATATTGAAAGCGAGAGATGGGGAGCGAGAGTGTGCAGCTATTTTTGGCCTGTCGGGGTGTTTCCTACACACACTCACGCTTCTCAGGCTTGTTGTTGTTCAGAATGGTGGGTGTTAAAAGGGTGAGTTTTGATTTGATTTGGCATTTTGTGTGTTAGGGCTCGTGTGTGCATTTGTGTGTGTGTGAGATGTTGATATCCCTGGGATTTTCCTGTGGTTTCTATGGTTTCTTGCTGTGTTTTGAAACAACTTGCCATTACTCCAAACATCCTTCAGGGGTGTAAAGGATCCTCGGCCGTTCATTACACACTCGGCTTGTGCTGTCGCTGGGGTTGACCTCAGTTCACTTTCAATTTAACCAGATCAAACGTCCAAACAACCATCTTTAAATTTAAGTCTTTATCTCCTCCTTTGTCGTGGTGTTTCTGCACTTTACTACTTTAAGATCTCCTGTGAGTCAAACCGTTTCGGTGGCATTGTTTACTTGGCTAAGTCTGCAGAGTAAAACCAACTCAAGTTATTCAGGTTAGGATGGATTGAAATCTGTTTGACTACTCCAGAGATTGTAGCTAGTTCATGCGCACCCGGGGGAAAAAGTCATATCACTTCTTTTCTTCACCTCTCTGCACTGGTTGGTGATGACTGCATACATGACACATTGCTCTGTAGTGGAAAATGTCTGTCAGCGATCCATTGTTTGTCTGTGGACCGTTCATGTCACCGAGTCTTTCGGTGTGGCGAGTCTTTCTGAAACCTGCCGTGTCTGTCATTTTTCACACGCACACACAGACGTATACATACCATGGAAAAATAAGAACAAGCTGGTGTGATTTTAGTCTCGAAGGGAACATACAGTTGTGCCTCATTCAGGTTTCCATACTGTGACTATACATGGCTGATATGTTAGTATGTAGGCGTGGTGCGCGGTTCTTTTTTGACAGATCAGGTCTTAATACAACACTACTTTGAAGAAACACAAATGTGGCAACACTGATATTAAAATCTTTAAACAAATACTTTACTTGAGAGTAATCTTAAAATCTATTGTTTCTTCTGATATGTTATCAATAGTTTGTGGTTTTATAAAGTCCTATGGGGACTAGTTTAGCATTAGTACTTCCTCCCCATCACAACAGGATTAGCCGCTGTCGTCTTGAGCCTTTTTCACAAATGCACTCCTGAAAATTTCAGCAGAATTTCATGAGGACTGTCCCTGAAATCCTCCTTATCTGATTGTTCACATATACACCTCACAGCGTGTCGAAATGGTGATGAGGTCTACTGAGGCAAGACATTATGTAAAAAGAATGAAACGGAAGTGGCGGATGAAGCAACAAAGTCTGCTTTATGATGCTACAATGAGAGTATTTGCCTAGATATGGCACAATATCAACAAAAGAGTGGAGAAGAACATAATGGAGAACTGAAAGCATAATGCAGCAGTTTAACTACGTGCACTGAGATTATACCAGTTGCCTGTGTATAATCTATGGTTGTGCATCAATCACAGGGAATAAACATCACCACCCCCTCACACATGCTAGAGGTGAATTCTCCTGATGATATCCTGCTTGGGTTCTCACTTCAGCTTTCTCTCAGACTTCATGTGGAAAAAATACTAGAGCGCTGGCGGGAGAAACTCCGGATAAAGTCAGGCTGAAAGATTCGACTGTTTGCATTCACACATGCAGTTTCTCAGGAGTTCTGTGCAAGTGTGAAAGCCCTGTTAAGGTATCTGGGACAAGGGCAGCAGATATGACCAGATTTTTGTTGATCATATTCAATACTTTTCACAATCAAAGTTGTAGTTCAGTATGGGAAAGAAAGCAGATTTAGGATCAGAAAACGCCTGCTGCAACAGGCTCACCTACTAGCTTTGACTTCAAGTGGCTGCCAAGATTGCAGGGGCAACTCTGCGTCTGCTGCTTCCTGACTGTGACAGTGGCATTGGTACAGTAGTTGGATTAAAAACTTTCGACAGCTGCTGATGAAGGTACCTTAACAGAAGATCTTATGGCGGCTTGTCAACTTCTGCTTTTTTCCCCACATATTCTTCTTTAGCAGCATTTTGTGTATTTGGTTCTTTAAATAACCTTCACTTTATCTTCCGTGGAGCAGAAGGGTCACACATGATATGAGCGTGTAAGGCTTATGTGCAAAGTCCTTGTCTGTCCTGTGTCTTGTGAGAATCTTCTGACTGCCACAAGACTGAAGCAGACTTTTACTGAAAAAATGCAAAGAGAATATTTTCTGCAGGATATCACAGGTGTCGAATGTCTGGTGCTGAGATTACTGGCGAAGAGGAAAAACCCAGATGCATTTAGAAAACTTGAGTCTGCAGCTGACCACACCCTGTTCCTCTTCTACACATAAACACACATGCAGACAAGTATGTAAACACACACAAACATATGGTTGTGTGCTTACATGAACATCTGCATGCATAAAAATAAAAACACACAAATAGCGCTCAGGTTTTTCCTGCCAAATATTTTCCCGCTGTATTATTTTTATCTTCTTTGTTCTTGTGTTTACTCAGCTCGCTAAAGATAATAAGTCTTTTCCTTAATCCCCCCCTTCCCCCTCATATTTATTCATCTTCCTGTCCCTCTCTCTATATCTTCATCTGGATTCCCCTCTTTCCTCCCGTCTCCTCCTCCTCCTCTTTCTTCTTGACATTCTCCTTTCTTCACATCATCCTCCTCTGTTTCTCCCCCTCTCCTCTGCTCCTTCCTTTTTTCTTCTCATGCAGCATTCCTCACATTCCTGTTGGCTTCTTAAGGGGAAGGACCCTGCTGGCAGACCAAGGCCAAACATTATTACAGTGCCTCTCTCTCTCTCTCTCTCTCTCTCTCTCTCTCTCTCTGTTTCCCCCATCCTATCTCTTCCTCTTTCCTTTTCTTTCTCCTCTTTTTTTCTCCTCCTCTTTGCTCATTTTATCTCCCTGAGCCCTTCCCTCAATCTTTCACTCCCTCATTTCTTCCCTCTAAAACCTCCATCCCGGTTAATTCCATTTTCCAGATAGCGGCTGTGTGCTTGTGCTTACTAACTTAAGTTACGATAACTAACTGAGACCACTGTGTTTCATAATTAGTGGAAATAAGGGTCATACCCTTCTCTGTTACGTAAAACAGGCTCGTTTGTGTTTATACAAGCGCGTGTGCTTTTTAACAACGACACACTGTCAGCACATGGGAGATAAAGTATCACACACACACACACACACACACACACACACACACATGTTCACAGAAACCCTCAGAGCTCAACAAACAACACGCTCATAAAGCTCGGCAGTTTTCTTAATCAAATGGAAACTGTAGTGCATCATAAATTAACTCTAGTAGTCACATTTGAGCTCAATTTGACAGTAAATTTCCTCTTGGTGACCCAAATTGTCTTCTGATTCTGGTTTGATGATTTCATTATGTTACACACAGCAAAATGTGTCACTGAGGAGAAGTGAACTAACAGACACAGATTGTAAAGAAGAAGAAAAGCCAGCCGCTAAGTTTGATTTGTAGTGTACTGAAATAGAGACATTGTGAAGGACACAGAAAGAAGAGTTATGGTTGGAAATGATTATGAAGCCTACAGTATGTGTGTGTGCTTGTTTGTGTCATGGACAAGCCCAAGCAGTATTAATACAGTACAGTGCATGTAAAATGTTGAAATTATGTGGACGAAGTTCACGCTCTACTTTTCTTTAAGGTGTTGCACCAGCTGAGATAGTCCCAACGTAGGCAGAAGTTATAACTTCAACAGTCTACCTCCTAAAAGGTGTCAAGTCGTCTGTAGAAAAAGTGGTTGTCATGGTGAGTTGTTTTGAAAGGTGGAATAACTTGGGGGATGAGGCGGAGAAGAGAGTTTTAACGGCTGTTTTGCGTTGATCCTTGATACATTAAATCCCTCAGAATTGTAAAATGACTTTGATTTGTAATCCCGCTGTCCTGCTTTTCACTGATTGGCCGCAGGAGGTGAAAAGGTCAGATCTCAAACAATATTTTTGTGAGTTCTGACATAACACTCTACTAGTTAAGATAAACATATTTCTCTGTGGTACAATCACAAAATAGTAAAAACTTAAGGAAGAACCTAACGAGTTTCAACGTAGGGTTTAGTGTGGACTGTAAATATTAACGGGTGAAGCTTGAGTGATGTCACCCATCTGTTCCTGCAGGGGGCTTCGGAGTCCTATCGATGGCGGTCTCCATGCTGGAAATGCTGTCTCAGCCTAACTTTCAGTCAAGGTAACTAATAGCTGGAGCTGAGGCAGTTTTTTACGCCTCCTGACAAACAGTTACATCGTGCCCACCTGCCAATCAGGTCAACTACACACCTTCTTGTGAATGACGCTTATCCTTCAGAAAATCAAATGAGTTTTGAAAAACCCTCGTACAGTGTGTGCCGATCAAGACATGAGCTAATCAGACCTATTTAGTTTTATGAACCAGGCTGTAAACTTGTTGATTTCTGCTGTAAAAACTGGCTTTTTAACTGGGTGTGTATGTGACTTCCTGTGCTTCTGCAGCCAGCCTCAAGTGGACACTTAAAGAACCACAGGATTTTGCACTTCTACATTGGCTTCATTTTTTAACACCAGAGGTTGCTGCTTGTCTTTCCTCCACGACTCTTTTTTTCCGAGTTGTCTTTTGGGGCTTTTTGTGCCTTTATTGGAGAGACATGACAGTGGATAGAGTCTGAAAGCAGGGACAGAGAGTGGCGAACGACATGCGAGAAAGGATCTGCACCTGGGCCGTCCGCTTAGAGTACCACAGCCTCTAAACACTAACCACTCGGCCAACAGCGTCCCTAAAACAGACTTTTAAAAGGAGATATATGATGCAAAAGGTAAAGAATAATAAACGAATATATCTATTATTCATATCAGCTTTTGCAGCTTTATTTATGCAAACTTACTTCGATTACCAAAAGTTTAGCATTCAATACTGACCTGAAACAAATGCATTCTGGGAGACGTGTGCATTTTGTGCGGATTTCAGGGTCGTTTTTCAGACATGTTTGTTTTTTAAGAGAGAGCACTTCATGTGCTAAATGTTGTGTTGTGGCAGGAGCCGATCTCTGCAGGTGGGAGGCAGCTATGTAGAGATGTAGAACACAGCTGACCACATCCTGCCCCATAAAGTACAAAGAAAAAGCTACACGCGTCACACTCACCGTTTATAGCTGTTTCATTTCAGGGTAATTGACGCTCAGGTTAGTCTTGTAACTGATTTTGATTGTAAGACTTTGAACCAAAAAATGTGCTGAACGGTCTGTTTGACAACAGCGAATGAGCAGGGATTACCTTTCTATCTTTGTATTTGAAGCAAACACCAATGATTGCATGATTCTTTCATTTTTATGTCACGCACAGAAAATACCAAACCCTCCTGAGTTGAGGGCTGAGTCGTGAAAAGTACAATCTTGGTGTTCAAATTTTGTTTTATTTAAATCCACTGAATAATAACTGCTGTGTCGAAGCTTGATCTGAAACATATTCCTCCTTCTATCCCAAACTTCTTCTTCTTTTTTTTTTAACATTTATTCATCCAGGTTAGTCCCATTGAGATCAGAGGTCTCTTTTTATAGGGAGACCTGGCCAAGAAGAGCAGAAACACAGCTTCAACAACAAAAACACTCAAACGCATACAGTACACATTTCAAATAAGAGAGTCATCAGCTTTAACAGTTGCAGACAGGAAGTTTGGATTCAAGACTTCTCACTAAAGATGTTGAAACGTTTTTCAGTTTAAAATCACACTGCAGGTTGTTCCAAGCAAAAGGTGGAGAACATTTAAAAGCTTCCTTTCCAACGAACTAGTGTTGTAGTACTCTAAATCGGTCTTGGTCTCAAGACTGGTCTGTCAGTTTCCTCTCGGAAATAGAAAGCATTTTTACTCGGTCTTGTCTCTGGCTCATACTGGGCGGACTCCAGATTTTAAGACTGATCAAGTCCACCACTGACAGGCTCTTTTTCAACGTCATTACTGTGATTAGAAGGAAAATATCCCTTTCTAAATCCCCCTGTTACAGCGAGGCCAACCTTCTCGGTGTTGCACACAAGATGTGACTTTTAAGTAATATTTATGGTCTTGTTCTTGTCTTGGTCTCACACTGCCTTGGTCTTGGTCTTGACTCGGTCTCGGAGCACTCCTGTCTCGGGTATGTCTTGGTCTCGCTTAGCGTGGTCCTGACTACAACACTACAACGAACGAAGGTTGTGTATTCTGTCCTTCAAGATTTAAAAGAAAGGAAAGGCAGTCCGTAATCATTCCTGGAAAACTTTTGTAAATGAAGATATTTTACTTAAAGCAGTTGAATTGACTTCAGAATATAAAGTACAATAATGAGTAAGAATCCACAGTTTGTAATAAATCTTTCTTTCTTTCCCAAATCAGCCACAAAAGAAAGTTTCCATTCTGAAGCTGAACTCGTGATTTTCATGGTTATGCAGTCAAAAGAAGAGTTAATCTAATAAGTGGTTTCAGTCAGGATGACAACCAAACAAAAAACAACACTCAGTACCATCATTTCAATTCAATCTCAATGTTGCAGAGCTCGAGCACGAACCAGTCCTCCTCTGAATCCGTAGAAATGTTATTTTTTTCATAAAAAGTAAATGCATACTAAAAAATGTTTAGATTTGATTTCTTTGCTGTTACTTGGAGCTGATGCAAACACCACGTAGAGCCTTTAGCAAACTTCAGAGTGACCAGAGGATGAGAAAAGCAAACCGTCCACAGCTCTGTCAAGGAAAGTTCTTTATTTTGATGAAGAGATGTTGTTTGTGAAAAAACTTTCTGACCAGGCCTGGGTTGTGTGTGTGTGTGTGTGTGTGTGTGTGTGTGTGTGTGTGTTCCTCTCTTCCTGTGGGCGGTTGCCTGCTGCGCTGCTTTTCTGTCACCCTGTGGTTTTGTTATTTTCAGCACGAAACCGGATGTGATTCAGACTGCATGGTAGATTGTGTAATTGAATGGACCAACCACATACACACACATTTATATATGTGCTTGTACACACACTTTATTTCAATGCATGAAATCACACAGTACTGCAGCTCTGACACCCACACACTGAGGGTTTCTGGGAACGTTGCTGGGTTCCCCCCCTCGTTCGCAGAGGCACCCGAGGGTGAGCGAGCGAGTGAGCGGACTATGGAGCATCACCAGCAGCAGACAGACTCACGCTTCTTGGTTTCAATATTGGTCTGAAACATCAGTTGTTGACCTGGCTGACGCTGAGATCGGAAAAAGGATAAAACACACAACGATTGAGCTGCGTGGAAAGAGAAGGGGACGGTTAAAAGTGGGGAAAAACACCAAGAAAGGCCTCTGGAACTGAAAATATATGCTAGTTTCTGCCTCAAAAAAGTACAAACATGCAGATTGAGTTAATTTTAGAAATGCAAGAAAAGAAAAGATCAGAGATGTGATAGATAAACAAAAAGACATGCAAGTAGTTCTGTCATTAGCCAAAAAGAGAAATGCTACTGGGACTTTTTAAATTGGCTATAAAAATATAATTTAAGAAAGTTTTAGGATTGTGTGAAAAATGTACGATAGATATTTATGTTTTAATAAATCCATGACTAAAAAGATAACATGCAGTGACATTTTGAGGATGCGTACAGTCTGTAACAGGGTGCGAGCGGCTGCTGACAGCAAACAGCCTCTTGATTCTGGGAAAACTCGGGACTAAAAGAAATGACACACCGATGGTCTTGCGTCATGAAGCTGCCGCGGTAACATTCTGTACTGTAGAAGAACACAGACGTGTATGCAGACAGGATGCTCTGCTTCCTCCCTGCATGGGCTCCCGCACAAGAGGGCCTTACAATAGGAAGTAAAGGCTTGCACGTGAAATGTCATAAAATAGTGCAATCTGCATTTTCATCCCAGTAAGATGTACGTATATGATACGCAACAAATGTGAGTCAAGAGAGTGTGCAAACGGTGCCCAACGGTCCACCATTTCTGGCTTCTGGTGTGTTTTGGAGTGAGCTTGTAGTCCTCTCCCCTTAAGTATTGTATTCCATGTTTTGGACTACAGTCTCATACCACATGAGGCCGGACAGGTTTTGGGTCATGTAGCTGTCTCGACACATCAAGCCCAACAAACTCCTGCTACCGTGTGAAAGCTGCAACCAAAGCGAGCATTTCCTACCAGCAGCGAGGAACAAACTCACAAACATAAAGTAAATCAACATAAATGAGTCATTATTCTCCGATTTCTAAAGTTGTACCTGTAAAATGTTGAAGCGATCTCGGTATGAAATATGTGAGCATAACGCGATGGTGCAGGCAGATTTACATTCCACACATCCCTGATTATATAGTAACTGTTGGCACGTTTCCTCGGCCATATTACCTCAATAAATTCCTCCTTACACATAAAAAGAAAGAGTCAGTTATTCATTTGTAAGAGCACTGATGGATTCTGTCTTTTTATGGGCATGAATGAAGTGCTATATGACATGTTTAGTCTGCATGTCCACTGTGATTTCTGCAGAAATGAACTATCAGCAAATGATGAGTAATCGACTGTGTTCGATATTAAAAATAAAACGGCAAAATTAAACACAAACATTTATTGACACTGTACGCTCGGATAAGTTGAGTTTACTTAGAAAATTGAACTAAACGTGTTGCCTTAAGTAAGTAATGGATAATGAATAACTTGGTTTTTTTTATGTATTTTGGGGCTTTTTGTGCCTTTATTTTAGAGATGGGACAGTGGATAGATCCAGAGAGAGAGAGGGGAACGACATGCTGGAAGGGAGCCACAGGTGGGATTTGAACCTGGGCCGTCCGCTCTCGAGGACTTCAGCCTCTGTGCATCGGGCGTACGCACTAACCACTACCGGCGCCCCTAACTTGTTATTTTAATTTAAATACAACAATGCTGAGTTGATTGGATTTAGACTATTTTAGGAATATCATTTGCTGGAATTTGGGTTATTAAACTTAAAACAAAAAGTTAATTTGGCTCAAGTGTTCATTTTTCTTTATTTACCTTTTTAGGTCAAAAAGTATTCCCCAAGAAATTCAACTTTTTCAGGGCGACAGTGTTATAGTGCAAAGGTTCCCAAACGTTTCAGCCTGTGATCCCCAGAATAACAGTCTGTGTGTGTGTGTGTGTGTGTGTGTGTGTGTGTGTGTGTGTGTGTGTGTGTGTGGGTGTGTGTGTGTGTGTGTGTTTAAGTGTAAAGAGCAGCAGACACCTTCATTGTTGCAGTCGTGCAAACTCACATTTTAAGAATATTTTACACAATACTTTCATTTCAGCATATTTCACTTTTTTTTTTTTTTTTTAATGAAACTGTTTTTTTTACAGTAACGGGTAAATATGCAATTTAAAAATTACATTTTGAAATGTTTATTTCAATCAATCGATCAATCTTTATTTGTTCATAACAAATGTTATCTCAAGACACTTTACAAAAGAGCAGGTAGTCATTGTTATATTATCTACAAAGACACAACATGAACCCATCATGAGCACGTAGCAGCATTTAGCAAAGTGACAGTGGAGAGGACAAACTTCCTTTAAGAGGCAGAAACCTCGAGCAGAACCAGACTCATGATGAACAGACGTCTGATGAGACTGTGCTGGGCTTTGAAAGTGGGACAGAGGGAGATGCAGGAAGAAGGATAGAGACAAACACCCCACTTTGGGAACCACTGTTATAGTGCATTAGCTAGCAGGGATGATACCTGTTTTTATGAGTCTTTAATGACACTGCAGAAAGATAAACTATGTTGGGGCCAGCCAGAAGGCCAGACAAAACTCAGGCCTGTGTTCTTTTTTTTGGAGAAGACTGACTGGAAATCAGTTACCAGGAAAAGGACTCTAACTCCCAGCATGCACTGCAGGGATACTCCCAGCATGCTTTGCAACACCTAACGCATAGGTGTGAATCTTAGGGTGAATAAAAGGAGATGTCACCCATTTTTCTTTCTCTTCACATGCTACCAGCATTAGGGGACACAACTCCTCTGTTCTCCATCCGGAGACACCCCCCCCCCCCCTCACGCTTTAAAGCACGCTGCTCGTTGTTTAAAGTTTTGGCGCGCAGGTATCCTTAGGCTTCAAGCAAAGGCAGTGTTCGAAATCCCGAGCTCAGATCATCCTTTAAACGCATCTCGACGGAGCCCGCCGGAGAGCGTCTGATTCATAGACCGAATTAAAAACGGTATTTAGAGACTGTAAAAGATTACGTCTCGTTTCGTCCTGCAACGAACAGGACCTTCACGGAGATCATCTCGCTCAAGGGAGAACACGCAGACCTTCGCATCCTCTGAGAACCGCCATCGCCATCACGCTCAACTGCACCGGAGCAGACTGAAGATCTGGATCCATAATCGGACCTTTTTCCCTCTCATCAACCGCGGACGGTTTTACAAGTGAGGCTTAATTAGGTCTGGGCAGTTAGCTTTAGAGAGTGTATTTAATAATTGATTTATTAAATGTGAAACTGGGGTAATATTTGTTTGTCATTTGACCACTGCGTCTCAGGTTTTATTAGGTTAAAACCTCTTTGTTTACTTTTTCCCGGACCGCCGCGTCCGAAGTGTAAACCTCTTTTGTTGTCTTGTGTGTGTTTCTCTGTGAGCTCTAGCGTTAGCCGGTTTAATATCTTCATGATCAGGAAGACCAGTGTAAACACCGTCTAACTTAAATTCGGCCACTGGCTTCTGGTATTGAAGTTAATTATTCCCGAGTTGTGCGCGAGCTCCAGACTGTGATTCAGCCTCTTCAGGCACGCTGTTCTTTTTCTCACTCTCACACACACACCTTCTGGCGCAGACGCACATCTGGGGACCGAGTCTGAGATCGCGCCAGCACACACATACGCACACTCACACATATAGGCCTGTACACTGTAGTCGTTCAGACGCTACAGAGACAGAGCTTAACTCGGCCCCGCCAGACCAGGCTAGGAGGCCTGTTTCGAGTGTCCGCCATCACGTGACCACCACGTGGTTACGCCGCCATCTTGCTTTCTCTCTCTCTTACACACACATCACGTGACAACCACGTGGGTACGCCGCCATCTTGCTTTCTCTCTCTCTCACACACACACATACACACACACACGTGCCACTGTTTGCTTATACTTTGTCTGCTGTAGTTTAGTTTATAATAGTGATTTGTTTGATTGAGTTTCATTGATCGACTTGATGTTTCTTTGTTAAATAAACTCTGTTATAATTTAAAGAGCAGTTGTTTGTGATTACTGGTGTATTTGCATTGTGATATAAGCTGGGTGCAAGGGCTTTGTGTTCGGATTTCACGCCTTCAATTTATTAAATACAGATTATTAATCAATAATACTAGTATTTAATTAATTAATTCGAGACTGATATGGTAAGATTGGTTGTTCTCTGATTTCAGAGTGGTGCCCCGATAGGTTTATTAACTCAGTTTAATAACATTGTTGATTTAGATTAATAAATTAAATAAAGTTAATTATTAATGTTAATTTGATAACCAAATTTTACTATAGAAAACCCAACAGAAATGTTGCCCGCGTATTAGCTCTGCAAAACCCCAACATAATTGGTGCAGCCCGTGTGAGGCCCTTAATAAACCAGCTTTGTTGCATTGTTTATACACAGTAATCCAAATTTTGAATCCTTAAAGGGAGTCTTCTCAAGAAAATTCTCTTTTCTTTGGAAGAGCTCATTTTGTTTGTTATTTAAGCAAAGCAGACATCAAGTTGTGTTCTAGTTGTGTCGTTGTGTGTTGATGAGTTGAGTAGTTTAATATTTTTGTGTGCTCTTTGTTGTTGAGACAACAATGTGCCCAGTTGAGAGTATAACCTCATAATTGTTGCATAGCCAGCTGCCTAAGAGGCGTGACTTCCCCCGATCCTTAGAGGACTTGATGCTTTTGCCTAGCTTCCAGGAGTGAGTTCAGTGATCAGTTTGAATACTTAGATCAGATATGCTCTCCTGTTAAATTTAGCTTAGCCGCTTCCAGGATTGAGTTCAGTGATCAGTTTAAATACTTAGATCAGCTCTGCTCTCCTGTTAAATTTAGCTTAGCCGCTTCCAGGATTGAGTTCAGTGATCAGTTTAAATACTTAGATCAGATCTGCTCTCCTGTTAAATTTAGCTTAGCCGCTTCCAGGATTGAGTTCAGTGATCAGTTTAAATACTTAGATCAGATCTGCTCTCCTGTTAAATTTAGCTTAGCCGCTTCCAGGATTGAGTTCAGTGATCAGTTTAAATACTTAGATCAGCTCTGCTCTCCTGTTTAAATTTAGCTTAGCCGCTTCCAGGATTGAGTTCAGTGATCAGTTTAAATACTTAGATCAGCTCTGCTCTCCTGTTAAATTTAGCTTAGCCGCTTCCAGGATTGAGTTCAGTGATCAGTTTAAATACTTAGATCAGCTCTGCTCTCCTGTTAAATTTAGCTTAGCCGCTTCCAGGATTGAGTCAGTGATCAGTTTAAATACTTAGATCAGCTCTGCTCTCCTGTTAAATTTAGCTTAGCCTCCAGGATTGAGTTCAGTGATCAGTTTGAATACTTAGATCAGCTCTGCTCTCCTGTTAAATTTAGCTTAGCAGCCTCCAGGATTGAGTTCAGTGATCAGTTTGAATACTTAGATCAGCTCTGCTCTCCTGTTGAATTTTGATTTAGTTTAGCTTAACAGTAATCCACTGGGTTTCTGTTTTATCACATTAAATGGGTACCATGACCCTATGTGGGCCAGGAGCTAAGACTCCTTTTGGGTCAGACCACACAGCTCTGCAAGAAACTGTTTCTGGTCTGACGACGCGCCTCTCGTTAGAGGAGATTGCCCGCCTGAATAGCTATTCAATTAGCATTTGCGATAAAAAGTTAAAAGAGCTAGGTGATCAGTCCAACCACAGAGTCAGGATCACCCCCGACAAAGATATAATGTATGCAGAAGACATACATCAGGCAGGGACCAAGGCTCCCTGCGGATCAGACGATCCACCCCCTCAGGATGGAGTTGCTGGTCTAATCCACCTCCCTTTAAAGGTCGACAGTCTGAACTCCTACACCCTCAGCACATGTGAAGAAAAATTAAAGGAGTTGGTTGATATGAATCATCCAACTGGGAAACCACAGTGCACAGTTTCAAATGTTGTAACCCAACTTCTCCTCCTTTATCAGAGCAAATCACATTTGCAGAATATAAAACACCAGGCACAGCTCGCCCAGGTGCAAGAAGATAAACAGATCCTACGGGACGACTTCGGAAGAATGCAGGATAGACTTAAGACCTTGCAAGATGAATGCAAGGCCCTGCAGGAGGAGAATAAAATACTGCAAGAAAGCTGCAGGTTGGCCAGACAGATGAAACAAAGTGTCACGGTACCCAGAATTCAGGAGGGGCAGGTACGCACCGCAGCCCCCGGGTCAGCTGAGGAAGCCTCAGATGAAAGATGGGATACTGAACCAGGTCCCTGGAGGAAGGAGACAGACATGTCGCAAGACCTGGAGGAAAGGAGAAAGGGCCGCCAAGTCGACCACCGCACAAGGGCGCACTCCTCCTTTAATGACCCTGTAAGTAGTCTGGATGTTCGGGATGAAAACCATTCAACCTCTCCAGACCATGAAGCCCCTTCAAGCGGTAATGTCTCACAGTATAGTCACTCCATACGCTTCGAGCAGGGGGGTCCCCCACCCCGCAGATGGAGGTTATTTCCGCCCCCTAGAGGTATGGAAGAGTCAGGGGCTACAGCAGGTACCGAGCAGTACCTGTCCTGCGATAGACAACCACATCTGGGCCGGACACTAACCCTGCTACCGTTGAAACATACTGACTACCCTGACAACCATAGGGCTAATGAGTCTTCACATGACTCAGACAACTCTCACCAGCCTTTAACTCATGGTCTGCGGACCAGACAGAGTGCCCCTACTTTCATGGAGACACTCCCGCCAAAGGCCCGATCCTTGCAGAAGGAAAACGAATCCCTTTGTCAGCACTTACAAACTGCCAAGCAGAAAGTGTTAGACGTGTTTGAGCTAATTCAGGGAGCACAGGTAAGCATGGAGCAAGAGACATCGTCAGGATATGACTCTGATCTTGGACCAAGCCCCTTAAGAGATCAAACAACCCTGCTGAAAAAGCTCAGTAAAGAACCGAGCAGTCAGGATACTCCAAGGACTGAAAACAAAGACTTCGACTCTGGAGCCCCTCCCCTTGAGAAAATGCTCCGGTCCACTGACAGCTATTACACTTTTTCACACCTTCACAGGTTTGAATCACCCCAGGGGAAGGGGGGTGACTTCTCAGCCCACACAGGCAGAGATAGCACCAGGCCCTCTTCTGCCACCTATAGTTTCCCACCACATGGTTCACAGCGGAGAAGTTATGACACATCAGATGACTCTGATGGTTCCTTTTCACCCAGATATCCAATAATGCGCACAAAGCTCATTGATTCTCTGGTGGAGGATGTAGAACAGTTTGATCCAGATAACACAAACTTAAAAATAGCTGATTACATCAGAAATATAAACCTGCTCCTCCGTGACATACCTGATGCATCCGCCCGAGAAAAACTCAGGCTGATCTGGAAGACAACTTCCAGTAGTGTTCGTGACTTCATGAGTACTCTCCGGCCTGAAGTCAGATATCAGTACTCTGCACTCTGCAACGCTTTGTGCGAGGAATACTCCACCTACTTTGACCCTGCACTGGCCCTTAGTAATGCTTTCAGTGTCTTGCACCAGAAGCATGAAGCCCCAAAAAATTACTACCAGCGCCTACGATCTGCATATTTCCAGGGACATAAGGCTCCAGGTTTGGACGAAGACCAGACTCTCAAGTCCATCTTCGTGCACAATCTGCATGGCTCTCTGCGGAACAATGTCGACCTCCATTACCGAACACATCAGCTCAGTATGCAAGAGATCAAGAATTTTGCACAGTCGGTGTGGGAGGCACGCATACGTCCTGGGCCTATGAGACACAGTAGTGACATAGCACTTGAAGGCAACAAATTGCCTCGTGCTATGAAGAAGTCAAAGAGACCACGTCGCCGGCAGAAAAGACGACAGAGCCAGGGGGGTGAAGGATGGAGACAGCCACAGGGTAGGTTCCAGCCTGATGAACCAATCACACACAGACTTGAACGGAACTCTCGGGATGGCCGAAGCCCAAGACAGAAGGGTTGGTATAACCGGAGTTCCCAAGAGCTTCCTAAGGAAGCACGTTTTGAGCAGTCAGATGGGGAACATGATTCGGAGTGGTTTGACAGATGCAGCAACAGAGGTGGTAAGACGTGGCAGGCCTTCAGCCCTTGCACAGAACCAGATTCTGACTCCACATCGGGGAGTAGCCTCCATTTCAAAAGCCCACCAAGTCACTCTACCGACGCTAACGTTTCTTAGTTTTGTGGCCTGACATAAGTAGTGAAACACATAATGTACACATACATTACACACCTACATGTCAAACACCACCCCACAGGCTTACTCCTGCTCAGTCTAGCCCACAAATCAGCACCTTAAACACTCACTTTTCCTTTCCTTCTTCCTTTCTTCTTCTGATTTTTGTTTTGTTCTGAGGTTTATTGTTTTTCAAGAATGCACCTTGAACAGCAAAGCTTTGCAAATGCCTGAATATGTTTTAATGTTTATCGTTAGACATAGTTAGACAGTCTGCCCAGACTTTGCCTCAGTAAATGCCCAGACCAAATGCCTCTTGAATTTATGGACTGTTTGCTAAATAATCTTTTGAACACTTGTCTCCAAAATACATGGACTGTTGGCCCGTAGTGCCCTAAAGACTGTGACCTGCTTCCCACTCTTCAGGCCAAGGGGGGATGTTGGGGCCAGCCAGAAGGCCAGACAAAACTCAGGCCTGTGTTCTTTTTTTTGGAGAAGACTGACTGGAAATCAGTTACCAGGAAAAGGACTCTAACTCCCAGCATGCACTGCAGGGATACTCCCAGCATGCTTTGCAACACCTAACGCATAGGTGTGAATCTTAGGGTGAATAAAAGGAGATGTCACCCATTTTTCTTTCTCTTCACATGCTACCAGCATTAGGGGACACAACTCCTCTGTTCTCCATCCGGAGACACCCCCCCCCCCCCTCACGCTTTAAAGCACGCTGCTCGTTGTTTAAAGTTTTGGCGCGCAGGTATCCTTAGGCTTCAAGCAAAGGCAGTGTTCGAAATCCCGAGCTCAGATCATCCTTTAAACGCATCTCGACGGAGCCCGCCGGAGAGCGTCTGATTCATAGACCGAATTAAAAACGGTATTTAGAGACTGTAAAAGATTACGTCTCGTTTCGTCCTGCAACGAACAGGACCTTCACGGAGATCATCTCGCTCAAGGGAGAACACGCAGACCTTCGCATCCTCTGAGAACCGCCATCGCCATCACGCTCAACTGCACCGGAGCAGACTGAAGATCTGGATCCATAATCGGACCTTTTTCCCTCTCATCAACCGCGGACGGTTTTACAAGTGAGGCTTAATTAGGTCTGGGCAGTTAGCTTTAGAGAGTGTATTTAATAATTGATTTATTAAATGTGAAACTGGGGTAATATTTGTTTGTCATTTGACCACTGCGTCTCAGGTTTTATTAGGTTAAAACCTCTTTGTTTACTTTTTCCCGGACCGCCGCGTCCGAAGTGTAAACCTCTTTTGTTGTCTTGTGTGTGTTTCTCTGTGAGCTCTAGCGTTAGCCGGTTTAATATCTTCATGATCAGGAAGACCAGTGTAAACACCGTCTAACTTAAATTCGGCCACTGGCTTCTGGTATTGAAGTTAATTATTCCCGAGTTGTGCGCGAGCTCCAGACTGTGATTCAGCCTCTTCAGGCACGCTGTTCTTTTTCTCACTCTCACACACACACCTTCTGGCGCAGACGCACATCTGGGGACCGAGTCTGAGATCGCGCCAGCACACACATACGCACACTCACACATATAGGCCTGTACACTGTAGTCGTTCAGACGCTACAGAGACAGAGCTTAACTCGGCCCCGCCAGACCAGGCTAGGAGGCCTGTTTCGAGTGTCCGCCATCACGTGACCACCACGTGGTTACGCCGCCATCTTGCTTTCTCTCTCTCTTACACACACATCACGTGACAACCACGTGGGTACGCCGCCATCTTGCTTTCTCTCTCTCTCACACACACACATACACACACACACGTGCCACTGTTTGCTTATACTTTGTCTGCTGTAGTTTAGTTTATAATAGTGATTTGTTTGATTGAGTTTCATTGATCGACTTGATGTTTCTTTGTTAAATAAACTCTGTTATAATTTAAAGAGCAGTTGTTTGTGATTACTGGTGTATTTGCATTGTGATATAAGCTGGGTGCAAGGGCTTTGTGTTCGGATTTCACGCCTTCAATTTATTAAATACAGATTATTAATCAATAATACTAGTATTTAATTAATTAATTCGAGACTGATATGGTAAGATTGGTTGTTCTCTGATTTCAGAGTGGTGCCCCGATAGGTTTATTAACTCAGTTTAATAACATTGTTGATTTAGATTAATAAATTAAATAAAGTTAATTATTAATGTTAATTTGATAACCAAATTTTACTATAGAAAACCCAACAGAAATGTTGCCCGCGTATTAGCTCTGCAAAACCCCAACAACTATGAGCTTTTTCTTTGCTCTCATAATTAACTAGAAGATTTAAGATATAACTGTAGGAGGCAGAGTCACTGACAACAGTTCATTGTTAACTTTTGCAGGGAGCTAATTATTTCTTTTCAGGGATTGTGCTTCAGAAAGCTAATCTCCTTTTTTTTTTCCACGTTAGAAATATCCACTCCAAGCCGGGAGCGTCCTTGACTAGATTTGGTTTTCCAGGGTGAATAGAAAGGTTTTCCATAGGAGGAAAAGTCGGCACAATGAAAGGCATTGTTTACCCTACATAAATAACATGTTGGAAGTGTGCTGCTGCTTCACACAAACTGCGGTGAACACTCCCTCAGCCTCGCCTCTAACAGCTCTCTGTTTCTGTCCTCCTTTAATAACCTGATCAGCTGACCAAAGAGAAGACAACATGTCTTTATTTTTTCTGTTTACACTTTTACAGTACAGGTGAGGGACGGGTCTTTAATCTTTAATCCCACAGGATATGAGCAAATTAGTCTCAGTTTGAATCTCATAGATTAAAACTCTCTTGTGGAAGGATTTGAGGCTTTTCAGAGAGAGAGTGATATAATGTTCCTAGAAGGCTATTTATACAATCAGCTCAACAATATCTGACGTTGTTATTTGACCCCCAGAAACTATTCCAAACATTTCCTCAGGACGGCCCTGCTAACAGGATTTATTCTGCTGTTATTGAGGACATGGAAACAATGTTGAAGGAGTGCTGAACTCTACTGCAGATATGTAAGGAAACAAGTAATGTTGTTATTGAAAACATGATGCAAAATCTAAATGATGCTGATCTTACTAATCTGCAATGTGAAAAATAAATTAATTTGTTTTTTAGTCTCTCAAATCTAAATTCAAATGACTGTGCATGAAACGAAATCACAACTCGTGTAATTAGTCAACAGAATCTGTTATAATCATGTATTTAGCAGTAGGCCTAATCACTGGTTGATTTTGTTTGGTGAAAGCCGTTTTTAATTCTGCATAGTGTTTGTTATATGATCAAATATACCAGCAGTACATTATAATATAGACAAATAGTTTGTGTAGGAGTGCTTGAAGTCATAAATGCAGTAAAAACAAGATTTATAATCAGGAAAATTATTGTAAAAAATACAGAAAAGTAGGTCTTAGAGGGTTTGAGTTGGTGCAGAAATTTTGATGATATTATAAATTCTATGCTATGCTATGGATACAAAGATTTTCTGACATTGTATTCAGAGATTTGCACAGAAATTCAGCGATAACTTCTGCCTACAATACAGGAAAAAAAGGAATCTATGGGGGAAGGGTGAAAGAATGTTTAAAGGGAACACTTGCTGTAAAAATCACGTTATGTATGTTAGAGGTCAGGAATTAATACAAAGGGCAAATGAAGCATGCATACTACAAACCAGATCATTGTAAAACAGTCATGTACAGTATGTGATGGAAGTCCCCTTGCTCTTTAAGCAGCAAACTCATCAGCACACATTTTGGGATAGTCATATTATGCAAAAAGAAATAAATGGCGTAATCATGGGAAGTTGGAGTCTTGCTGTCAAAGGCGTGACAAATAAAATGAAACACTCACTTTTAGGGGGCCTCCAAAGATCTCCTGAGGGGCGTCAGGACCCCAGAGGCACATCACTCACCTTGGTGCAACTACAGCGCTGGTTTTGGTTACTTTGACAGCAGATGGAGCCACAGTGTTGAGGCTAATTTTTTTTAATTTACACAAAAGTTCACACTGTTGAAAAAAACATTAAGACTGTTGTACAAAGTTACACAGAGACCAGGCGCGGATTGGCTGCAGTGAGCACCCAATGGGAGTCAGTCAGTGCAGGAAAACAATAGTTCTGCAGGTCCGCGTGAAGTCGAGGCTATTTTTGGTGGGGCCCGCCTTGCTTGCTATTTCTGTCGGCAGGAGAGCGAAGCGGAGTGAAGGGGAGGGGGGCAGCACTGGAGGGGCCGGGCTTTTCTTTTCTGCAAGTTGCTCTCCGATAAGTCGCTTTTCTTTTCCTCCTCCTCTGTACTTTGTGCTGACAACACCAGCGGAGCTCTCAACATCACCTCCCGGCAGGTTTTTTGTCGCTGTCTTTGGATGCACGAGGACTTTATTTTAGCTGGATTATCTTCAAATGTTTTGACTCTGACTCCGCTGAAGAGGCTGTTGAGTGTTCTCGGTGTTTGTCTTACAAGGTAGGAAACATAAGGTCTGATGTGGGAACTGAAAGGAGTTCGTTTAATGAACCTCACTTGACAAATGTGTCCCTTTGAGTTTTGTAATTTTGCTCTCATACTGAATATATCAGCAGTTTGCTGTTTGCGCAGGTGTATGCTCTGTCTTAATTGCTCGCGAGCGCTCGAAAGTGAGACGTTTAAGTCGCGTCAGAAAAGTGAACTCTCAAACTAAAATATTCCTCAAACATGTATTTATTTTTACCTGAATACTTTGAAATACATATTTAAAGGGGATATTTCAGCGTCCTTCTAGTGGTACAAGCTTTTCTGCTACAACTGTAAGGTTGGTCTTAACTCCTTATGTAGCCACCATAGACAAAGTAGCTAATCAAAGTGAAATTAATTAGCCTAAAAAACAAAAACAAATACGATTAGCCTAAATAATGTATAATAACACAGCTCATCACACACTATGGCTTCCGTTCAAACTATTGTAATTTGTGTTTGGTGTGTGTTTGACGTCTCTGAGCGTCAAATCTGTTATTTCTTATCAGCCATTTCCCAGATTATATCCACCTTTTAATTAATCAATAAAGCACAGATGTTCACCTGCATCAAAGTTCAGCTGTAAAAGGTTTACCTCACAGATACACAGACCTGATTTGAGGGAAAGTTAAGCCTATTTGGGATTTGTTTTAAAGCATATGCAGTACTTACCTTTTTCATTTTGCTCTAATTTTGTGTGTGTGTGTGTGTGTGTGTGTGTGTGTGTGTGTGTGTGTGTGTGTGTGTGTGTGTGTGTGTGTGTGTGTGTGTGTGTGTGTGTGTGTGTGTGTGTGTGTGTGTGTGTGTGTGTGTGTGTGTGTGTGTGTTTTATTTCTGCACACTGCCACACACACACGTTTGGTGGTCTTTTACCTCAGATGTGGGTCAAATATTAGACATGAGAGGTTGCACCACAAGAGCAGATCTCACATTGTGCCCAGCCGCACCCTTCAGGTGGCCATGCCTGGAGTTAATACAAACCTTTCATGAGCATTAACTCATCCATGGCTTTCATCTTCACGTTAGCGGGAATTGCTACACCTTCTCATGAGGAGAGTTTATGATGCCCTGGGATGGACTTTTGCACAAAAAAGGAGAAGTTTAGGCAAAATGGGACACTATTTTGATCCCTGTTTGCAACTTTGTGCTGTCACTTGCACATTTTCATTAACATTCCCTCTTGAAGTTGTCTTTTTCTTAATGCAAAGGGTTACAGTGAGTGCTGATGGTTTGCTGTTTGCGTTTTGGACTCATATATCTATTTTATTTATATTATAGGTGAAATTTTTTTAATGCATTTTAAATATTTCCCTCTTTAATGCGCTTTTTTTGCTTGGTACAGTTTAATATGTTAAATTGAAAGCACTTTGAAACCTATTTTTAAATGTACTTAACAGATAAAATGTGTTTTTTTAAGTTTATGAGATGAATTTGACTCATGTGTTCTTCTGCTTGTGTCCACAGATGGAATCAGCACCTCTGTTGACATCCTAAAGACGGACAGACAGAACAGCGTATTTCATCCAGCAGCAGGTAGGACACTTACACTCTGAAGAAACTTTTCTAAATACCAACTGCAGCCTAATAAGTAGTTATGTTGTGGGTTTGGTAATATTTTACTTCAGCGTGTTAAAGTTCGGCCACAGCTGTCAGCACCGAGTGGAAAAATGTTGCCAGTCTACAGACGACCGCCTCAGGACTACAGCTTGTCCTCTTTACAGCATTTCTTTTTTTACAGCATACACATGCATTACACGGCCTGGGTGACAGCAGTTTTTCCAGTGCAGAAATGATCTAAGCTGTTTGAATCTCAGAGAAGTGCAGTAAAGTGCAAAACAGGTGTTGGCCTAGTTGGAAAGACGTACTCAAGGTGCCATGTTTTTTTTATGCGTGTGTGTTTGCTTATGACTGCATGCAGGTTCGGCTGGATTTGTTTGTGTTTTATTTACGGTGCTAGGATAAGCCCCTTGAGATGTGCCATCTCGTTTTGAAGGGGGTCCTTACAGAAGACAATACACAACATGACATGATGATGAAAATGTACAACAATTCAAAAGAAAAGAACAGAAAAAAATACAAGACAAAACAAAGACAAAATGTTAACAATACACAAACAGACAACACAAAGCAACTCACTAAGACAGAACAGAGAAGTGGATGAAAAACATAAGAACCAAATGATGGCTAGGAGTAACAAAGGAAGGAATATGAGCGGATCCAAATATACAAATCCAGACGGTGTCAGTATTTGCGGTAACACGAACACTCCATCACTGAGAAAGAGGACGAAGCTTTCTCAAACGATTCGGCCATCACGATGAAAATATCTGAAGTTATTCTTACAGAGCACGAGTTTCAATAAGTCATGCAGAACGCAAACTGTTTCCAATATGAGCTCCATGACTGTGACATTTCCTCTTTAAAAGGCAAATGTGCCAAGAATATTTTAAAATGTAAAATCAAACCTAAAAAACTTCCTGACTCAACGAAAACAAACGTGAGAAATGTCTGGAGTTATCCAAAAAAACATGTCTACAAATTGAAGAAGCAACCGTTTGTGACGTGTTACATATCGGGTGTGTTTTCATTTGAACGTGGTTACTGGGTAAAAACAGAAATGTCAAAACTGACTTGTGCCCGAAGCTAACAGTTGTTTAAATCATCGTAATTTTGCTGATTATTTTTTGATTCGTCAATAAATGGTTGAGTTTGTTAACTTTGTAAAACAGAAATAAAAAAGATTGCTTCTCGTCTAACAGCGGTCCAAAACTCTTAAACACTTGATTTACTTTATACATGACGGAGAAAAGCTGGAAATCTTTTCATTTAAGAAGCAGCCAATGATTGAACATTTGTGCTTAAAAATGACAGAAACAATAATCAGGTATACAAAGAAAATGGCGGCTAATTGACCCATTCTTTGACTTGTCGTTGCAGCTCTAATTGTGACTACTTTGTGCACTCTGCTCCACTTTGGAAAAATCAGACTTTCCAACTCAATACGAGACTTTAACGGGCATCTTTTAAATGTCTTTCTGTATGAAAATCAATCATGACATCAGCAGAAATGTATCTTTATGCCATCCTACTTCCCATCACTGTGTACTCTTAACAAACATCCCCTGGAGGACTTGGCTTTGTCGCTGCTGACTCACATGAGAAACACTCCAAAGTTTTTTTTTCTTTTACCTGAGATCAAAACCTATTTGATCCGCTGCTCCGCCCATCAGAAACAAGTAACCCAGCAGCCTCTTTGTGTCCATGGCTTTTCGGTTTAGATTAGCATTCTGCACTGTGAAGCATGCCCGTGTGATCACACTGTGTAGGATTACAATGCATGACTCTGTGAATGGAAGCTGGTTCTCTCTGTGCCAGGCTCCGCTGACTGTATGCTCACCAAGGGCCAGCTATGTGCTCTTTGTGTGTGTGTGTGTGTGTGTGTGTGTGTGGAAAAACCCGGTGAGGTCATGGCCACTGCTGTAGGGTCTGGTTACATATGTGTTGTCCACGCAGGGCAACTGACACTGTCTCGCTCTCCTCTTTGTCTTCATCCCTAATCTTCCGCTCTGTGTTTCTCTTACACATTATCACACACATCTAACCTCACATTAAACCGTTTTTAATGTCAAGCATACTGTCCTGATGCCTGGAGTCTCTGAAGTTGGAGACTGGTTAGCAGTCAAAGGTGGCAGCAGTCTGCACCAGATGTGAAACTAGCATTTAAAAAGCTGCAACAGCCTTTTAAAAGCAGTCAGGAGTACTTTAATAGACCTGCAGGCCCTCTTGGATTACTTCCCACTAATTCTGTATGTTTCTCTTGAACTTGCAAACAAATAAAAAAATCTACTTGAAGTCACGACGTTTAACATAATCCAATTTGATATCAGTCTGCCTCATTCAGGGTTTGAATTGATTGATCAGGGAGCAGAGATCAATATGAGACGTCTGGTCCCTGAACATGAAACAGAAACGGATGATTTGCAAAACATTGGGCACGGTAAAGTTCACTTTTATCAACTCAGAAAAAAACCTACTTGAATTTGATTTTAAAATGTGTCCGGATACCTCAAGGATGAACATGTAGATGTTTATTTTTTCTCTTTTGGATAATATTGAGAGATTCCGATTTAGCCGACAACGATGTTTGTTTCATGACTTCTTTTGGCGTAAGACTCTCACATTGCAAAACATTTTCTCTCATGTTTGAGATGAAAACAAGGTCAGAGTTTGTAGAACAGGTAACTTCATCTGCCCAATAACAAACCTGGGGAAAAATCCGATACCGATTTATCGGCTGATATCTTTCTTAGATCTGTGTTTAATCTGTAGAGATAGATTTTCAGATATATAAATATACACTTTTATTGCTTTTGTCCCTCAAATGCAGATATCAAACACTTGTGGAAAAGATATAAAGTATAACGTTGACAAAATGGAAAGTGACTGTGCATGCATGTGCATCACCGCTTCACACTCTAGGGTAATAACGCGCTTTGTAATCCATATAGCGCCCTCTGCTGGTGATAGAGAACTGCGTGTAATACAATAAAACTCTAATGAAGTGCTATTTGACTGGTGAATAAATCTCGTAATATCGGCGCATATCTGTCGTTAAATTAGCCGATACCGATAGTCACTGATATGCTAATATCGACCGATGTTATCGGCTGGTCGATTAAACGGTCGGGCTCTCATACAAACAGGCAGCATGGTTATAAATAGTCACAAACACAAAAACCTACATACATCTCATGAAACAACAACGACCAGAAACAGTGATTCAGTTGTATAAATAGTTTTAAATCTAGACTCTGTTTATCAAGTTGAATGTATTTAAACCTCACCCCATGATTAAAATAAAAAGGTGGAAATCTATTGTGTAACATTAGAACTTGTATTTTAAGGATACTTTCAAGTATACTTATATTTAGCCTGTTGTTTTGTAATAGCAGTGATTAGAGGAGTGAATGAGCTTCAGTTAAGCCTAAACTCTGGTTTAATGTTTCCTTTTTCTCCCACTAATCTTTCTCACTCGTGTGTTTGTCTGAGTAACCTGACCTCACTTTAACTTTTAATCAACAGGTCTCGAGTTCATTGAGAGCAGAGCTAATATATCACTAAACAACCTACTGGGGACGCTCGCACTGCTGCAGCTACGACACTATTCATTCAACATGTTCAAGTGTGTGTGTCGCATTTCTGTTCCAAAAACAGTATCAAGTCTGTAAGAACTGATTGACGTATCTTTGCTGATCATCGACCATATTAAACTCTGCAGATATATTATGGTTGTTGTGAACTCAGGGGCCCCTTAAAGCTGCAGCGCAGACACAGTAGTCGTGGTATTAACGGCGGTAATAGTAGACGGCGATGTACGAGGCAGTTATTTTTGACCTGCTGAACAAATGGCTTTATTGTCCTGCCTCTAGGTGCGTGAAATCACTTGATATGTCGCGGTAATGTTATATAATACCCTCCAAGGGGCCCCACGGCCGTGTGAGAGTGTCTGTGCAGTTTGTTTGACTATTTACGTCTTGTTATTTTGAGGGACAGTGTTGTATTTTTCTTTTTCTCCGTCACACAGACTGTAAGTGTTTGCGGTGTTGCCTGAGGTAAAGCTGTCTTAAACGTTTTATTTGCGTGTCAAATCAATTCTTGTTGCAGTAACCTTTGAGCTAAAGGCTCCTTGCTGCGGTCAGCTGGCCAATCGGTCTGTTATTGGCCTCCAGTCACAGTCTGTACACCCCGCAGGACTACTCTCTCCCTCTCTCTCTCTCTTTTAAACACACGTACACACTTAATCCTGCTGAAATGTACAAATGTTGATGGATTTATATTCTTGAGGATTTATTCCTGTGGCTCAGAGAAATGTACTTTCTCACCCTGTCCGACCCACTGTTGCAAATCAGACGACTCGCACCTAGAAGAGTAATTTTTTACATCTTCTACTATTTAAGGGCGGCTGTGGCTCAGTGGTAGAGTCGGTCATATCCCAACCAGAAGGTCAGGGGTCCGATCCCCAGCTCCTGCAGCCACAGGTCTGATGTGTCCAAGCAAGACACTTAACCCTGAGTTGCTCCCACTGCTTTGGCCTTGGCGTATGAATGTGTATAAATGGGATAAGTTACTTCTGATGGTCACTTTACACAGCAGCCTCCACCATCAGGGTGTGACCTGCGGTGTAAAAATGCTTTGAGTAGTCAGAAGACTAGAAAAGTGATATACAAGCCCAGTCCATTAACTTCCATTAAAAAATTAATTCACTTTTATTGAGAATCACAGCAACAGTTTCATGCTCATAGTCACATGTAGTCCTGAAGCCGCAGATACTAAAAACCTCTGCTTGTAAAATACCAAAAGCCTTGCTTAAAGGAGCCTCCATTGATTTTCTGAATCTGTAGATCGTCCAATGATCATTCACTTCGATGACAAAGTTTAATTTACTGAAGCATCACAGCATGGACTCAACACTCACAGCCTTGTGAAAGTGAATTATGAAACCAACAACACAGAATATATCTGCCTTGCAGATCAAGAAGCCTTCTGTGAATTGTCTTTTACAATTTACTTCCAATAATGGTGAAATGTATTATTGTACTCACAGCATGAAGGCTTGTGAACAATCATGCAAACACTACAGATGTTGTAAATTTACCTGCATCCAAAGGGGCCTCCAGGTGTTTGTATTTTAACAGCAACATGACTTTTGTAGGATTGCATCATGGGCTTTGGGACTGTTAGGTTTCTTTAAATTCATACTAAAACGATACTAAACAGAATCAAACTTAGCTTCAGTTCTGCTGATCATAAGTGACTCTGTCAGGAAGACTCCTCGTCTTGCACATTTGATGATGTAACGGTTTGATATCTGATATCTGATATCTGATAAAAGGCCAACTCCAGCTCAATATGTCAGTCTAGCCCTGAATCCCTGATCACATGTTTTCTGGGCCAGACTCGTTGTTGTATTTCGATCTCGCTGACCTAAAGCTCAGAGTAATGACGGCTCACATTCACTCCACATCACAGAGGGGACCGACACTGACTTCGGATCAGATAGCCTGTTGTTAGAGCAGATGTAAGAAGATCTCCTCCCATCTGGGTGGACTCCTGACTTTACATGATCGTGTGTGTGTGTGTGTGTGTGTTTTTGTGTGATGAATGCTCTCCAGTGACGTTTACAGATTCAGACTCATTACAACAACCTCGGGGAAGTGTAGGAGGAGAGAGACACAATGCATGTTTATTTAATGTGAGTCTGTGTCTGTCTGTGGGCTTGTGCACACGTCTGGGTGTTTTGTGTGTGTGTGTTTTGTGTGTGTGTGTGTTTATTGACAGGTTTCTTAAAGACGCCCTTTATAGATGTGCACACAGACGGTGCAAAAATCTGACATTGGTGCAGCCCAGAGTGGAGGTGAGAGGAGTGTTGTAGGACTTAAATATCACAAGGAGAGGATAAACTAGAAGCAAAATAATACATGTGCAGGGATTTATAGTTATAGAGGCTCTCTCTTGTCCTTACCAGAGTTTCAAGTGTGCAGTCAATCATTTTGTAGTGTCTATAAGTTGCCTATGCAATATTTGAATCCTGTGTTTACTCAGTAAAATATTTCCAAGATACGTTGAAGGTTTCTGCATTAAAAAAAATTGTAACGATGTTAACACTTTCCTTGCAAACAGAATGAAAACCAAACAAACAGAAAAATGCATGCTTGGCTTTTTGGTGTCTGAGACGCTTTATAAACCGGATCATTTCTAAACAAGGATTATTGGCTTTATGTATTTATCTGATTACTTGCATTTTTCTATGTTGGCTGTTTGGATGTACTTTTGTCTTTTGTCTTTTTTCTGTCTCGTTCTTGCCGCAAAACCAATCGCCCTTCAGAGACAAATAAAGTTAAAGTTGAAATTGAAAAAATACTTTGGTACTAGAAATATTTCATCTTAAGGAGCTGACTCACTCAAACTGGTTGTTTTGTCTTGAACAGCAGTCAAAACTCACCACGACAAAGAAAAGGAACCAGCTCATACTTCTCTGAGAGGCTTGAACAAGAATATATCTGGCACATTTTTCTTGATAAAATGGCATAATCGAATACTAATGACTAATATTTCTGTTCATCTTCTCTTGATGATTTCTGCTTTAAACTGGAGGGATTAATTATCTCACCAACCCGTAGCTGAAGGAATACAAATGTTTTGGTCAGTGTCCTTCCTCTCTGGAAAGTTATTAATGATTGTTGCTCCAGCAAAGAACTCTTTCTAAAAACTGAAACTGTTTTTAAATATGCCGTTTGATTTCTGTTCGTAAAAGACACGCCCGTCCATGTATGCTTGTCTCAGTGTCAATATGTTTGTTGGACTGACATTGTGTTAGTGTCTGGATTTTTTTTGTCTGCATATCTGTGTATGTGTACATGTTATTGTGTGTGTGTGTGTGTGTGTGCTGTGTGTGTGTGTGTGTGTGTGTGTGTTTGTGTGCTTTCCTTCCTGACCAGAGTGCAGAGCATGTGCAGGAATTTTAATGTCTTCTTCCTTTGTTGTCCGTGCAGACAGTCGAGTGTGACCGTGCATATTCATGAAGCTGCCTGCCTGGAACACGTTAACTTTTACCACGAGAAGAAGAACAGCGATAAAATAAATAAGAAGAGCATTCAGGCTCAAAATATCACATACTGTACCAACATACATGTTTAAGAACAGATTTCTGATGTCACAAATAAGCTTCAATTCAACGATCATTTGCAAAGTTCTTCTTTTCGAGACTCTGGCAGTCAACCAGCTCCAGATCACTTATGATGACTATAAATAATCTCCATGTGAACCCATCATGTGATCCAGCGTTGCTATATTAAATCTGTTCAACCTTCTGAACCCTGCGTTAGTCTGACGCTGGGATTTCAGCTCATTTTCACTTCACGTCTGTGAGTATCTGTACTATCTTCATATCCCTACAATAGGAATAACCTTAACTATAATGTAAGCCAATAAACCATAAGAATTGATAAATGTGTCGAAGCAGTGTTAGCACTACAGAACAAGTTTTTGCTGATGAACACAAAAAGGATTTTGATCTAAACCATTTCTGATTCTAGAAACAAAAAGTTTCAGATGTTTTTCAAAGTATGTTCAGCTTTTAAGTCGTCAATGTTACCTTTTTTTAATTAGCAGAGTGCAAATGTGTTTACATGGACTAAAGGTTTAGAAAACTAGCGCCTTTTAAAATCTAAATGTTAAGAGTTTAGACGAGGTTCATGTGCTATGATCTATTTGTATGCCTTTATTCAGAGATAGGACAGTGGATAGAGTCAGAAATCGGGGAGAGGGGGAGTTAGTGGGGAAAGGAGCCACAGGTTGGATTTTGCCGCCCCTTTGGAGGACTACAGCCTCAGCACATGGGGCGCGCGCACTAACCACAAGGCTACAGGCGCCCCTTTTTAGATACATTTAAAGCAGATTTTGCAGACCCAGATCTCCCGTCGGTAATGTGTTGTCACAATTTTTTAAAGTGCATGAAACACAATTTAAGTATGTCATCTACCACTTCACAATGTGATGACGTGAACGATTGTATTACAATGAGAGAAATGTGGGATTAAACAACCAGATGCGTTTTATACAGTAAATACAATATTTCTCTGCTGGTATTACATGACTCGGTTATTTTAACTTTTTTATACGTCTTTTATTAATCACCTAAACTTAAGATTTGAAAACAATTTATTTCTCTGAAGCGTCTAAAGTTAAAACCCTCTTTTAATCAAAAATCAAAGTAACCAGCTTGAGTGTGTGTCTAATTTTGTGACGTGTGATCAAACAGGCTCGTACCTGCAGGGTAGACCAAAGCCTCGCTAAGATAAGCAGATATCGTCTCTCGGTTTTTATCAGCAGGAAAGCTTTAGCTGCAGAATTTTCAGCGAGCAATCTCTCCGACACTACCACAGGTTATCAGCATTATCAGTCACCAAGTCACCACTGTTTTCATGACTCGCTGTTTGCAAAGCTGAATCACTGTGATGTCTGAGTATCATCAGAGGAGCCAGTGAGTATTGGAGAGAGGAGATAAAATCACAGACACTTCTGCATTAGCATTTGTTTGTCTGATCTGGACTGTGTGTTTCAATGTGAGTGTGTGTTGTGGGTTGTGATGATAAAGGGGGGGCTGTATCTGTGTGACTGTGTTTGATAAGTGTTATAAAAGATAAAGAAGGGAGATCCCTTTGAGTGAGCTGCTGTGTTGGAAATGTGGAGAATGTGTTTGATGTGAAGAGTGAGTGAGAGGGAGAGTGATGAGAGACACGTGAGCCTGGACTGTCGGGGAGATGTGTGGAAGTTAATCTGCTAACTTACATTTTTTTAAATACGCTTAAGCCTTAATGTTGTTCACTTCTAGCTGTAGAAGTGTTAAGTGAAGGGATGATAAATAAAATGTTTTGCAAGAGTCAACAGTTCTTTTGTAGTCTTGAAAAAGTGATTATTTTGGGATCAAAATGGTTGTGACTTTGCTGCTACATGGCGTGATCTCCTGGGTGAAAAGTCTTGTTTTCTTATTCCATCCTTGTACCTGTTTAGTCTCCATGTTGACCGATGCTTTCACTGCTGAAGTGTCCAAAAGCAATACCTGCCCTCCAGCCTCAGGACTTCAGTTTATAACTGGTCATGACCTCTGATCCCAATGTGGAGGATGACACCATGAAAAAATGAATTCACCCAGAGGGGGCAATGAACAGATCAGCAGCTGATTGTGAGTAAGACAGAGAGGAATGTTCTTGAAAGATCCCTGACATGACGCTCTCATGCAGCATGGAGGAACACTTCCTCTTCGCCTGAATTATGATGCATTGTATAGTTGACGGGATGCAAGTCAAAGTTTAGGTCCTTGTCAATCAAAAATAGTGTTCACTTCCTTCCCTTTCTGTGTAGTACAAACCTATTAGAAATCTATTAAAATATCCTGTTTCTCTATTCCTAAGAATTCAGAGAATCAGAGAACAGTTCATGAACTAGATGGTTTGAAGTTCTCCTGAGTATTCAATCTGTTGTTGTGTTTTGCAGGCGACCGCATTAAAGACAGGAAACAGAGATGAGAATGTCAATAAGCCCTGAGTGGGACTCTTAGCTGTGCTTTTGTTCTCTGTGCAGCAGCAGGAGGAGGATTTACTGCCATCAGTCAAAGCGGACAGCACACCTGGTGTCTCATTTGACACAGGCATGCACATTTATCCGTCTGTGTGTGTGTGTGCGTGTGTGTGTGGGTGGGTGTGTCGGTGTGTCCAATGAATGAATTGTCCTACAGTGTTCAGCTTCAGGTGTATTGCAACACCGAGTCTGTAAAGAATGACAGAGACACATGGAATGTTTATGTAATGTTTTGTGCAACATGTACATTATGTAAACCACGCATCACTGGTGTTAGAGCTCGGATGTCTTTAATAAAACTCTGTGAGTGAGTGGAAGAAATGGAGACAGATTAAGAAGCTGCAGTAATATTGATGCATCATTGTTTCCTATGATTGTGTGTCATGCATATGTTTTACATTGAACAAAGCTCTGTTGGAATTTATGACGACTGTTCTGTCAGTTTACCTGTAAAAAGAAGAAACATGTTAATGCTTTGTGTCTTCTTTAGGTCCATTTTGTTTAAGTGAGTGCGTGTTTTTTGAGGCAGACATTTCTATGATGTCAACACCCTCTCTTTATCTCATAAAAGTCCTCCTCAAATATCACAAAACAGTCTGATTTAAAGTCATGCAAAGCCAACTCTGTAGCCGAAGAATGTGGTCGTTTACAGCAATATAATATCTTTCTATATTTGATCTTTCTGCAGAAGTCTTTGCAATATGAAAATCATACATACCGGTATGTCTTTTCTTTTAGAGTAGCAATGGGAAACGAGAAACTGCTGAGATTTTCTTTTGAAAAAAACTAACAGCATGACGTGTTTCATGCAAATTGACGTTCTGCAATGGGACTTTTGCGCATGAGGACATCACAGTTGTGATGGTTCAATGATATATTATTCACCCCACCTGGGGTTTCTGTGTCCCTCGGTGTTAGTGTGTCATTGTTTAAAACTTAGCAAAAAATGGGGGCTGATTCTTAGTGACTCATGTTGGACTCAGATTTAAAGAAGACAATTTGCCTTTTAGCTTCATGTGGAGCAGCTAGCTTTAAATCTAGTTTCACGTGGATGTGTCACAATGCCATGAGGTGATTGACTGAACCCTGTTCTGTTGACCAGGACGCATTGCAGAACAAGTTACCTGTTCATCAGCATACTTGCATTAGCATAACGCTTAAAGCACTGTTCTGCATCCTCTGACTGTCAGCCATGGTCTCTCTATGGCAGCTATTTCTATAAAATGTTCTACCAATGCAGATGATGAATAGATATTTTTATATAATGGTTAGAAAAAGTTAATCTTTTAAGTCTTAAGTAAGCTATCCACCAATGTGTTGGACATGTTAAAACAGAAATGTAAAAAGACAACAGACAATGACCTTTTTTAAAGTGACTACAACAGCTCAACAAACCAAAAATCAGACCATACAGAAAGTTTGGAGAACACTTAATGATATGCATATGTGTTTAACATGATAGGTGTGTTTGAGGAGTGTGTGAGTCTCGTACAGTAGATACTTCTCTGGACATGATGAGAAAACAAAATCCACCCCCCCTCAGAGAAAGCTCACATGAGCGGGAGATATGTGGATGATTTAGGTGTCCTCACTTAACCTTCTGTGGATTTGAACACCTCCAAAATGTTCTCGCTCAAGAGGGTCGTCCTCATATTGCTAACCTTTGTGACAAACTCACACACACACACACACACACACACACACAAACAGAAACACACTTGCACTCCTGAACTTGTCGACAGCCACACACACAACCATTTACACTCGCCACACTCAAGTATGCACTAACAGAGCAACACCATAAATATAGAAAATAGTTTGGCGACAGTTGTAGGCAGGCAGATCCACGCACACACACACCACACGCGCGCACACACATGCACACACAAACCTCGGTCTTGCCAGCTGCTAGGGGAAGACGAGAGGTTTTGAATGGGAGTGACAGCTGTGGATTCCTCAGGATGAAGCAGGGAGTAAAAATGTTAGAAACGAGGAGATAAGTTATTAATTATAAGAGAAGGAATGACGCAGAGAGATTCAGAATGGCAAAGAGAGTGAAAAGACATGAAAGACAAAGTCCTGGAGGAATGAAGTGGTGTGTTTTGATTTAATAAAGCAGTTTGAAAAACATTAAATCTGAACAAAAAAGGACAATTGAAGAAGACAGGAACACTTAGTATAATTAATAGTGTAAGAAAATCAAATCACTTTTTGTTCACGGATACTGTGTTGATTTTTTTGTAATATTTGATGCATCGTTTTAAATTAATAAGTGACAAAGTTTTGAGGCGATCTCCGACACAGCAGCATAAACTCAGATTGTTTGGAGAACATAATCAGTAAAAACAAACGCAGGCTGAGCAGGCAGAGTCTGAAAGGGTGAAATATATCACAGAGCTTACATTTAAATATATTGAATCTAAACATCTGTATTGTAAAACGTAAGATGGCCGATATCCACATTTTGAACACCGTCAAACCTCCCCCACATTTTCCCGGGGTATACGGTATTTAATGAGGTTGTAGAGCTTCAGGGGAGCGCCTAATAATTCATTCATGTAGTCGGCATGCTGTCAACATAATATTAAAACAATAACGATACATTCACGTCAGTCCAAGTATATTATTATAAAGTGATTTGCAGACATTTCTTTTGTTCTCCACTTCTGTGTTTTTTTTCTCTCCGCTGACTTCTCCGTGTGTGTCCCTGCATTATCTCACAAGCCGTGTTCAGTCGCAGTCTCAGTGCCTGGTCCGAGTAAAATACTTGATTGGCTGAGTAGCATCACACGTGATGATTTAGTACAAATGCATTGGATGACCTTCCTCGCCTCAAAATGATGCCAATGAAACCTGCGGCAGTTTTCTTGTTTTTTTGACGGTAATGAAACCGATACCTTTGTTATTTTTAAACATCGCAGGCTACCGTTTTACTGCCCACGCCAAACGTACTGTATTGTTAGAGTCATGTCAAAACTCAACCAGTATAAAGTAGAACCTAAACTCACACTAATATTACATTTGTACATTTTTAATACTTTACTGTTCGTGATTGTATCAGCTAGTTTTGACAACTCAGGAATCTAACTAAGCATTACTTAATACTTGAGGTTTCTTTTATGTTTGTTTCAACGTGCACAGTTCAGTGGATTCTCCAGAAGTCTGGCGGTCTCCTGTGTGAGTAAGACGGAGATAGCTCCCAGAGTAAAGAGCATGTGATCCCAACTGTCAGGACAAGACTATTCATAGAGATCATGTGTTGCACAAGGCTGATTTTGCAAACCTGTATAAAAGCATCAACAGGAGAGGCAGTTGACGCGTGTCACACCCTCTGTTGATTGCAAACTAGAAATCAGGGGCAGGATTTCACAAATCTGAGCCTTGATCCTTGCTTGTGTTGTTCTTACTCTCTGATGTACGTCACTTTGGATAAAAGCGTTTGCTAAGTGAATTGTAGAATTGTAGAAAACTTTTTGTGTGCGTGTATGCTCCTTGCACATGCTTTGAAATGAACATGTGTTGTCTTCTCTTTCCTGGGAAAATACTTTGCAGGAAGAGTTTTACACTTCCAGAAAGACAGATTTGATAGATGGATAGATAGATAGATAGATAGATAGATACTTTATTGATCCCGAGGGAAATTCAAGATTTTGAGCAAATAGGAAAAAACGAAGTGAGTTTTAGGCCTGCACGATATTAGAAAAATGTGCAATGTGTGATCACAATTATTCAATATCGTGAATTGCGATAAACAAAAATAAAGAGTGCATATCAGCTATAACTCCCAGTTTCTATGTTTGACTGCCGTTCTTCAAATTTAACTGAACACGTGTGTTTGCAACATGTCCCTTCTAAAGCAACATAAATCCAAATCGCAGTTTTTTCTTCAATACATTGGCACTTATAAACTCGAGAGTAGCTGATAGTTTTAGCTTCATGGCTGCATCTAAATGGTCTGGAGGAGAAAATAGTATCTGTATTCCCCTCTGATGTTTCTTGGTTCATTCTCTGGGATTTGTTGCATTGTGGGAGCTTTTTATCTGTATGCAAAGCTAAAATTACACGATCAGCTAAACGAGTAAATTCTGTTTTATGTAAGTATTTTACTTTTAAGCCCAGCGCATGAAGTTCATGTTAGTTGATCAAAGTTCTCGTTCATCCTGGAGCTGACTTCAGTTAAACATGAATGAGTCGGGCCCATTCAGATGCACAATAGATGAAACACAATTTAACTGGAGTGTCAATAGTTTACACAGTAGTTTTCCATGCTTCTGTGATGGTTGTGTTTGTGAGCAGTTGTGTGTTTGGTACATTAGTGTGTTGCCTTCAGGGTCACTGTTAGTCATTAATCTGATTCGTTAATGGATGTCAAAGCCCTCAGCTTTGCTTTAAAGCCACACGAGTAAGGGAGAGAGGAGGGAAACGCAAACACTGATTTGGGATTGTTTGTGTGTTTTTAAATGTACTGTCCGAGCCTGTTCTCCACGGGGAGCACTTCACCGTCCCGCGGCTCAAGGGCACTGCGGCAGCAGCGTCACAGCAGCAAAGGGGGAGGAGAGGGGAGGAAATGGAAGTCTAAACTCAGCTCTTAAACAGGAAGCCACCCTGCTTCTCTCATTGTTGGGTTTTTATAGACTCGACTTCCTGCCGGCCCTGCTGCCCCCGTTACCATGGTTACAATCCCTGTTGTTTATGGGATGGATTGTAAAAGATGGTCATCACTGACGGTCAGAAAATTTGAGCTTGTTTTGCAACATGGTTTTTAAAAACTGCAACGGCTTCTGGAGTTGTATACATTGTTATTAGAGGTCTAAGCACTTCATGATATGAGCACCTTGTTTCAGTCTGCAGGGTTTTAGTTTCTGACTCCTCATGACTCTTAGTTTACTTTAATTCTATCTTAAGTTTAGTTTCAGAAGCCTTTAAAAACTCTTTTCTGTCTTGAGGCTGCAGGTACTCTGCAAAACACCCATTTGCTCTAAGGCCAGGTACTTCTACTGTGTGAATGACATGATGAAATCAACAGTTTGGTGTCGGACAGCGTCAACAAACAGAGAGAGAGAGAGAGGGAGGGAGGGAGGGAGGAGGAGAAGAAAGAGAAGGAGTTAAAGAAAAAGAGGATGTGGCCGACTGTAAAAGATGACTGGAGGGGAGTGGAGCTCTCCGTCTAATTATAGATCCTGCTGTGAGCTGGCCGAGGCAGAAGTGCTACTGGGGTTTTCAACATAGCTGGATATTTACAACACAAGCACGGGTATGTGTCTCTGACTTTATTTATTTATTGTTGTCTTCACATGTCTGCAGTTTGTCATTTCTGTGCACATTTTTATCTGAAGAAAAGAAGGTCAAAAACCTGCCCCAGCAAACTCCTTGGATCTTTCTGCACACTGGAAGCCTGCTGTGGTGTGTACGTGTGTGTGTGTGTGTTTGAAACTCTGATGACCGGGTCTTATCAGTGCAACGTGGAGTTTAGAGAAAGAGGGAGAGAGACCTTTTCTTTCCTGTGTTAATCCTCTAGTGTCTATTGTTCTCTGATACTTTTTATCAGCTGCTAATGATACTACAAATGTTCTAACAGCAGCAACATAATGCAAGAGACGTTCTGTGTGTGTGTGCGTGCGTGCGTGCGTGCGTGCGTGTGTGTGTGTGAGTCTGCTGACCTTACAGACAGTGGTCTTGGATGTTTATGGAAACTCAGTCAGGACTTGGGAAACTAGACCCATGTTGCATTATACATCAACCATCCTCTGTTACTGTCAAACACACACACACACACACACACACACACACACACACACACACACACACACACACACACGCACACACACACACGTGCACAATCAAATACACTTGTAGTCCAGTGTGTCTATCATACATGCACACATCAATACACACATTTATACAACTTTAAAATGTCAGTGAGATCTTTCATGGTGGTCTGAGCTGCAGAAGACCACTCATATTGGGCCGGGATGTTATTGCAAAGTAACTGTGACTAAATGTGATGTCGGCCATCTTTTTTTTTTTTTAAATGTTCAGATTTTATTCGGACCAAGTTTAAAACAAGAAGAAATCCCCTGTTGAGCATTCAGTTAGCTGCCCTCTGTCCTGCAGTGAAGACTTCTGCAGTCTTGTTCAAAGTGCTCTCTCTGCATGTTGTGACCAGAGTCTAATGTGTTCTGCACATTATTCCCTGTTCACCTCTGTGATGTCAAAGGAAGGCAGTATTTTAGTCAGTTTAGAGGAAGGTTAAAAATGCACTTTCAGCACAAAGTTCAGGGTTTGCTTTTGTAAATCAAGAACTGAGGAATAGTAAGATATAATGTAAAGTGTTCTATTAGTTTTGGACTCTTCTTGTGCTGTATGAGGAGAGAAATATTTAGTACTGAAACAATAGGCTATTAAATCAACTGGAAATCATCCCACAACAATACAAATGTATGTTGGTTTAAATAATTCAGACCTGCTGTACATAATAATTAGGGATGTAAAGATTAATCGTGAAAAATCGATTCAAAGGTGTCAAAGTTCACATCGGTATTCTGAAAAATGAATCGCAATAACATGGTGAGCGTCAGCAGCTGTAGAGCAGAGGCGGCTGGCAGCTGCAGAGCAAGATTTAGAAATTGAGGACGCACCACCGTCTTTTAAATCTGAGGTGTGGAAGCATTTTGGCTTCCCCAAGACAGAAAATGAAGGTGAGAAGATAACAGACACAACAAAAACTGTGTGCAAATATTGTAAGAAGACGGAGAACTACACAAATAGCACAACCAACATGATGCAGCATTGACACCACAATCAGAAGCTCCAATCACCTCCCCTTGTTGAGAGAAAAGAAACATTAAAAGGCCAAACCACACTGACAAGCGGGTTAGCAGCCCCTAAAGGAATCTTCTTCACTCATCATTTGTCTACAGTCTCATTTTGTAAAATAAATCCTGAGAGAATCGTATCTTGAGTTTAGTGAATCGTTACATCCCTAATATTAAGGTTAGAGCTGTATAGCTGAAGTCACTTTTGGACATCAAAAACACAAACATTTGACAACAATAAAATAACTCTTGAAGCCCTAAATATAACATTTTCAGATATGCTGCTCAGCAAACAATCAGTCCTTTTATTAAGACAAATATCATACGAAACCTCTACATCACTCGTGCTGCCAGATAAATATTTATTGTCATGCATGTCAGGAAACTATTGTCCAATGTAAAAATAACCCCATAATTGTATGCCCATGTTTGTACTTTGTTTTGTTTTGGAAATGATCCAGCATCGACACCTTTTTAAGAAGAGCCAGACTTGAATCTGCAGCTCCGACCCTGTGATTGTTTGCTTTCAATGAAATGAGAACTGTTCTGTTCTTTGGCAAAGAGCTGAACAGACACGCTGTAAACTAGGATCAGCAACTCTTTGGGATGCACGCATGTGTGCATAAACACGCACGCACGCACGCACGCACACACACACACACACACACACACACACACACACACACACACACACACACACACACACACACACACACACACACACATACATAGTGTTCCAAGTTTGTGCAATCATTCTTGCGTTGACATGACCAGGAAACAAATCGCACGTGCACCTTTTTATTGCAGGGTTGTAAAACAAAAAAAGATAGATAAGACGATGAGAAGTGTCAGGTTGTTGTTGCAGCTTGTGTCATGTAAAGAACCCTTTCAGCACACTCACTCACACATGTTGATATTATGGTAACACATGCATATCACTTGAGGCTCCAGGAGACGGGCATGAAGGGAGTGAGAGAGAGAGACTGGGTCAAGGGGAGACAGTTGACTTTTCTCAGCAATGTCAGGTTGTCCTGTCACTCCGTGTGCTCTGACATTTCACGTCTTTAAAGTACTCCATCCCTCTTTGCTTTTCTCTCAGTCTCTTTATTTCCATCTGCTTGTCCTCTCAGACTCACCTCTCTTAGTTCCTCCCTCCTTACAGTGCCTTAATTTGCATCAAAGTCTTTTTTAGTTCTTGCGGCCTCACACACACCCTGAGGTAATGACATCTTTATCTCCTGAAAGTCGCTGTGGCCTCTGAAAGCTGTAGTGTGATTTAGACACACTAACACTTACACGTACAGTCAAAACAGAAGAAGGCGTTGCAGCTATATTTGGATGTGTGACAAGACAAAGTGGTGGCGTCTGCTCGGTGGGTTGTTGACTTTGTACAGCCTGAGTATCACTAGTGGCACTATGCCGGCTTTCAGCTCTCCTTCAGTGTGCATGTACTGCAACTAGACTTCACTGCCCTGCAAACTCGCCTTTCTTGTATGTTAACTTCCCTATCCATCTTTATAATTCCCATTATTTCCTCTTTTCGTTGTTATCCACTCCATGAGAGGAGTGTGATGTGGCTGAGGGAAAGAGCAAAATCTAAAAGAGAGAGAGAGAGCGACCTGTGTGTGTCTTTGCCTTACCTGTAAAACCAGTCCTGACTAAGCAGAGCCCCAGTACAGAATGAAAGAACAGAGAGGGAGGAATCAGGAGGAAGGGATTAGCTAAATGCCAGGCCGTGGGACCGACTCATTAGTTTCAATTCAGATACTTTTCATTTGGCATGAACAAAGCATGTTGTTGCCAAAGGAGTTTACACCACACTCACACTGTAATTAACATACTGCAGGTGAAACATTTAGGTGTGCACGTTTTATATCATAGTGATGCATTCAGGTTATAATTGCTATACGGTATGGTAAACATTTGATATATGTTATTATAGTAACTTTTCCCATCTCTGGTGTTTAGTGTCCTATAACATCTGTGAGTTTTGTTTTTGCGTTCACGCTGACAGAACTTAAATGTAGTCTGTGAGGAGAGCACGTGCTTAATCTACTGTACATCATCTGTCAGATAAATCAGCTCGTTCCCAACGGTCTCTACAGCCAGACGGGCTGTATCGTAGTGCGTCGTTGGAGATTTCCATAATGACACACTGACTGTGTACTCGCACACACCCACACACACCCACACAGAGGCACAAAGTAGGTGAAGTTTTACAGAGCATTGTTTCAAATGTCACTGTTTAATGTGTGTGGGTGTGTATGTGCTATGTCATTAAAGCAAACTTAAAAATCTATTTATAGACTTCACACGTGATTACACCTGATGAAAACAAGGATTGCATTGTTAACTCAAGAGTCCAAAATGTCTCCCCCCCCATCAGAAACTCATTTACTGTGTACTCTGTTAACTTACAGAGCCAATAGATGATGGTAAATTCATCCTCTCACAAAGTAAAGCTAAACAAACAATCATGTTGTTTTCTGCAGTGTGAATAACACCATGTACACGCATGCATCTTTTCATGATTATCCATTTGTCATGGGTTAATCATTTGACTGACTCATCTAAAAACAGTGGAAGCTCTTAAAGGAGAAGCAGTTGCAAAAGTTAAAATGGATTGCAAAATAATAACCGCCAACAATCTTTAAATAGTATCAAACTCAGGTTTAATATTATGCAATCTTTCCACAGTGCTCGCTCACAGCAGGCAGATCTGAGTGAACTGTTACTCGTCTTCACTTCAGAACTTAAAGTTTGTGTTGGACTTTCCTGATAGTTGCAGGCTTCCTTCAATGCAAACCATATGTCCTCCAGCTCTCACACGGAACTGAAACGTATGTCTACATGTGTGTGCATGTTGTTTTTTGTGTTGTTCTAGCACATGCCTTCCCGGCTCTATTCGCAGCGAAATACTGTTGTTGTTGAAAAATCAACACAGAATTACAACCACAGGGTCACAATCTGTTTTCTTTTATACGGTAAGCAGATGTAACATACTTACCGAACAACATCATTTCACATTTCGTCTGAGATAACTCTCATATTTTATCGACAGACCCCAGAGAGAGAGACTGTGGGAGGATTGAATGTGCTGAGATCCAAAGACTAAACCACCACACAGTTTCTATACTTCAAGTCGTCTTTTCTAACTTGGAATTGTGTACTTATCAGATATTTTATTCTGAAAGGCATCAGCTGTACATTCACTGGGCAGCAGGGAGGCTAAGTGGTCAAAAGGACCCTTTTTATTCAATGCATCAGAGTCACATGACACTGAGCTGTTTGTAGAAGCACCAAAGCTGGTATGCACTCTCTTGTGTCACTCTGAAGTGGCTAGATTCAGGTTTGAAACAGCTTAAAAGTTAACTAAGCAACACATATAAACAATAAGCCAAATACTGCAGGCCTTGTAGACACAACCAGGATGATAAACGACACACGTAAAGCCTGCAGGGCACGAAGATAAGCTGTGATACATGCAACAACAATGCTCTTGATGATATGACGTTCGATGAATAAAACAAAGTGTTCTTGTAAGCTAGCTCCCATTCCTCATTTTCCTCTCCCCTCTCTTTCTTTATTGTGCCAATTAACGTCACATGAAGCGTCGAGAGCGTAGAGCACAGTTTTAACTCGGTGTAACCGTGAAATTATCAGCTGACTAAACATTGATAAAATCAGGCCTGCAGGGCAAAAGTTTTCAGTAGCAGTTCTTGCTTCCGCAGCGGTCTGTGACGAAACATCTGGTGTTTCCACGGCAACGATAAACTGTTGTGTCCGCCACGAGAAGACACGTCCCGATACAACTATAAAATTGTACATATTGTACGTTGAACTCGTAGTTTCTGTCGCTCAGCTGTTCTCTCTGTTTTACAGAAAGCCTGTGACTTTGCATCAAATTCTTCCTAAATCCAAAATGCATTTTTTTTTTTAACACTGAATTAGAACCAATCAGTCTGAGGTTAGCTGACGGTTAGCTTGAGGTTTGCCTTTCTGCACTAAATCGATGTGAACGCAGGGCCATTATAACCAGGCGCATGTTGAGTTAGAAAGCTTTGCTTGTTTACATCAAACATTTCAGACATTGATGTGTTCCTTGAGAATGCTCACACTGTGACAATGATGACATTGCTTTTATTGTGCAGCTCTAGAATAGAAAGAGAAGGGCTTAAAATATCATAACGCTAATCTGTATAAAAAACGGAACGAAACATTCATTCATGTATTTATGAGATTCAGTCAATAACTGTACGTCAACCCTGATATACCGGAGATAAGAGGAGGTGTGAGCTACAGAAAGAAGATGTAGCGAATCTAAAGAGTGATGACAGGAAATTAGAGACTTAATGAATTAAAGCCTTGTTATGTTGTGATCCAGTTAGACTCAACCGCTTCTTAAACCAACCATATCAAACTAATAATGTAGCCCGTTCCGGTTGTTTTAGTTTCTTTCGCTCTTGCAGAGTGATAATGGTGACGGAGCACCGTGAAGAAGTGGTTAAGCGGCCGTCGCTGTCAGGGAGCTATAATTAAAACATTCAACATCCTTCATTTTGCTTTCTTTTTCTGTCTTTGGTTTTATTCTAACCTCTTTTTCGAGCACTTCCATTCATATTTTTTTCAAAAACAAACTGGAAACTGAAGGTGACATCACGGTCTTGCTCTTAAAGTGTGTACGTGTGTGTGTGTGTGTTTGTGCGTGTGTGTGTGTGTGTGTGTGTGTGTGGTTTTTCCTTGTAGAAACAAAAAGCCCAGTGTAGGTAAATGTTGGACCAGTGTGTGTTTTTTTCTATTTATAACCCTCGGGAGGGAGAGACACCGGTGTTCCCGATTCTGACTGTGTGTGTGTGTGTGTGTGTGTGTGTGTGTGTGTGTGTGCGCTGTAGCAGCCTTCTTTGTTTCCTTGTATAAGCATGTCGTCCTCTCCTTCGCCTTAGAATAATGGCTTTGTTACTCCTCTGGTGTCATTACCAAGAAGATGTGTGCACAGCTCTGTGTGTGTCTATGTGTGTGTTTGCCAAAGGATTTGTGTCATTTCAGCCACGGTCGGCATTCAGTCTGTCTCTCTGCATTTGTATCTCCTAATATGGAGACTGACTTCGCAGACAAACACACACTCGCATACAATCACACACTGCTATGTCACATTAACCAAAACAAAAATGCAAACAAGACCAAAGTAGCTTGGGCTCTCTATGGGTGTGTTTGTGTTTGCACATATTCACATCCGCTGGTAGAAACAAGTAAAATGTCTGTTAAATTCTACAGTTTTCTGTTCCCTTTCACCATTTTTTTTCCAATTCTGTTTTTGGCATCAGACCAAGCCACTCTATGAGTGACATTTACTTCACACACTGCAGCCTGACACACAAGCAGCACGGAGATGATGTCACCCCGAGTTAATTCAACGCTTGCTCTGTGTGCGTTTTAAAGTTGTGGTTTTTCAGAGTAAAAGGCAGGTTTGTGCAATCGGTGTTTGCTTCAGCCTGTTGTGCTTGTGCAGCTGTGTATGAGTGTGCAGCAGGTGACTGTGTGAATACGTTTATTAGTGCAGGTTTGTGTGTGTTGTTTATATAACTGTTTACATGAATGTGTCTGCAGGTGAATGTGTACATGTTGATGTAAGGTGTGTGTGTGTGTGTGTGTGTGTGTGTGTGTGTGTGTGTGTGTGTGTGTGTGTGTGTGTGTGTGTGTGTGTGTGTGTGTGTGTGTGTGTGTGTGTGTGTGTGTGTGTCTGTGTCTGTGTCTGTGTCTGTGTCTGTGTCTGTGTCTGTGTCTGTGTCTGTGTCTGTGTGTGCAGATACTGTATGAGTGTTTGTGTGTGTGAGTATGGGTGCAGATGTGTGTGTGCCAGTGTGTCATAGTCAGAAACCACCCCCAGCCTTTTCCCAAGCTGTTCCCTTCCTGGATCCTGTTTTTAGCCCCCGATGAGGCAATCTTTCCCATTGACTCAATCATGCAATGCAAATAACCCTAACAGCATGCAAAGAGCATGGAAATGTACGTTTGTGTTTGTGTGTAAAGAGACAAATACACTCCCACAGGCGGACAGAAAAACAGACGGAGCGAGAGACAAATATGCAGTAGAATAGTGTGTACTTAAAGTTGTATGTTTACAAAAACAGACCTATGTACATTTAGTAAAATCCCTTTTTGTTCTAAGACAGCAGAGTTTGTTTGCGTCATGGTTTTAGTGGTGGTGTTCATTTCCACTGGAGCAGTTTGGGTTTCAAACCCCTTTAAGTGACAGCTGTTTGGGTGGGCGCGCAAGAGCCTTTGAAAGTTACACTTTCCATCAAATGAAATGTCCTCAGTTAGGATTCAAAACTGTGAGCCAGATAAGTGTTTCACCTGTTTTTAATGGACGACCTTGTAAACTTTAATAGGCAAATGTTGTGGTCGAGACAAGTGGTATTTTGTAAGGTCCGGTGTTGTGAAAGGTTGACACAACGTGCTTTTTTTTTTACAATTTAAGCTGAAAATGGGTCAATTATGATGATGAAGGATGTCACTGTTTTTAGTATTGCACTGAAAAAGTTTGTCTAACGCAGCTTATGAAGTTTAGAAAAGTTTCAGTTAAGAAAAACATCTCTCTCTTAAAGCCTCCCAAAAGATGCTGTGGTTATTCTGTCTTTATTTTGAGCACATTTTTACCTTCTTATTGGGAACTTCTTCTGGTTGAAACTTTTGACATTGAATCTTTCAAACAAAGTTACTAAATTAAACTAAATTCTTCACTTGGCTTCTTAAGCTTCACCTTAGTGTAAGGCTTAAAGGTACAGTATGTAGAATTGCATGCTAATGTTTACATTAAAATATCTAACTTCAATTAAAAGTTGACTAAACCCATGTTATATATATTTTTTAGTTGAGTACTTACATCACCTCAAATATTTCCAAAAGTTATCAAAGCCAGAGAAATCCGTAATTTTATAGTTGTCTTGTAGGCGGCCGCCATGATGAGCCGCCATGATAGACACGAAATGTTGATCGTTGTCAAGGAAACACCGGATGTTACGTCAAAGACCGCTGCATAAGCTAGCGCTAGCTGCTACTGAGAGCTGCCGTTCTGTCGCTGTATGTGCTGCTGTGATATAAAACGTCATGTAAATTAAACTTGGATACATCGTCAGTACACATATTGTCTTTCTCAGGTCGGTTTCGCCCGTTCGTATTGATTCAACACGGAGTTCGTTCGTTTTTACTCCCATGATACATCGCAAGTCTCGACGTCATCTTTTGTTATTGTTTTGATTGAGAGCCCCCTAGTGGCGGATTTTACATACTGTACGTTTAAAGTCATGAGATATGCTAACCTGACGTGCTGACTAAACATTTTTTATCTTTGATGTAAAATAAGATGTTCAAAACCAAACCTTTCAGCACACTTGTATAGTGGATAGCAAAATAACAGAAACTTTCTATGAAAAACTAAACATCCTGAGGAACATGCAAACTCAAAAAAAGAAGATGGTTATTACAGTGTTTGTATTTCTATAGAGCCAGTAGAAAAGCTGGTCTATAGATCCGGTTTCATTTCAGTCATGATTTAGTCTTTGCACGATCGTGAAGATAATCGAGATCAAACGTTTACTGTGCCTCATGCTGCTGGGTTACGCTCGTTTTGTCCAGAGGTTTTGTCATGTTTTTATATTTCTATTTGATTGTATTATGTTTTTCACTCATTGTCATGTCTCGATTGTTTTGTAAAGTGTTCTGAATGTTAAAGTGTTGCGAGTGTTTACGTTCGATAAACCCATGTGCTGCAGACGTTGTAAAATCAATGCGTCATTATGTTGAATAATCGTGATTAAGATTTTTGTCGTATCCGAGCAGCCTCAGCCAGTAGCTTTAAATATCATCATGATAGTTTAACAGTAATGATCCTCGTTGCTAGTTGTATTATTTGTCTTGGTTACAGAAAAAGTTGCCAGCCAAGAAAATCTAAAACAAACATATGTTCACCTTAATTGACTCTTAAGCTACAAATGAGAGTAATCATAATTAAATAATCGTTTACACGGTGAGCTGTCATGTCTCGTGTAAACTTTGCTTTGTCGCAATAGCTGCAATTTAAACTTCCGTCCCAGACTATACACTTACCGGACTGGATCTACAGGCAGGATAACTCTGTATGTTCAGCCTACTTTTATATTATCAGTTCTCCCAGAATGTTTAAGGTTGGTGCCAACGTTTGGCAGCTGCAAAGTTTCTGTTATATGAAAATGTAATGTTAGTGTTGCTTTCTCACGTTTCCTCCCCCACGCTGATTTATTTGGCGTCTTTGTACAGTGTGTTCACATCATTTTTTAATTAACTGTCTCGGGTTTGAAGAATGACACTTCTCTCCTCTCCTCCTTGTCTTTCTCTTTTCTCAGATTCCCCCGTGGCGCTGCCGTTGTTGAACACGGCCTTGTTTCCCATGGACCTCAGGGTGGGAGAGCGGGGGATGCGCCCTTGTTCGGACACGGCGCTCCTCACCCCGCTGCACCCACCTTTACTCCTCACTCCGTTCTCCCCTCCGCCCCGCACCTCCTTCTCACAGCAACAGCTGCACCAGCACATCCGGGTATATAAAGCCGTAATTACCGAGCATGGATTCTTGAAATGGATATAATGCATTTTGTTCCATGTCCTCTTGTTGCTGTAACATGCATGTGTGTATTTGTTTGTGTTAGTTCAATATGGAGCAGAGGAGGCGGGAGCAGGAGCACCACGAGAAACAGGAGCTGCAGCAACTAAAACACAAAGAAAAGAGTCAACAGAGTGAGTCCATTCTCAAAGCTCATCTTTAACTACATTTACACGTCACTACACTTTCAGTTCACGTGTGACAGCTTTTTGTATCAATGTTCAAAAATAATTAGAGCGCTGACAGCGGCAAGAGAGGAAAGTCCCTGTAGGTGAACTCTTGTATCTATATTGGAAAGTGTGACTCCGCCTTCAAAGCTGTTCCCTTTACTAAATATATCCTGACAAGTGGAGCTACAACAGAGAGGTTAAATATAGCCTTGGGTCTGTGCACATAAAGTCACTGGGTCAATATTGACTTGATCACTCCGAGCACCTCCTGTCACCTCTCTGTGCACACATTTGCACTCACATGCAGACAAACACAGACACACAGCTGTGGCAGTGAATAGACCTGTGACCTTAACCTGCATCATACAAAGGGCATTCACATGCTTCTAAATGACACACTGCTCATGTAATTCCTGAAGCTCCCCACTGACTTTTTGCAGTTATTTTTGAGTCACTGAGTATTTCCTCATTGCTCAATCTTTCCTGGTTGCCTCCTTTAATAAAGAAGCCGTTTGTGAGTCTTTTTATGTTTTTAAGTCGCTGCTTGTGTTACTGATTGACAGGTGCAGTCGCAAGTTCTCTGGTGAAACAGAAGCTCCAGGAGGTGATTCTTAAGAAGCAGAAACAGGCACTCGAGAGAACAAACTCCAACACTCTGACTGCACCTCCTGTAGCGTACAGGTGACGCAAAACGCACCAACACAAACACTTACGATGCATCATGCACACAAAATGTATATTGTGTTTTTAGAACTTGTACATCTTGATAATTCTTCTCAAATCTAAATTCATAATAAACTTTTGCCATGTGTTGTGTGAAGACATAAGCTAAAGGTTTCATCTGTATGTGCAGGTGCGGCTTCAGGTTACTTTATTTGTACCTGTAGGGAGATTTGTGTTGCAGCCAGTGAGATATTGTCTTCCATTATAGCACACTAACTACAAAAACAGATGTAACAAGAAACAACTTGTACATTAGAGAGAAAGAAAACTATCAAAAACTGAGTTAAATATGATTTAAAATAATCTCGAAACCTGTCTTTGTGTTGTGCAGGAAGCTGGGCCCAGACCCGAGTTTATCCTCCCAGCCTCTTGTCACTTCTCCGACACATCCACCTTCTTCTGAGGGTTCAGAAGGGACGCCGCTACGCAGAGCAGGTAACACATCTGACCCCCGCGGTCACTCTCTGACTGTGACCAGGGGGCAGAGACTGAGGAAGCACAACTGCATTTACTGTTATATGTAATTATTAATTCAAGAATAAGCAACTAATCGAATAACATTTTTTTTTTTATATATATAAATGTCAAATCAGTCTTTTTTTAAATGTAACAGCCTTCATTACCTGGAAATTGGTTGATGTGGTTTTACAGTCTGAATTACAGGAAGTCATTTGCACACAAACAGAACATTGACCTATATTTCTCATATTGCTCTTTTTTTAGCGTCTGAGCCAAATCTAAAGGTGAAACACAAGCTGAAGAAACACTTGAACACCAGAAAGAGCCCACTGACCCGCAAAGAGAGCGCCCCAGCTACTGTCAAACACAGAGTACCTGACACACTGGGTAACTACACGCACGGTCATGCAGAGTTTTTGTGAAATATTTAGGTTTTCATTCTTTTCTGATATGATGCATGTATTTAAATGTTATTATAATGGTGTGGATTAAATGTTGTTTTATTGAGATATGATCAAGAAGCGTTATCATGATCTAAACTCTCCCTGTCTCTCGTCAGACTCGTCCCCCAGCAGCAGCAGTACTCCGGTCTCTGGCTGCAGCTCTCCAAACGACAGTCTGCCCAACGAGAATGGACTGCTGCCATCTGCAGGCGGCCTCTCACATGAGGTAGCAACTACACACACACACACATGTGTTTTCAGTAATTTTCAGATTATTAATAAATGTAATCTAGGCAAACATCATCTGAAGATAACACACAAAGCTGAAAATAAATAACACAAATCAGTGCATTAGAATAGAAATGAGAAGTTACTTTTTGATACGGTTTGGTAAAGTGCAGATGTTGAGAAATCAGGATTAAATATGTAAAACTACTTCAAACTAAAGTAAATATCCACTTTTTGTTGTTCAGACAGCTTCAGTTGACTTTGAGAGGTGTAATAAAACATTTGCATTTTCAACAAGTGAACACACGGTTTAATAAAAAAATAAAAAGCGTGCTCGTTTCATGTTCATGAGCTGCGCAGAGACGCTGAGTAATGACATGTTTTAAGCAACGACACAGGAGCAGTGTTTGTCAGCCGTCGACACATAATTCATTTAATCACATAAAGTCGACCTCTGTCACACCTGCTGCAGACGTCTGACTCACGACTCCCGCAGTGACAGCACAGCTCGGAGAGAAATACCAGCTTAGGTTTAATTAAAGCACACAGGTTTGGATTACTGTGTGGATTTACATTTGGCAAACTTTGACATTTGGTCGCTACGGCAGAAAAAGTCAAGACAAAGACAAACTGTGTGAAATGAAAATGAGCTTTGAGGCGTTTATGCTGGACAGTATTTTTGTTATCTACAAAATGAACTTTAGTTTTTAATATAAATGAAATGTTATCATTGAAAAGTCATTATCGTTGTCATTTTCAGGCACAGAAGCTGCTGCTCCGAGACGGCACTCTGGCAAACTTCACCATCCAGAGTCCCTCGACCCTGCCCACCATCACACTGGGACTACCAGCCAACGCCAGGGTAAACACTCAACTGGAACACACGTCTGTCATGACAGCTGATTTCTTCTCACATCACATCTTCTCCTGAAAATAAGATAGAGAAGTACAACACACTTTAGGTGTCTGACAAGCCTGACCAATCATTTACTCAGACTACGCTTGCTGATTTTTTTCAACAAAGGGATTTCTGCTGTGAGAGTTTTGCAGACTTAATGACGGACAAAATGTCTGCAGAAGATGTGTTTGAAGCTTCAGTGACTGAAGCTGCACCGTGTAAAATTGAACACAGACAGCTTACAAAGCTTTCTTTGCAAAAGTAAATCCCATGACTGTGAAATCTCGTTGAATAACAGAATGAATTCGACCAGCTTCAGTCATTTTGCAGGAGAAAATACAATAAATAAAGGAGGGATTGTGCTTTAAAGTACTGATTCACTATGACCTTGGTACGTGTGTTACTGAAAAGAAAGAGTCTAACTGGGTTAATAACCGTGTGTGCAGGCTGAAGGAGATCTGTCTTCTCTGAAGCTCGGTCAGATGCCGGTGGTTACAGCCGGGGGCTCGCAGGTCTTCCTCCCTCTGAGCAGAAAGGATCAGACGGGGCAGCTGAACCCTCACCTGCCTGTCATCATCCTGGAGCCCTCTGGACTGGTACACTCTCAACTGCTCTCTGGTGAGGCCGAATACTCACACTAAAAAACACACTCAAGACAGTCACATGCATACACACAGTGCGACTGTTTAGAGAATGTCCTAAAGCTCTGACATTTTCCTGACTGAAACACAAGTAGTGAATAAGGAAATATACTTCACACATGGCCAACATCTACAATTTAAAGTGCATAGATTACAAAATGCAGAAGGCTCCAATTTTGCCACATTGAGTTGAAAATGAAAGAGCACCACCTAGTGGTTACATTTAGAATAATCATGTTTTCTTCAATGGATTAGCAATTAAATTATTTCTGCATTGTTGTTCTTAAATTCTTTAAATCTACTTTTCTCTCATCACTCTCAATAACAAAAATCAATTACTCAGCGTTGTACAATTTGTGATGTAATTTCTTGTATATTTCTATATTTGTATATGTTTAATGTAATCAGTTCACAAGGAAAAAGAGACAAATATTACTGTTTGAAAACTATATTGAAAGTTGTGCTTGAGAAGTGTAATTTACCAACTTTCCCCTCCTTTGTCCCTGAAAAATTTCCAGGCTTAGACCCTGTCCAACTCCAGTTCGCCCCCCAGTTAGACCACCTGACTCCTGGAGGCGCTCAGCACCACAAGCCCCTGAGCAGAACACGCTCGGAGCCCCTCCCTCAGAGCCCGGGGGCCCTTCACACACATTTCCTCCAGCAGCAGCACAACACACAACTGCTAGAGAGGCTCAAACAGCAAACTCACCTGGGCAAGGTACACACTCCTCTTTTTTTATAGAACAAAAATAAGCCTGATAGGTAGTTAATATTGTCCCAGAGGAGGACTTGTTTTTATAACAAGTTCCCCCTCTTTCTGAAAAATACAGATATACATGTGCATGTAAAAAACGTGGTCACATCTGCACGCATGCATTCACGCCTCTTGTCTTTATCTCAGCTCATTCTTACAGGTATGCACGGACACATATACTTTCAGATCCAGACAACAGTGTAAATGAGTCAATGAATGATTGCACTGAAGACAGTTCTGTTAATTTCACACGTCTTTCAGAGATGGTCAAAATTAAAGAAACAGGAAGAGAACAATACAACAGGAATTATTGAGTTACGCTTTTTGTAAGGCAAGACGCTTGTAGATAGTACTGATGTATTTTTCAAAAATGAAATTGTCTACATAGATTCAGATATCGTTTTTATTGTTTACCATTAATGGAGGCGGTGTTTCATCCAATGAGGGGAGTATTTAATGTGCAAATGACCAGTTCTTTTATTTAGTCCACAGTCGGCTGGAGGGAAAGTGTTGATAGGCTTAAACTGAGTTATTGTCATGAGATGGTCCAATAATGAGTGGGTGGTGTGATTCATTGTGGGTGGTCTGATTCAGTAATTTGTTGAGTCTAGAAAGGGACCAAGGACACTACCTTGAGGGACTCCGGTGTTGGCGATAATGGCTGATGATTTTAGTGTGCCTGTTCTTACAGCTAGTGGTCTGTTGCTGAGGAAATGGTGAACAAAGTGGATAAGGAGTGCAGGGATGTTGAAGTGGTGATGCTTCTTGTCAATCTAGTTGTGTTGAATTGTGATGAAGGTGAACCTGAAGGGAACCACGAATATAGAAGCCTGGTGATTCCAGATGTCAGGGGGGGTAAAGAAGGAGACATGCCGCAGCATCGTGCTGTTGAACTACGGCTCCGATCTGTCCGAGTTTGTCCTTGGTTAAACCCTTCTTAATCTATCTGTTGAGTATTTTAATGGAAGCCCATGTTTTTTCTCTCAGATATGAAATATGTAGTATGGGAGGTGATCCAGGGTTTATAGTTTTGATATTGATTTAATGATGTTGTTGGTAATGTGGTTGTAATGCAGATGTTGATATAGTCTGCAGACAAACCATTAAGACTGGCTGTCTCTTGGTAATTTGAGTCCACACATAAAGTAACTTAACTGAACCTTTTTATTCAGTCAAGTTGTTTACTAATCAGTCTGTTTAACATTGGTATCTCCTTTTAGGTCCTAGTTCCTATTTTTAGCTCTTTTGTATAATTTGTTGTCTCTACGTTGCTGGGTTTTTATTTGTTTTGTTTGACCACGCTGCTCCAAACCAATTCCCTCAAGAGAGATTTAAAAAGTGCAATGTTTGCATCAGGTCAGACTGAAATCCACATCCTGTAAAAACATCTTCAAGTTCAAGCCCACTGGTGAAAGATTTAAAGATTGAAATGACAAATTATTGGAGAGCAGTGGCACACGAACCAAATATGGAAACCAAGTCATTGACATAGGCTGCTGTTGCTAAAACATCAAATTATTGTATGACTTGAAGAGACTGTGGAGTTCCATCTTTAGATAAAATAAACCACAGCAATCTCAGGGCTACAATTACAGAAGTGGACGAGACTGTTTCAGTCTTTCAACACTTGGGGGATGTCTTTCTCTAACAACAAACCTCTGAAGATTATTTATGCAGCTTGTGTTGATTTTCCTGATCCCGACGTTGATGTTTCATCTTTCAAAAATAAAGTTCCCTCATTACATCAGGCGTGTGTTCCAACTCAAATCTTCACACTTACACATCCATTCCCCTCTTTTTTTTAAATCTATTCAACTCGTTTGACGAGGTTTCACTTGCAGTAAATGTTCTTTTAAGTCTGATTTCCTGCGTTTTTTACAACCTATATGACTTTATATTTGCATTTGCAGCTGATGTCCAAGTCCAGCGAGAAGCCCAGACTGCATCAGATCCCCTCAGAGGACATGGACTCAGAAGACGGCGGGACATCGCCAACAGAGCCAACCTATCAGAGCAGAGTGAGGGCGGAGTCACTGAGGGAGGCGGGGCCAACAGCATCCAAGAGCCATGAGGAGCAAATGAACCTGCAGCACGCACTCATACTCAACCAGGTAGGAAGACATGGCACTCTTTTTAAAACAGGAGATATACAGACGCATACACAAACTGATCTTCATCAAACAGTCCTGTAGATGGCAGCATAACTCTTTCACTTCCATGATCCTAGTTCATGTTGCAATGTTTTGTGGTTTAACAAGTACTTATTGCATCCCAGTGGTTATTTCAGTGTATGATGACATGGTGCACGCACCGTCAGATGAGCTGTTTCTCTTTCAGAAAATGTGTAAGTTACTAATCTGACAAACCATACAGTTACTGCAGGAGTTTTTTATTGGAAGGTGTAAGAAGAAGAAGATCTTATAAAAACAAAACATAGCATGCTTAATTTCTCAGTCAGTAGTAAAAACAGGATAGAATAGTTTGAGTTACCTGATTTTTAAGGAAGATCAGAGTCAGAAATAACTCAGATTCAGAGCTGTATGTTTGATACTGGCAGACTCAGATTACTCTGGATGCTAAAGAATAATAAGCTGAAGAAGTGCTGTTACTTTGAGCATTTAGTGTGCCTAGAATTAAAATCGCTTATAGGGTGTTCAGCTGCAAACCATGAGCAGAGAAATCCAAGTGATGTCATGTGCACAGAATCAAACCTTGTGCCCCCCCACAGTGATTTATTCTGCACTTATCTTTGCCTTCTGTTATATTTATGATTTAAACTTGAATCATATTTCTCAGTTAAGTATCCTTAACACCTTCCCTCTTTCTGTAGTCGTTGCTATGGGAGCAGCAGAAGCAGCTGCAGCAGCTGCATCGACAGATGGAGACCCTGGCAGTACCAATGCTACGCGGCGGTGTTGGAAGTGGATTGGGTGTCCATCGTCCTCTTTCGCGCACGCAGTCATCCCCTGCCTCCACCTCTCTCACTTTGCCTGAGAAACCCCTGAGCCTGACCACGCAGGACGCCAGCAGCAAACCACGCTTCACAACCGGTGAGTTCTCCAAATGGACTTTTTAAACATAGAGTGTTGGGTTTTTAGGTCACAGAAGTTTGTTGCATGCCCTTGACTATCTCTCTCCTGAACATCAGGTCATGTCTTTAATACTTTTTGGATCGTTTCTCATTGTCATCATCAGAGAGATTTTGTGTCTTGTTAGAGAACTTGAATAATCCTTCTATTGTCAGAATCTAGCACCATGCAGTAGTATATTGTAACTCTTGTGGTGCATTTCAATCAGTGGTTAATGTGGTAAAGGATTTCATCTGAAGCAAAAAGGTCCTGTGTGTATCTGATACAGAGTGAGAAAGCTGTTCTAATGCTCACAGACCTGTACTGGCATTGCCGACATGTCCCAGGATGCATTGCTTGTGAGCAGCTGCAGCTTCGCCCTTGCTCCTTTGCATCTGTTAAACTTCCTCCTAAAGCAACTCTCTCCCATTACATCTGGCTCACATGTTTTTGGATATATTATTAATTGTTTATGCAAAATGTCAATCATTTTGTGTACACGTGTGTGTTTGCAGGCCTGGTGTATGACTCTCAGATGCTGAAGCACCAATGTACGTGTGGAGACAACAGCAGTCACCCAGAGCATGCTGGGAGGATACAGAGCATCTGGTCCCGACTACAGGAGAGAGGTCTGAGGGGACAGTGTGAGGTATGACACAGGACACACACACATCTAATCAAACCATTTACCCTTAATGTTTACAGAAACAAACTCTCTCTCACAACAGAGTCCAGGACAAGAGAGCAGCATAAAAATCACAGATACAAGAACATACAAACGACTGTAACAAGCTGAAATCCCATCACACAATGAATTAGCATTTCACATCTTACCATTAAAAATATGATTTCATGGTTTTATCTGAAAATAGAAAAATTGAGATTACAAATGTAATTGCATTTGATCAGTATGTTTGTGTGACTCTGTTTCACAATGGTTTTCATAACATATTGTCCGCCATCTACATGCATATGATTTTGCATTGAGTGTGCAACAGTATGGATATCTTTCACTACAGTATCAATGTTTTAGAGATGAGAAACTTGAACGCAAATGTCCTCTTCACACAGAGTATCCGTGGTCGTAAAGCCACTCTGGAGGAGCTACAGTCCGTCCACACAGAGCGCCATGTTTTGCTCTACGGCACCAACCCGCTCAACAGACTCAAACTGGACAACCGCAAACTTGCAGGTATGCAACAACGTCGACTGATTTATCAATTTTAAAAAGATTTTGGAGAAACAGGTATGATTATGGTAGGTTTTTAAAAAAGGCATCATAGGTAGTACCTTGAATTTCCCTCGGGATCAATAAAGTATCTATCTATCTATCATCTATCTATCTATCAAACAAAATGCTTGCACAGACCTATGACCCGCCTGCAGCCTCAGATTTGGTTTTGTGTGAATGACTTGCTGTCAGCACAAGCCAAAATGTGTAACTTAAAAACAAGTTCAAGTGAACAGTCTTTTGATCAGAAACATAAATACCAAACAGTGTTCCAGATGTACAGATTTATTCCGTAACAGAACCAAAACTATCAAAAAGTTAAGTTGTACAATTTAAAACACAAGTCAGAAACTGTGTTCATTACTGAGTCTTTGAAGTCCATAGATTAGAAAGAAACAGCAAACATATGTTGGTGCTACAAAGCGTCACTATAAATAGTTTTCTCATGACATGAAGAGTCTTTAATGGATTCTGCACGGTCAGCATGAGCCGACTTTGCATAAAGTAATCATGTTGATGAAAGACAATAACTGACATGTATCTGATTTATATATATATATATAAGTCTTTTTCTGTTTGTCTCCTCAGGAATCCTCTCTCAAAGGATGTTTGTCATGTTACCGTGTGGGGGTGTAGGGGTAAGAGTAACACACACACAGACACACACGCACACGCACACACGCACACGCGGTACTATTTTTGACCATAGCGTAATTCTTCAAAGCTCTTAGTGAAAGCTAACACAACACAATCACTGCATTGAAACATGATATAGTTTCAAAGATGAGCAGCAAATTGAAGAAAGAGAAAATTAGAAAAACGACAGGATATGAAAGAGGAAAAGAAAGTTGGCTAACGTTGGCCTGACAGTCCGTGTCGGACCATGACAATTCACACTAATAAGAACAACATGTGCATGACTGAGGATGAAAGAAATGCCTCTGATTTCATTGTCCAAGCCAGCCAGAGGGACAGTAATGCCACATTGAGAACAAACAGAGGGAAGGGAAAGAAAAGCGAATGGAAAGAAAATAATCAGAAATATGGATCTGACCTCAGAATGGGAGAGAAAGCTGATGTTTTTACTCTTGAATCAAAGCGGAACGTACGGTCCTGCATGCTCGAGGCAGAGTCCTCGTTTTCACTTCATTGTCCCAGAGGAACCTCAGACATAATCACGATTCATACTGCAGATATTGTGAATAATTTGACATGTGTTGTCTATTTATTTTTGATTTGCAGGTTGACAATGACACCACCTGGAACGAGTCGCATACCTCTACAGCATCACGCATGGCAGCAGGCAGCGTTGTTGAGCTCGCCTTTAGAGTGGCTAAACGAGAGCTAAAGGTGAGGAAAAAGAGTTTGTACTTGTTCTAGTTACCTGTCTTGCTTTAGGCACTTTCTGCACATTATGGGTTAACAGATGAGTTGTTCTCAAAGACAGAACAAAACAGAATTCAAGCAGTCACACCCAAGCCATTGTCCTCGCCAACTATCGATGGAGTGGAGACAAGGATTTAATAGAAATGCAATCATTATAACATGGCTGAGTTGTTAATGTTTATTGCAGGAATTTTGCAACAACACAAATTAAGAGCAGCCTTTACACAGTTCTTTAATAGCAGACTAATCATGTCAAAAAGTTTCTCTTTTGGAAGAGATTTATTTGCAGATTAAACGTTATCTCCATCCTCAAGGAGTTCCTGCTTTTCATCCACAATCACAGCAAAAAACTCTTAAGTTAGTGTGAAGTTAAACATCACTGTGTACTAGTGTATGTTTCCTGTGTGTCAGCTACAAGCTTCAGACAGACGTGCACACTTAGACAGTGCATGCAACAAAGGACCGTGCTTCACCCTGCCTAAAGGAGCTGCAGGACCACTTCAAAGATGAATCGCCTGGACATCATGTTTTCTCCAAAATTTCATTTATAGTTTTGGAATTTGTATTTCATTTTCTTTATTCGAAAATTATTCTAAATGCAAAAAATGTTACGTAAAAAAACACTCTGAAAAGAAAAAAATGAAAGAACAAAAGGATAGAAAGTGAAAAGCATCATTTACCAACCTAAGGCTCTTCCTATTCTGCAGAACTCTTTTTGTTACGCTACAGTTATAGAGACTCAGCCTAAACTTAAAGCCACTGAGGGGCTACGTAGACGAGCTGATATACTAATTGATGCGCATGTCTTGGCTTTGCTCTCGAGCGTCTTGTGAAATAAAAGTCCAATATATTCTTAGTTTATAAAATATTTGTTTCTATCAATAATGGTCTTCAATACTTTCATATGCAAGATTGCAACATTGTCCGTAAATATCCATACAAAGATTCACTCGTAACGCGTTACCTTGTGTGATGTAGCTTAGCGTAGCGGGTCAAAGGAAGTGTTTGTGCTCTCCGTCTAGCAGCACCTGACACCCCAGTGAAGGTTCCTACCAATAAAGTGCATGACCTGATCCCAAAGGTGACACATGCTGGTGCAATCTGTGTTGTACATTTTTATAACTCCTTAATATGGCTCCTACAACCACATTATAACCAAGCTACTTCCAAAAAGCAGTTTTTAAGGGAATGTTTGCCGTAGGTATACATTTACAAGACAACAAAACAGGTCTCATGAATGTCCTCTATTGTCTCACATCTCCAGAACTCGAGCAGTTTGGCTTCATGTTTAACTCACTGAAATAATAGTGTATAAATGACGCTAACCCTAATTCACTGTCTTTGAATTATTAGTCAAAACATGAAACCCACAGAAGATTTTCTAAATCCTTCATGCTGTATGTCAACCTCCAAAATAACAAAGAACGCTCATACATCAATTGCTTTAGATTTATTCTGGGCTCATAGTCAAAAGGAGTAATTTGAAACCCTAAAAACTGAAGGGAATGCACTTCATATAACACAAGACTTTGATCATGACTGAAGCAATCTTTATCTTTAACAGTAGTTCAGCGTTTCCTTCTGTGTTAGAAACCTTTCAAGAACTTTTTAATTGATTTTGTGCATTTTGACGATTGCATTGTACCTTTAAGGAAAACTTTTCTTCCTATTACAGGCGCCGTATATTTTAATGTTGCAAAAGCAATAAGCATTTATCAGTCCTTTACATCCAGTGTAATACTGATTAATAGTGTCTGTTTCTCCTGCACAGAACGGCTTTGCTGTGGTCAGACCGCCTGGGCATCACGCAGACCCCTCTAATCCAATGTAAGTGTGTGTGTGCGTGTTTCTTATTCTCATGTGCAGCCTGAGCAACAGTTGTGCTGCTGTTGCTGCACTGTCAGATGTTATTAATGAAGTGATATGGAGGGGGCTAAGGAACAAAATATGGAAAATGTTTACTGTTTAGTAATTTTTGTGAGATATTCTTCTGTACCGACGCTTTGATGACTCATCTTCTTCTCATTTGTCCTGACTTTAACTCTGCACAGCCAGTGTGCTTTATTTAACTTGTTTAACATGTGAATTAATGGATGCTATCATCAATAACTGGTGGCTGCATCACGATAAAAAACAACTTCAATCGATCAACAAAAAAGAGACTAAAAATAAAAGAAACATGAAGCCTGTGTCTTCTTAAAGTCTTACATCTTTGCACAATGTTGTAAAACTTCCGTCCGTCTCTTTTCTTAGGGGTTTTTGTTACTTCAACTCTGTGGCCATCGCCGCCAAGCAGCTCCAGCACAAACTCAGCGTCAGCAAGGTCCTCATCGTTGACTGGGTAAGACAGCTTTGAAAACATTGTAAAAAGACGCTGGCGCTCTAGGTGGACATGAGGCCTTACATTACCAAACTAAATCCTCCTTTTTCTTTTAGTTAACCCAAACTTTTCCCCACTCTTCCAACCAGACCGTGCATTAAACAACAATGCTTAACCTTTTTTTTTGCCCGTGTTTGCATCAAATTGATCGTATGTATTTAGCCAGCTTTTCTTATAAACTTTATTTCTTTTATTGGTATGTAAAATAAAAAAAACGTATGTTGTCCATGATTCTGTTGCTAGGACGTTCACCATGGTAACGGCACCCAGGAAGTGTTCTACAGTGACCCAAGTGTTCTCTACATCTCGCTTCATCGCTACGACAACGGAAACTTCTTCCCTGGCAGTGGCTCTCCAGCTGAGGTCAGTGACATCCAGTGAACTTTGAAGCCCATTCACAATTTTGGACCCGGATTACAAACAAAACAATCATAGGCCACTATTCATCACATGATTCATGACTACAATAAAATACTCGTTCTTGCTTTAGGCCGGTTCTGGAGCAGGGGAGGGCTTCAATGTGAATGTGGCGTGGACAGGAGGACTGGAGCCACCAATGGGAGATGCTGAGTACATCGCTGCTTTTAGGTAAACAGCTCCTCTTTTTTTGCAAAACAACATTTAACGACAAAGTGATACAGATGGGTGACACATTAAAGGAATGATTCCGACTCAAGGCTGCTCGGAACCGATTATCTGCCCAGATTATCTTGTAATGTGAGTCGTATAAAGATCCAATCTTACCGTCTCTGATCTGCTCTGCGATCGTTGGGGACGCCCCGATTTATTTCAAACATGTTTGATATTTAGAATTAAAAATGATTAAGTCATGAAAGGGTCTGGCAGAAGTCATGTGTGACTACAATCACTGAGAGAGACGAGGGAGGACAGTAATAAGTGTAGTAGTGGCTCCTTGAGGTGGCGCGTTCCTCCGTCGGGCAAGATAATCTTAATGAAATCCTGTATGTGATGTGCCAAGATTTTCATATCTTGTAGTGTGAGCATGTTTGAGATTATGGAGAAGACTACCTGTTAGGAATCTTCTTATGTGTGTCAGGAAGGATTTTAAAACTCCTGCAGTGTGGGCCAGGCTTTAGCACACACACACGCTGGATGCTGTGGCATGGATATCCACCGCATCCAGAAATGAACACCATCACATATCGCTCCAACATGTCCCATCTAGGCCACCATTGGGTTGAGATCCAGTCATTGCAAAACGAAGAAAAGTCCCATTTCATACTCGCAATAAAAATGTCAAAAGGTGCTCCCTTTATGTGCCAACCATCTTTATTAAACTCCTCCACTCTCGTGATAGTCTGCTCACATTTGAAGACATTTAGAGACACTTTCAACAGACTGTGTCACAGTACTGCTAATCAGATTCATTACATGAGTAAACATAGATCTCTTTTTAACCTTCTCCTCGTAGTTTAAAGTTTATGCAGAACATTAACAGATTCACAAACATTGATGCACAAATGAAAGTGTAGTTGGCTTAGTCGTGCTTTGTCCTGAGGTCCTTTATTTATATTTAATAAAGATTGTGTCTTGCAGGTTATTTCTGATGCTACTGCAGCTGTTGGTTGTAGAGAATGAAGCAGAGAACTTGTGCAAAGCGAAGGGTTTAACCATGCTTGATTTAGTTTCATCCTCCTCCTTGCAACCTAGGCAGTAGACAACAGAGTAAGTTTTTAAACTGGCTGTCTTCTAGTTTTATTGATCAGTTTGAGGCTATTAAGTGAAACAGTAATCTGACAATTTATCTTCTTTCCTTCACACTGACCCACAACAAAGACACTTTTCAAATCTAGCCTCTGATCAGCACAACATCCCCTCTGACGTACTTCCTACGTAGTTAATAATCCTCGTCATTTGGAGAGCATGTGTGTGGCTCACCCTGCTTCCAATAACTTCAGATGCTTTACAGTAAATGAGCTCAAGGGTCTTGTGTTTGACAGATTTGGGACGGTTACTTCCTGCTTGTGGGTTGGATAATTGCCATCGGTGGGTGTTTGGCACCAATAAAGTTTCGGTTGTGTGGGCTTCTTGGTTATCTGGTGCATCAAACCTAAGGAAACTGTGGTGAGCGCATGGTTACAGGAAAAGGGGCACAGTGGCAAAGTCACAGACATAAGGGAGGTGGTGGGAGGCGGTTGGAGGTGGGGGGGGGACATAATGTATATATACCTAACTGGAGCAGAAACACTCATGTTTAGTCATGCACAGGGGGGTTGCCCATATCACAAAACTAATGCAATGACAAACAGGCTTCAGCAATGATCTTACTCACTGAATTTCTAATCATTACGGTGTCCCGCCATGAGTACACAAGATTATTATATTAATCAACGTGTGATTTAATCAAACTTCATGCTTCTCATTTGAAGAGTTTTGATCACAAATGAAAGACACCTTGATGTTAAAGCTCCTGTGAAGAACTTTCAGGTTTGGTTGCTTTTGGCGCCACCTACTGACAAACCAGAATTCATCTCTTTATTGTCCTTGTGTGTGAGACAATAAAAAATCAGATCCTTCTTAATTTAAGAAGTCTAATGTGACACACACGTGAATCTTTTCCAGGGAAAACTTAAAGAAAGGATTCTTCTACAGCATGCTGTTGATCGCCCCGTGCAGCAGGGGGACAGGCAAATTAAATAACCATTGAGAAATAATCAGTCTTCTCTCTGATATTCTCATTTGCTCTTGAGCTCATGAGGAGGCATCATTATGAATTCAAGCCTGTTTCATAACTAGTCATAAACTCCTTACAGGAGGTATCTTCCGTCTGAGGTGTTCCTGAGCTAAACAGTGATTCACAGGCAGCTCCAGGATCGTCTTTGTGTAGTGTGACCCTGACCTCTGACCTTCCTGTGGAGCAGAGCGGTTCATTTCTCTTGCAAGCAGGGGGAGTTGCACCAAAGTGTTTATGAGGTTGAACAGCTCTAGTCCATTAGAGTGACGTGTCAGATTTATCCATATCTATGGAAGGCTAGACAAAGCGTTAAGTCTGCAGAGAATGTCTCATGTTTACCGGGCTGCTTCAGAAATGATCCCACAGGGTGCAATAAATGCAAACTCTCCTTTTAACTGTTTGTTCTGATTGAGTGGAGAAAAACAAGATGTCCATCCTCTGGATTAAGATACAAACTTTTTTTTCATAATGATGTCACCCCTACAACATCTTTTAATGTAGCTTTGATTTGTGATACTTTTGATGTTTGCAGATCCATCTGCTCATAGTTTGGATTAAAAGTTGTCCTTCCCTGTTTTTCACTTCACATCAAAACTAAATAGAAAAAGTTGTGAGCACAGTGTACGAGGTAATTCTTCCTTCAGGGTTTAGTTTTCATACTGAGAGACCCCCCTAAAGCTTCAGACTTTGAGGAGTTTCTGTGTTCAACAAGTGGAGCATTAACACAGTCGAGTTTGATCCTTCCACAGCTTGATATCATGATAAATATTTAAACCAGAAAATGTTTTGAAAACTTTTTAATGACAAAATTGAGTTACCGATCTTCAAAGTCATCAGATCATATGAGGGTAAAGTTGAGAGGAATGTGCCTCCTTTTCTTCAATGGGAAAAACAACTCGTCATAATGCCGATCGTATGGTCCAGTATTCAGATCTGATCTGGACCTAATAGAAGCTCTGAGTAATGCTCTGTGTGTTTCTATCTGCCTGCAGCCCCCCGATGATGACAGTCCACAACATCAAAAACTTCACAGACAATAATATTCATTTTAAGATGATGTGAGTTTGGATCACAGATTTTCAAACTCAAACAGTTTGCCACAGAATCTCACATCTCAGCCAGTGCAGTAAAATATAAAACTGTATCCTGTAACCCACACATGACATGACTCTGTATAAGTCTGTTTTTTTGGGCATTGTGAGACGTATGAAAATGTGGGTAAATACGAGTGAAGGTTAACATTTAACAAAGGTGAACAAAGTGACAATGTGATTGCATGGTTAGCATGCGTTGTCCAGCTGGTTTCGAAGCCGGACGAATTTAAGCCTGATCCAGCGTTGTTAGTCGTGCGGTGTCCATTGAGGCACAACGGGCAATCATGGCCTGATCAGCTGTTCCCGACTGGTCAAAATATGTTCTGGCATATTTGATATTTTGTTCACTTGCACAGCGAGAGTAGAGCAAAGCGCATACTGGTAGAAAACATCCAAAATCACCATGGCAACAGCAGACATGCCTGTTTAATCTGTCTTCCTCCACCTGTTATGAAAGAAACATTGGCAGGAAATATCTGAAGACCTCCAGCTGACAGGGAAAATGTGTTATGATTCAGCTGCTAGTTGGCTTGTGTTTATTGGTGATGCTGAGGGTGTGAGAGAGGGAGAGCGTTTGTGCCGGTGTGTGTATTTGAGCCGTGCATGAGACAACTGAAATGCACATCTGTTGACAGTAATGCACGTGGACATGTTCTATATAGATACTGATTTTACACCAGTATGACCAGGCAAAGGTACACCGAAGGCTGATTTTGCAGACAGATAATATTATCGGAGGATGGAGGCGATTAGAAAAGATTACGGATTGTCAACCAACTCTTGAGCAGGCCACCGTCTGCAGCTGTGATCATCTGAGTAAGAACTGTGGAGTCAGATCTACTTCTGCTGGACGGATCAACTAAAGACACTGATTGTAGAACAAACCAACTTGGTGTCAATCATTTACATCAATCTGAGTTAATCTATGATAACTTCATACCAACCCCGAAACATGAATTTAACGTAATTTTTTGGCATTATGTGGAGCCACTTTTAACATTTTAATGAGAACGTTTCTCCTTTAATGGCTTTAAAATCTAAACAGCCCACAATCTCCCATTCACCACTCACTCACCGCGCCCCCCCCCCCACCCCCACACACTCTGTAATTAATACAGTTTGCAAACATGAAATGGTCTGTGGAAGAAAATAAAAGTCTGTAAGGTTTTTAATGGAAAACATTTTATGGGTTAAACTTTGGGAGCGCTTGAACTTCAGATGGGGAGCTTCGGTGCATTTTCACCTTATCCTTCACTCACACCCCCCCTTCTTTCCGTCACCCCTACCCTCATCACACACACACACACACACACACACACACACACACACACACACACACACACACACACACACACACAGTATCCCTCTTCCCCTCCTCCCCTGATTGATCTTTAATAGGCCCCCCCTCCTCCTCCTCTCTTGTCTGTAGTTTCTTTCTCATGGAAGCAGCGTGGCAGCTTTAATGGGTCTACAGGGGAGGTGGGTCTGGGTTTTGCGGTTAGGTGTGTGCCTGCTCTGCCGTATATCCACGTGAGGATGAAGTTGATAGAAAAGATCTAATTAATCAAAACTTGACAGGATGAACAAGGGGGATTATTTCCCCTACCTATAACGTTTCTGTGTGTGTTTGTGATCGCACTGGAATGTGTTTGTGTGTTTCATCTCTGTGTCCTCAGTTTTGTCTATGAGCTCATGTTGTCCATCTGCATGCGGTCATGGCAGCAGTATGTGTTTGGATGTATGTGCGTGTGTCCAGATATGTGAGTGTAAGAAGCAGAGGGAGGGAGGGAGGGAGGAAGGGGGGGTCTCCACAGTCCCCAGGCAGAATAATGAAGGTAAATGGATCCCAGATGGACTGTTTTTCCTCTTCTCTCTGTGTTGTCAATGACGTGAGGAGAGTGACAAGCCTCTAATGCGAAACAGACTCACACACGCCGGCTTTGAACTCCGCCGACATCATCGAGCCGCAGAGCTGATCCTCTCTCTCCGCCCAGGGACAGTACAGCTCTCTCTTCTAAACAACAATAGCATTAAGAGAAATCTTCATCTGTTTGAAGTCCACAAACAACAGAAAGCAGACGTGAGAGCCGATATAACAATACGACTCTGTCAAGCAGACTTGTGCAGCTTTTTAACAGAGAAACAATAGTCTTTTGTCAGCGCGGTTTGAGCTGCCAAGTCTGGAATCTGCCAAACCAGGTTTAACTTGTCATGTTAACAACTCGTTAATTTGATTATTGATCTATGCCGGCTTCTTGTGAGCAGACTGATGAAATAAATCCTCCATGTTTGAGTCTTTCTATCAATGAATCAGCAGAGGTACAACCGGTTTCAAAAGTCCATCGTCAGTGTGTGTAGTGTGCGTCTGTAAAGTCCGGAGGGATGCACTTTGACGCAGAATTTGGGGCTAACAAGTAACTTTAGGTTTAATCCTGCTTGTTTAGTTTTTCTTACTGGGGTTACATTGGTGACATGCTGCACACATAACCTGCTCAGGAGCAACTCATACACCATCTAATGAGCAATCAGCTGCAGGAGGACGCTGCTGAAGAAGTCTACACCTGTCTTACAGATCTAATTAATTCAGATCGACCTGTGACTTAATGATGGAGCAGTCTTCTTATAAATGTGTTTATGCCAACTTCCACTTCTGCACTCGGCGACTGCAGCTTCGTGACATTAAGTCTGGGTCATAACTTATGTGTTAAACTTTTATATTCTTCTAAGTAGTATGCACAAAGTTTTTAAAATGTGCTGCTCTGCTTCACAAGTAGTATTTTTTTTTTTTTTTGGTCATATGCTGCAAAAACTTTACAACGACAACAGTTTGATCAGGAAACCCTGAGTTGACTTGAGAGTAGATAACCTGTGTTGTGTGACCAGATTGCTTTACTTTTGCTCAGTGAGGCAGATAACAAAAACAGATCATATTTATGTTAAAAGGTAAGATATACTTTATTAATCCAGCAAGAGGAAATTCAAATTTGACACTCTGTCGTTGAACATGCTTCACACACACATTGGCTGAAAAACACACATGTGCACAGACAGGATCCTGTGGACATGCACTAATGGAGAGATGTCAGAGTGAGGGGGGGTGCCCAAAGTGAGCGCTCCTGAGCTGGTGGGCGGTTGCTCAAGAGTACCTCAGCAGTGCTCAGGAAGTGATCTGGCACCTCTCCAGCTACCAGACCAATTTCCAGATTTGGTCCGCATCTGGACTTGAGCCAGCGACCCTTCGGTTGCCAACCTAAATCCCTACAGACTGAGCTACTGCCGCCCCCATATGACAAATGTTAATGAGAAAATGATGCTTGTTTTGGTGTTGTTTGACACCTTGTGAGTGATAACATGTGAATACCTGCTCCTCTTAATGACAGTCACTACAGCTATGTTGAAATGCTTTTTCTAATTGTTTAAATAGTGAATATAACTGTTGGCAATTGTTCCACGTGGACATACGCAGTGTTTCTGCACTTTTATAGCATTTAAAATGGCATACCTCTACAATGTGTTTGACTCCTTTGTAGTTTGGCCGGGTAGAGGCACTAGTGTGCTGTTGGTTTTTAAATCTCAGAGTCCAGATTTCATGAATTATCATTGTCGTGTGAGCAGCAACTGAACTACCATACTCTGTTATTCTACCTCTGCTTTATATATGATGTAAAAGAAGAGCGCAGTTACCTCTCCTTCTAGTCTTTGACTTCACATATGTAATTAAGGCTAAAAATCCAATAATTAGCAGGTATTTTAAATCCTTGGGTTGAGTGAGTCCGTGCAGCTTGTTGTTTCTGAACCCTTTAATGTGTCGTTCTTCAAAGATGGCTGCATGTTAAAGCCAGAAGATCCCGAACATCTGCAGCGAAACAAAGATAACATGTAGGACGCTTAGCATTACTGGTCAGTCAAAAATTAAATTACACACTGGAGATGTGTAATTTATGACTTGGATCAACCCTTTACTGGTAACCAGTAGGAACTTAAAACAACAAACACGCACGTCTCCTTCTCTTGAACTGACAATTTTCTGTGATTGTGTCCCTGCAGGTCTGTGGTGATGCCCATCGCTCAGGAGTTCTCTCCAGACGTCGTTCTTGTGTCCGCTGGGTTCGATGCTGCAGAGGGAAACCCCGCTCCTCTTGGAGGGTACAAGGTCTCCGCCAAATGTAAGCACAGTCCTCCAACAACAGACTGAGCTCCCTTTACCTCAAGGGATCTTTTAAAGCAAGGAGAAGCCAATAAGAACTCTGTGGTCCTGTGTTTATTTAGAGATATTAATAGATCATCACAGCACCTGTCCATCATGGACCAAAGAGCAGGAGTAGTGCCTTCGACTGAACATCTCTGCATCTCTAATGTGACCATAATTATAGTCATTAGTAGCTCGTAGTTTCTGTGGGAGGATCCACAAGGTTTAAATATACGTTTGTTTTCAGAGAATATGAACTCATTTGGGAGCTCATGATTGATTGCTAAACTTTATTCTTATTGGCTTCTGCTTGGTTCATGCTACATGTGAACACTTCTATAACGGTGTGGTGTTTTTTTGTTCCTCAGGTTTCGGTTTCCTGACCCGCCAGCTGATGTCTCTGGCAGGGGGCCGTCTGGTTTTGGCTCTCGAGGGAGGTCATGACCTCACAGCTATCTGCGACGCATCAGAAGCCTGTGTCAGCGCACTCTTGGGCATACAGGTAAAGCATGCTGGGTAATTGAGTTCTTTTGGAGGGCAGTATTTACATTCTGTGCTGAAATTCTTAAGAGTTTATAGAGTGAGTGAGTTTGGAAAGGTTAGGCCATGACTCGCAGAATCAAGAACAAATCTTCAAGCTTTATGTTTCTGTTTTTTAATAGTTCATTGATATGATTGTTTTTCTGGTAATACACACTAAGCATGTCCGCTGCATCTTAAGAATTGTCTGTACTCCATAAGGTCACAGTTCAACATTTAATCTGCATGTTTGTCTACTTCTAATCTGAACAGAATAAAGCTGAACCTCTTCAGTGACTAAAAAATGAATGACAAGATGCCTGAAATAAGGGTCTAATATTGGTGATATGATCTCTTAATGTCTGTCTCTCCCTCTTGCAGGATCCACTGGCAGAAGAAGTCCTCCTCCAGAAGCCCAACGCTAACGCAGTCCGCTCGCTGCAGACCGTCATACAGATACAGAGTGAGCAGCACTAATCTTAATCTGGGTATTTTGACCTTTATCCAAACCTAAAACTAAAAAAGCATCCCTAAAAATGCATCCTTGTGGTTGTTCCAGGTCAGTACTGGCAGAGTGTGAAGGCCTCCAGTGCTTCAGTGGGTCTGTCTTACCTGGCTGCTCAGAGGAGAGACTGTGAGGAGACGGATGCTGTCAACGCTTTGGCCTCGCTCTCTGTGGGAGTGCTTTCCAACAAGAGGTACAAGCACAGCAAAATAAGAAACACACACAAGTACTTACAAACACACTTAAGATGACAGAGACAACCCTTTCATTCTTTATGTCAACCATCCGGGTCTGCTTCCTCCCCTTTTTCTTCCAGCCTTCCCGATGAGCCGATGGAACACGACAGCGACTCCATGTAGACGACCAAAGTGACCGATCACCTCTCACGTTCAGGATTTTGGGCCCCACCGATCTCCTGCGCTGTTATACGACCATAAGGGGACGTTTTTGTGATGCCACTGAGCCCCACCCATCTGCCTTATTCACACTCATCCACACTTCGAAACCACAATGCTGAACCTCGACACACCCGCTGTACGACCACCTCAATGCTGGTGAGCACTCAGCTGACGCCAGCAGCACTACCTGCAACCGGGGAACCTTCAGAAACCTCACCAAAGAGCAATACACGATGAATTTTGAATAGACTTTTACAATTTCTCGTGACTAACGGAGGATTTTGTGTGTTAAGTACCAAACCTTTGAGCTACAGACAGAATTCAAAGAAGCACTATGTTTTACCAGCAGCTGTTTTATCGCCTTAACTTTGCCTTAATGTCAAACCAACATCAGGTGCAGAAGGAGGACACTTTGGATTTTTAATTCCTTTATCCTTCGCCACTTTGCAATTTAAAAATGCAGACCAAACAAGATGCAAAAGGCTGACGGGGAGACAGACCCTCAAACGTCAGCAGAAAGCATACACACACACACACACACACACACACCTGATGAATATATCAAGTAGAAGCAGCAGCTTCAAACTCCCAGGAGGCACAGAGATTGTCTGATCTCATGATGTCATTACTCGCAGTTTAACCACTAAAAGAAGACGACAAAGAACTCGAAGGAACGAGAGGAAATGAAGATTACAAAATGGACAACTGTGGTTTTGTTGAAACAAAGAAAAGGGGGCAGATGTCCTCGTTGTTTTTATTGCACTGTTCATTCCATAATGTGAACCATGAGAAATTCCAAAGCTCTGTGGGGGAAGAAAAAACACAACTCTGTAGATTATTTAATAGTTTTGGATACGATTGTGTTCCTCCACTCTTCATCTGACACGTCTTATGAAGTCTCTGACTCAACTCAAAGGCCGAGATACTGTAGAGTTGTATTTGATATGAAGTGAATCTGTAGGCAAACGATTTAAAAGCAGGAGGACTTCTTCTCTGCTGTTCTGTGTCTTAAATACATTTATACTGACACACACACACACACACACACACACACACACACACACACACGTAATAAGCAATGACGAACTGTGTATCTACCACTAGTATTGATTACTGTATATTCTTGTTTATATTTGAGACTAAAGGAGCGTTCATTCCGCCGCAGCACCACTTGAGGACCATTGTATTGTTTGATATTAGCAATAATGTTAATGCACTTAACGACACCGCCCAAAGACGAACGCCTTGAAACGGCCCGCTCTCCCCTAAGAGCCTGTGCAGAGTCACCACAAGGGACCAGTCGACAGGGACTCTACATATGAAAGACATTTGAACCTGTGGATTCTGATGAACATCACATATGCAGACTTTTGTAAACCGTTTGTTTTAAGTACAAAGACCTGGCCTGGTTCAAACGTTGTCTTTATTATCTAATTAATTCATTACAATCGAACTAAGGAATCTAAAGTATTCTGTTTTCTTTGAGGTGAACTTGAGGCACGTTCATGCTCCTCTTGTCATGTTACAATCAACCTGGACAACGACATAATAGAAATGGCAGTACGTCATCAAAGCTGAATAATGTTTTGGAGCGCACGATCTTTGATTTCTAGAGAAATCTAATTTACTGATATTTTCCAACTCAATTTGGCTGGTTGCAGATCTTCTTTTCCGACTTATAGTTGCAAAGACCCGTAATTCTCTCTTGTAGTTTTTTATGCCTGTAGTTATTGGTGCAAAGAAAAGAATCCATCCATCCATTATCTGTACCGCTTTACTTGGAGACGCGATGAGTTGGAGCCGACCCCAGCTGTCATTAGGAGAGAGTCGACAGTCAGTAGAAAATAATGCTCTTCAAAATGTGTGAATTTACTGGGAATAATAAGAAAAAAACGACATTTTAGGAAACAGGATGAAAACATTTTGTACTTTATTATGATTTTGAATCATTATGTTAAACTTTCTTACATTTTAAAAGTCACCTACTCTTATCCGAATAATCCAAAACTCGTGTTGCAGGATTGTAATTCAACCGTCAGTCACAAAAATGTTACTGAATGGTGATGACCGTGTAAAAATGAGAAGCATTCATTGGCAGATACCATAAAGACAGATATCATCATCCATCCGCAGTTAGTAGCAGAGGTTTAGGAGAGGAAGGTTTCTTATTCATCCTGACTGCCCTCCTCAATGATCATGACGGCACTTTGCATGCAAGAAGAAGAAATAACAAGATCATGTTACTTTGGAGGGTTTATTTGTAGCTTGTCAGAGTTATTTTTATGCACACTCAGTTAAACCTATTGAGGCCTCGATAACCAAAACTACTATTTGTAGAAGAGAGCTGCAGATAGACTAGTATAAATAATTAAACAAATGAAGATGGTGGCCAAAATAATAAGCAGGTGTTGTTTTTAAGACGTTAGAGCTTCTTGACTCTAAAACCTTCCAATGAAAATGGGACTTTTCTTATGGATCAGATTCAACGAAAAATTATTTTTGTGTTTGTGTGTAAATGCATCTTTTGTAAGAAACCTACACGGGTCGATTTGACCAGCCGAATGAAGAATTGTAATCTTAGCATCCAGGTAGGAAACTGTTTTGTTTGCTTTAGTTTGTCAGACTCTGGGCATTTTCTGCCCACCAGAAGGCCTTCGAGCTTCATATCAAACAACAGGTAGGAAGTAGAAACCAAAAAACAGACGTCCAAATGCTGTTGCAGCGCTGCTCCGTCCCAGAAGGCATTATTGAGAACAGGTTGCATGGAGGAGGATCGCTGTTCTGTGATTGGTGCAACTGAGAAGTGTGTCATTAGTTTATTGTTTGTTTATAGGATTGTAAACAGGATGTTTAAACATACGCTTTGTGTCTGTTACACAGCGTGCCCAGCGGGAGCATGTGGTGTCTTTGAAGTAACCGTAGTGTGATGCATCTTCAGTGTGTGTGTGTGTGTGAGAGAGAGAGAGAGAGAGAGAGAGAGTGGGCAATTTACACATCTTGTGTAGATTTCCACCATGTATTTGTGCATGCATTTGCAAGTATACGTGTGTGTTTGTCTGTGAAATACTGTAAATGACCTCTCCTGTATCATATCCCCAGTAGCTGTTTTATTGTGTGTCTCATGCAGAGGTCCGTATCGCCTCACATCTTAATTCCTTTTTATTACTGATGATGTCATTTGTACCTTTTTGTCGTCTTAAAAAATTAAACACTGTAAATAGAAACTCCCAAGACCAAAATACACAACGCACACACCAGTGCCTTAATGCATTCAGTTGTATGTGTGTGTATTGGTAACTCTTAACTGGACTTACAGTAACTCTGTATCTATAAACATGACGTTGAAATCTTTGTTTCATGCTGTTCTTCTATCATTTACCTTTATGTGTTGTTTTTCTTACACATTTCCTACCATGTGTATGTATAGAAAGATGGTCTATTTTGTACTTAGTATTTTTGTCTTCTCCTCTTGATTAAAACAAATGTTAATTTCCAGTCACGCTGAGTGTTGTGTCTGTGTAATAATAGAAGTGCTGCTTTGGCTGATTTTCCACCAATCAAAATAACAATATGAATCTCCTTTGTTCTCTTTCTTGTTCGTTTATCCAATCGAGTGGCAGCTGTGACTCAGTTGGTAGATTCGGTTCTCTCATAACCACAAGGTGGGGGGGTTTGATCCCCAGCTCCTGCAGCTGCATGTCCGACGTGCCCTTGGGCTTCATCAACGGGATATGAATGTGTATGATTAGTTTCTTCTGGGGCGGCAGTAGCTCAGTCCGAAGAAACTTGTTTTAGGAACCGGAGGTTCACCGTTTAAAGTTCGATGCGGCCCATAATATAGAAGTTGGTCTGGTAGCTGGAGAGGTGCCAGAGCACTTCCTGAGTACTGCCGAGTTGCCCGTGAGCTAGGCACCAAATCCCCAACCGCTCTAGTGTGCTCCCTGTGTAGCAGCCCCACTCACTCAGTCATCTCTCCACTAATGCATGTCCACAGGTGTGAATTCAGGCCTGTGTGTGTAAGAAGGATGAAGGATTAAAAAAATTCTGATGGTCACTTTACATAGAAACCTCTACCATCAGTGTGTGAATGTGTAGGTGTGACCTGCGGTGTCAAAGCGCTCTGAGTAGTCAGAAGACAAGAAAAGAAATATACAAGCTCAAGTCCATTTACCATTTACCACACGATCCAATGTTTAACTCACTTGATGTCCACCTTCATAGTGGACATAGAGTTGGACAGTAGCACTAACTTCATCTGCTTTCTTTTTTATTTGCATTTTCAAAGTTGAACAAACAAGTAGGGCCGTAACCCATACATCAAAATGATCAATACAAAATCAAAGCAGATAAAAGATACAAGTAGTAATCAAACAAGATATACGGGACGATAAGTAAATCAAAATAAAACACGTACATATGCAGACACATAAAATCACACGTACAAATACTCTCACACACATACATTCATCTTAATGCTTACAATAATAACAGTCATACATGTAGCATACAGTCATTGTCAGTCAATCTAGCGCCCATCATGTTTAAATGTAATGAAAATAGGACAATTAAACAGCTATTCAGGAATTTCTCAGAGGTTTCATCTGCTTTCTTATAAAATCAATGTGTCACATGGATTTTGGCTGATGCAGAGAACATTTTGCAAAGGATTGTGGATCTAAAATCAGACTCCAGGTTTTCAGATGATGAGGAAACAGTGAAAAAGTGTTGAAAGTGTATATTTTCAGATGGTGTGTTGTTTTGAAAATCTTTGCTCAGGCTGGAGGGGATTCAGTTTAAGTGGCATTAGGTTCGGTGCCCACGAGGAAAGTCTGAAACTTATTTACCTCAAACGTCTTTCACTGACTGACACAAGCTTATCTCGAGTGGCTGAAAATGATTGTGGAATCTGGATCACAGTTTACATATTTCCTTATGAAAGTGAGTGTGGCCTTTTAATGAGGATGTTCATATAACTGTCTGTAATCCTGATGTTGTTGATATGAAGTTTATCTGCTGCTAAGAACTACTGGAGCTGCCAAAAGTGAGGAGCCCTCAGAGTACTTTAAAATCTAAGACCCCTAAAGTGAACTCACTTTTTATTGGATTTCTTCTCCATGTTTGTTTTTGTTGGTGCTCATTTTGCTGCAGTGTTTTGAACTGAACCAAGAACACGAGAATACAAGAAATGAGAGAAAAAAACGACTCTGAAACGTCCATAAAACATCAACGAAAAGTCTAAATGAAGAAATGTTCATCCCTGAAACTCCCTCATTTATCTTGAAATGACTAAAATGCTCAAAGTTTAATTTTTCAGGGTCTCAGGAGTTTAAGGCCTAGTCAACAAGTAGGCGGATATTTTTTCAAACTGAGGTTTTCCTCCTCCGTTTCAAAAAAGAATCTCGTCCACACACGCTAAGTTCTCTGAAACATCTTTGTCCACATGAAAACTCAAAACGCACTGTTACGGCTGTTATGAGCACGCCAAGTAAAAAACGATGTCCTCGCCATTCCTCTGCAGTGACCAAACCATTTTCAAAGTTGTCCATTTAGGCATCTCTGCTCGTCAACATAGTGGGAGAACTGTGTATGTATGTGTCAACATGTAGAAAGTCCAGTTAGCAACATTACCAACACCAGCACTAGTTTGGTTACGTCAGCCATCGCACTAATCTCATGTTAACTAAAGTAACAGCGTCGCACAATGACGTCAAACGGAGGAGAAACGGGCGCACAGTGTGACGTAACAAGCCCAAAACTCACATCTCCCTGTCTACACATGAACATCTTAAACTGAGTTTCTGAAAATCTTCACCCTTGAAGGAGTTTTACAAAAGGTGCGTTTTCAGTGACCTAAAACAATGTTTGCGTACGAAAGGCCAAAACAACGAAAAATCTCTGTTTTCAAAAATCCCCGCCTACGTGTGGACTCAGGAGGTCAAGTTTCAGGGGGTTAAACAGTAAACGTGCAGGCTTGGAGTAACTAAAGACATCAAATTACATACAAAGGGGCTCAAAACAGTGCTATAAATTTTCCCACAGCCCTTAATTGCACATTAACGTGTTCTTTTAGGAGGAATTAACTGTTCCTGACTGACCAGGCAAAGGCACACAGACCTCATTAAAAGAAAAAAAACGACCGGGGGAAGGAGGAAGTGAGAAGAAAACAAGGGAGACAGTTTAACAAGAGAGACAGGAGACACACAGGGTGTGGTGGCTGTGTAAATCTGTGCACAGTTTATCATCAAGTTTAACACAAAACAAGGAGAATCTCAGGAGAAGTTCGAGGACGGCTTTATTTTTCAGACAAATAACGAGCCTTGTGATGAATATATCACTACATCGAGTTTACTCTTCACTTTTTGTAAAGCACCACACTCTATATACTTCAACTAATGCTCCTATAAAAACCAAACCCTCCCTCTCCATCATTAAACTGCTGCAAAACACAAACACACTAATCACTGCCTGACACTGAAACTTGCTTTAACAATCAGATGGAAAAATACTGAGCAATGAAACAAAAAGCCAACAGGACTTCAGCTGCAGCTTGACCTCGATCGTCCGTTTTCGCCTCGATAAATGACAGCTTCTTGTTGGTTTTTTCTGGTGCAGAGAAACGTCTTCTTTTCCCATGTCACTCTGCATCCTCCATGATCAGGTGACTCTTGTGACATTCTTAAACACTCCTTTTCTCCACAGGTGAGGTACGTTTAAAAAAACAGTTCTGGTGCATTTAAGTTCACGTGATTCTGAGCAGCGGAGATGTACGGGGAAGAGCGCAGTCTCTTTACTCAGCAGCTGCAAAGAAAAGAAAACAGACGTCGGAGTTGTAAATAAATAAAGACAGTTAAGAGTTTTAGAAGTTGCACAGGATAACTTTGAACATGTTTGATGTTGAATGAGTTTAATAGAACAACCCCGTGCACAGCCTAAACACATTCTCAGGTGCGCACGGTTGCAGGAACATACCACTGTTAGCTCACAAAAAATATAGTAACGTTATTTTTCAGGGTGCCATGAACTTTTGATTTGATTTTTCGAGTTTATTGAACATTTAACAAATGTGACAAGCCAGCAAACAACTTGATTTTAATGGCGTAAAAAATGCAAAGGTAGGGAGTGGAGTTGAACAGAGAAACGACATCCTGTATGGAGGTACTCTGCAACATTTCCGTGCCCAGAATTGACCAATTTTCACAAAGAAAACACCGTAAAAAAAAGAAGATCTAAAGGATTCTGAACACATTTGACAAAAACACACCTGCTCTCAAAGTGGCACTTCGTTTAGTGAGATGAGGTCATCTGTATATGCTGATAACTGTGTCAACAAATACAACCAAACACAAAGTTACTGCCATCATTTGGTCTTGTCTAGTTTTGTATTTTGTTTTTTTTCAGAGTTTAGATTTCCTTTCCTGTTTTATTTTGTCTCATTCTTTCCTCGTGTCGCTTGTTTCCCTTGTGTGCTTCTTTATTTTAATGTTTCCTAGTTAAGCCTGTAGTGCTTCCTGTTTTATTTTGTAGTTCTTGTCCTCATGTTTCACTACGTCCTGTGTTTATCATTACTGTTACAGTAAGTTCTCTGTGTGTCTTTAGTGCTTCCTGTTTTATTTTGTAGTTCTTGTCCCCATGTGTGTCTTGTCTTCTCTTACTTCCTCTCTTTTCCCTCCATTATGATCGCCCTGATTGTCTTCACCTGTTTCGTTAGTCTCCCCTGTGCCTGATTACCTCAGTGTCTATTTAGTTTCAGTCTACCTTCCCGCTGCTTGTCAGTTCATACGGCCAGTTCATTTGGCAAAAGCAAGGAGTGTTGCTCTCTTCATCACCCACTGTTGTATAGGTGAAGCCGACAGCAAGATATATCTCGCCATCTTTTCTTGTCTTTGTTTTAGTAGTTGTGATGTCTGGTGTACATTGATTGACCCTTTAATTTTTAAATTGTCAAAAAGTTGTGAAATGTTCTCATTAATTTTCCCAAGAAACCAACCAACGTATGACAAAATAACTTCTAATTTAAAAACCTTTCCATTTACAACTTAAATAAAGCAGCAAATGCTCACATGAAGACACTGGGACCAAACAAAGGTCGGTATTTTTGCTTGAAAGTTGAGACAAACAATTTCATGACCACCAAAATACACAAATTAATGTCTTTCAATCGATAATATATCGTTGGAGCTCTGATCCATTCTGTCCCATTTCTAAGTTGCAGTGGTTATCCAACACGTTTTTAAATTTAACATGCATTAAAGAAAATGCATCTCCCAGAAAAGAAAGGCGAGCCATTCGTAAACATACAAATTGCACAGGGGGCTGCATTTGGATTTTTGGCCTGAAACTGGATCTGTGTAAAATGTCTTCTAACATGTCAGTGAAGGTTAGCCTTCGGAGACCACTCCTCTGTGGTTTGTTTCTATAGTAAGTCTTCACAGCAGCTGGAAACATCCCTCCCTGTGACACTGTAATGATAGGTTCCCCAGCTTCATGCTAATGGGCAACAAAGTAAGACGTGTTTTTTTTTAATGGTTCTGAATCACAAACAACATGTCAACATGGAACTATTTGGAGATTGCTGTTTAAATGACATGAAAGCTGAACCTTGCAGGAGAAGCTCTTTAGCTTGGCTGTAGTTCTCCTTCTTATAAGACAAAACTACGCTTTTTGTTGTTTTTATTTCATGTATATAATTATGAATGTTGACTTTTAAAGAAAATAGCACTCAGCTTCTGTTTCAAACCCAAGATGTGGGGGTGGTGTGTTTTTTGTGTGTGCATGGGTGCATGCTACACCTATGCATGTGTGTGCATCTGTGTGTGTGTGTGTGTATAAATCAGCTCTCACCTCCTCCATCACTTCCAGTGGTTTATGGGGAGCCCAGCAGGGAGCCACATCAGCCTCCCCTTTGATGGTGACACACATGATTCATGGTTTTTAGAGACCGTTTGTTTTCATTACGCCTCCTCGTCAGCTCGCTGAAGCTGCATCACGGTTTCGTGCAAGGCAAGCACATTCGGGCCAGAAGGAGAGGAAAGAATTTCAAGAGGAGGAGAGTTTTTTTGGCCTCAGAAGAAACAAAGGGGCTTGGTTTGGGTATAAAGAGGAGAAACATAAGTCGGGATGACTGCTGCCCACCGCTACTTTTTCCACCGTTGCTCGGGTTCAGAGGTGGTCAGGGATTCATAATATGTCAGAGTCTCGGAAAAAGTCGAAGTAGAAGGGTGACGGAAAAGTCAAAGGTCCCAACTCTCTTGAAACTTGTGATTTCTCTTTGCAGTTCCTCCAGTCGCTCATCTGCAGTCTCAAGTTGTTGCTGTTTCAATATTAAAATAAAACACTTGCTAGCCTACTACAGAGACACAAAGATAAAATAGATTTGATTTTGGCTCGATGCAAGCATGACTACAAAAGCAATGATGGTGGTGTTTCAGATGGGAGAGAAGGTGATGGCATTGAGGATGAGGATGAAACCAGAGGTCAAGCCACAGAACCTGAGAGCATGTAGGGATGGGGGAGTCCAACAGAAGGAGCTGAGCTGAGTCCAAGACCAACAAGTTGTTGAATTGAAGTAATGATGTGTAGATAGATCTGATACAAAGGTTTACAACACTGAAAATTCAGTTTTCACAAAGGGGTAACATCTCAACATGAGTCTCCCAACAAGCATCAGATTGCCTTTCCTTCATCAGTGAGGCAAAAAGATGATCTAACTTGAGGCATTAAATTGTGTCATTTTCCTATTGAGCAGCCATAGTTCAGACTTCCCCTTCGCTCTGAATCAAGTAATAATATTTTCCAGTCATGAGGAATTCATCAGAAGACAAACCTCTCTTCAGGTCGGGGCTACCGACCGGCAGACATGCTTGACCAGGCGCCCTCCATCCTCCAAACAGAGAAGGCATAGCTGAGTCTCTCATGGGCCAGGTAGTTACATCCAGCCATCTTAGAGTCCATCTCATCGCTCTGCAGAACCTGATACAGAAAGTCAATGTAGCGTGATGCCAGCTTCAGGGTCTGGATCTTGCTAAGTTTGTCAGATGGGAGCGTTGGGATTATCTTGCGCAATGAGGCGAAGGCGTCATTTAGGGATTGTGTCCGCTGGCGCTCCCTGATGTTGGCGATCACACGCTGGCCGTGTGGATCCTCAAGAGCTGAGAGACTTCCAGGACTTGGACCAGGGACAGGAGAAAGGGACTGGCTCGAGGAAGGCGACCGATGTTGAGGACTCTCCTTGATTCTTTTGGGTCCAGATTGGGTGTAGATGTGGATGTCGTCCCCTGGTTTGACCTTGCCATCTGCTGAAGTTGTGGGAGTTATTGTGGTAACGTGGTCGACCATATGTGAGTCTGTCTGCCGTTTACGTCCATTAACGCCTGGTGTGGGTACAACAACATGACAGGCGTTGGAAGGTGGTTTTACCATGTTCTCCTTATTACAAACCACCCCTCCCTCAGGTTGATCATCATTGGAGGGCTCCTCCTCTCTCATGCTTGGTCACGTTATTCTTCTTTCCTCTTTTTACTCTCCGTGACTTTACTCCTTAGAATATCTCTTGTGCTTTTCTCTTTCCTTCAATGTCCCTCTCCCCTCCTCCTCTGCTTCAGTTTGCCTCTGTTCTGTTCGTCTTTAGAAACTCCCTGTTGTTGCCGTGTTGTTGTTGTTCTTCTTCTTCAGCAGTTATCAGCTTGACACTTTGTCACATCCCAACATAGCAAGCCAACGCAGGTGACATATGAGCGTTCAGTTTTGGACTGCCACAGTGATTCTCCATCCACACGCGAGGAAAACTGCCAATGATCTCATTTCACTCTCTGTAAAATGCATCAGGAATCCGTGCTGCTCTTATGTCCTTCTCCTATAGCTGTCTGTGAGACAACAGCAACATGAATCTGACTTCTTAAAGGGAGGGGACCATGAAACTTTCAGCTGCCCACCCATCTGACTCACCGATTGGTCTGGAGAACTTTTTTTTGGACAGCTGAGCTTAAAACAACAGGAAGAACGAATCTTAAGCGATTGGTCCGATCAAAGGGACGAGGCGGAGACAAAGGTGCGTCGTACAGCCAACCAAATTGGAGCGTTGTGACGTTTGCTTCTTGTCATAGAAGTTGCCCAAGTTTATAGGTTCCAGATTTCCTTCAAAGCACGACGCTACCATCCCCCCTCTGGCTGCCTGGTTCTCTGCCTCCCCCCCCCACCTCTGCCTCCCATCTCAGAACCAACCTCAGTTGCTTTCAATATGGTTCAGAGAATGGAGAAAAAAAACCTTAAAGAAGCTCCACAAATGTTTTTGTTTCTTTGAAAATTGGACATAGTTCATCTGCGTTTACCACATGATAGTTATGTATATGAAGTGCCAATAAATGTGATGTGATCTTTTTTTGAAACATCCCATCCAGCCAAAGGTTGAAATGGTTAGAGGCTAAGGTGATTACTCTTTGATTTTTCATTTTCATGCGGCCCACGATTATGATCATATAATGATACATCGCCGTGTTTGATTAAGGAGCATTTTGTTTACTTCAGTTAAAGAGTCAGGCTTCATCTCTTAATTTCTTTTCATTGTTGTCCAACATTTTCTGTCTTTACTTCTTCTTCTATCCTGCTGTCAACTTCTTCTTTGGCCAATTTACTTCTGTTCAAGTTACCCTCATACATGTCACATAACCGTTAACGTCAGGAGTCAAGAATTGGTGCAGCAGTGGGTTAAATTGGCAAAGAAATCTGTTTAAAGCGCAATATTTCTTTAATTCAAATTTAGATATTTAGCACCACCATTGAAAAATGGTTTCACGAGTCAGGGCTATGATATTTTGCCATATTGATCTTTCCGTCCAATCCTTACTCTTAAGTAAATTTGCCAAACATTTGAACAAAGTTTGCATGTTTAATTAAAAAAACAAGTTTCTTCTTGTTTTCCAAACAGCAGAGACAGTGTTTTCTTTTGTTCCTTCCAGAGACTTGGCTGCGGTTTGTGAGGATAGACCTGAAGGGAGGGGAATCTGGCCCTGAGTCAGCACTGCAGCCCCGAGGTTTAATCACAGTATTAAGGAAAGAATGAGTCCTGTGGATCAGAGGAGAGGATTGTGGGAACTTTTTGTTGCTTTCCTCCACTGAGCTAGCATCTACAACAAACCTTGGTCCAGGTTCAATGTGGACCCTACTCTCCAAACTGCTGGAGTGAGCCTCCGGCATGGCCCACAGCCACACCCCCACATGAGTCTTTTGTTAGTGTTATGTTTTTTGTATAGAGACACAGTTAAGACTCAGAACTTGGAAATCTCTCCACTGAGTCAACCCAAAGATTGCTCAAGTCCACAACAAGAAGAAAACACTCTATTGTTTGACCATTGATAATACCATTCCTCTTGTGTGTACTCCATGGCAGTTCATGTTTTTGTTGCCACAACAAAACTTGCAGTAGTATGTGTACTATTTACACATACATGAAAGAAGCCTGACGTGACCCATTGTTGGATTTCAAGTACAGTATCTAGATTGGCCTGGTTGATGTTTCAGAGGCCTCTCCAACATGCTGTGTTTGGTGAACTGTATTTGCTTTTAGGAACAACAGGGTACCTTCAGCCACTGGAAACCCAAACCAGAACACATCAGTCTTTAAACTATTTGTAATATATAGAGAATGTATTAAATATTGACGTACCGTACGGCTCCACTGCTTCAGGCAAGGATGATAGGGGTCGTGCCGGAGTACTCAACTCGCTGCTTGAGGGGATGGTTCAAATTTTCTCCTGGACCTCTCAACCCACCCTGTTTTCCATTGTAGGTTACGCAATAGGTGACATAGCCTCAATGAATACACCTGCATGGATAAATGTCCGGGCGGTCCCTGAACTAATTTGCATAGAATAGAGCTCTGGTCTATTCTTGTCCGCGCCGGGGCCCCTCTCCAAACTTGCCGCAACGATCCCAATATGAACTGCGCGAATGCCTCTCCGGCTCTCCATAGGAAATGAATAGAACGCGTTGAGACACCATCCGTCGTCGGAACCAGTGGAGCCATACGGTAAGGCTATAATCAAAACTGATGAGTTACAAAAACAACCCCCCCCCCCCCCATATAGTTGGAACCTATAAATAATGTTTTTGTCTTAAATATATTCATTTTAGGCTTTTGCCTTTATTAAGTTAGGACAGAGTGGGAAATCGGGGAGAGAGAGTGGGGATGACATGCCACAGGTTGGACTTGAGCCCGGGTCAACTGCTTGAAGAAACATAGGGTGCAACCTACCCGCTTGGCCATCAGCACCCAGATTCATTATGTTTAACCAGGCTGTCAATATATTTTTCTCTGCTGTAAAAATATATGTTTTAATATAGGACCTAATGGGTATTTCTTAGCTTATGCAACCAGCCTCAAGTGGACACTTGAGGAACTGCAGTTTGGGGAACTTCCGCATTGGCTTACATTTTCAACATCAGAGGTTTCTGCTTGTAATGTAGTGTTGTCTACAAGACCTGCAGAATGAGATCAAAAAACGGCATTGGCTGTATTATAAATAAAGGTTGTTTATGGTAGACATAGTAAGCAATGAAGCAAAAAAAACATTGCTTTGCCTTTCCTCCAGACTCAAGAGAAAGCTATTATTTATCATCTTTCATTTGATCCATTATTGATATCAAACAACATTTAATGGAGCTAATGTTTGACACATCTTTTTAAGAGACGTGCAGTTTCTCAAACTTCACCAGACAAATCAAGGAATGAAGTCTCACAGTGATCACTTTAATACCAACACAATCAGTCTGGATTTGAATGACTCGAAATATTTACTTCACAAAGCCGGAGTTAAAGTAACATCCTGCTCTCCTACAATGCTCTGAGTTGTTTGTTTTAATGAGTTTCCATAAATACTCCTGTGGACAGACCGCTGCCAATCGGACGATCCCTTTTCATCTTTCTCTCTTCAAACATCATCAGTAAGTGCGTCCTCTCAGTGGGCGATGGTACACCTGTGATCGATCACAATTATTTACATATCACAGCTCTCATGAAAGTGCTCCTGCCTGCTAAAAATAAATACCTCTGAGCTACGGGAGTGGTGATTGAAAATGGATATCAGGCTTTGACATAAACACTCATATATCGGGGCAGGGGGAGCAGGGAGGAGCGGGCCGCGCTCACAATGCTTGGTGTTGTATGGGAAGGCCCCCCGGAGGCTGACTGCGTCTGGAAAAAGAGGAAAGAACACCGGACCCGCTCTGTTTGAACTGCATGCTCAAATGAGGACTTAGCATAAATATTTCCACCAGAAGAAATGGGAGAATGTTATCACATGTGGAGCTTATGTATACACACACACACGGCACACACACACACACATACACACACACACACACACACACACATGCTTGGACATTCATGGGTTCACAATGTGGCATGCATTTATGCTGAAACACAAATAAAGAGGATACACTTTACAAACAAGTCAGTTAGAGGAGATCAGGTATAGAGTACCGCACCGCAGTGATATTTTGTGAAGCTTATTTTCCATACAATGGCAATGATTGTCCTCTATATGATTTTTTTTTTTTTTAAACGTGTCCCCCCCCCAAAACCACATATCATTCACATTTTGAACTGTTAGTATTTGTTTCAGGGCTTTGATTGGATAAACTAAGGTATATTTCTGTAAATATCCCAGTATTATTTAAATAAGGAAAACTATCCTTTGCTGGTTGTTTGTCTTTATATGTCAGCCCTGTCATTGAATGGCGAACAGGATGTACCCCGCCTCGCGCCCAATGACAGCTGGGATTGGCTCCAGCTACTCACAACCCGGAACAGGAAAAGCGGTAAAGATAATGTATGGATGGATGGAAAATATTTGTTTGTGATTTTGATATTGGCTTGTGCAGGGACTCCCTAAATGTTTGTGTGAATGGGTATAGTTTTGTTCTCATACCAGTGTGCCCAGTGATTGTCAACGTCAAGTTGTTACCCCTATCAGATTATCGTCCAGAAAAAACTCAGCACTTTATAGAACTTGTAACTAAATGTTTAACTGAATTAGCCTTTTAGCTAACTCAGGATTCATTTGCATCTTTTTAAAAGTTTTAACCACCAGTCATGTCTGCACTTTCAAGCAGCACTATAACAGTTTTTTTTACCACTCCAGGGAACTTTTTAACAAACAGTGACATTTTTATTTTTCGTGTTTGTATTCCATCAGGTTGTGTTGCACTGTCCTATGTCTTCTTATCTGTTGTGAGCTTTTTGTCCACTGCTGTAAATCAAATTTCCCTTCCATGGACAATAAAGAACTGAACTGAACTGAACTGAACCACAGTGGTTTGTGTTTGAAGTTTGCTCAAAGATTTGTAACAAACCTCTGAGAATATACTGACTAATCATGCTGATAGAGCTATACAGAACTTATGCACCCATTTGAAGTGCCTGAATATAATATACCTAAATGTGAGATCTTTAAATTGGAATTGTTCTGTGCAAAATTCCCCTCTACCATAAATCAGTGAAAGATTTTAGCGCCACCCAGTGGTTGATGTGTACACAACCTATAGGGAGAATTGATTCAGTATTTAAAGGCGTATAACTTTTCCTATTGTTTAAAGTAAGCACTCAGTAGTGCTTCCACAATCTTTGCTGATGTGTACAACTTCATTCTGTCAACACCCTCGATCAGCGCTGAGTCTCACACTGAAGGACTTCAGCCAAAATTGTAGTCTCTGTAGTCTCTCAAGTCTTGATGAAGGAGTAATAAGATCGTTGCATTGGCCGGAAGTCGGACCCCGGCCTCCTGAACCAAAAAAAACATCAATGCTCTGAGCACAATCAAATCACATTTTGATTGCTGCTGCTCAAAGGATGATATCGAACGCTTCACCACGAGTAAGCAACAAAATTGAGCTACCATTAAAGGAAGTGAGCTTTTTAGTATTTGTTGATGATCTTGATGTACACAAGGTGGCGTCAGAGGCGACACCTGATGCCTCAATGTAGTCTTATTCCATGTGTTTATGATGACTTGTTTAATATGATCATGTAAACACAAAGCTGTATGCTCCTCTGATTCAAGATTATTCTCATCGTGTGTACAACATATTAAGAATGGAAACTGTAGAGTTCAAAAACTTCAACCTTGAGAAAGATTTAAGAACTGAACTGAAGAAATACCTGACGGGCCACCAGTGTGCTATGAAGACAAATAAATTGCTGTACTTTTAGGAAAATCTCAGTTGAATTAATTTCACTGGTTGAATATGATCTTTGATAAAAACCTAAAGACTAATCATTCCTTTAATCGGTGCTCTCATAACAATTGTCACAGCAGTCATAAAACAAATATGAAAGTAATCCTCTCCGCTCTGTTGCTGCTGTGCCCTCGTTTTTCTTTCAGTGTGGATGATCTGCTGTGTGAAATGTTGTGTATTAATATGACCTGAAACAAACAGAAAGAATAGAGATTAAATACATGTGAGCCCCTGTGGAATGAAAAACCCTGCAACACCAAATGCAGTAAAGCCCCATCTGTAACCGTCTCTCTTCGCTTACCCCGATGACAGTGAAACCACGTAGGCATGCCAAAAACCGAGGTGTGATTCTAGATGCTGATCTCGACTTTCAAAAGTATGTAGCAAATATCTCCAAGACAGCATTTTACCATCTCAGAAACCTATCCAAAGTTCGATGTTTCTTGTCACAGTCAGACTCTGAAAAGCTGGTTCACGCTGTCACCTCCAGTAGACTTCTCTACTGCAGTGGAGTTACAAAACAAGTACTACATAAACTCCAGGTTATGTGCTGCTGCCAGAGTTCAAACTGAAACCAAGAAGTCAGATCACAGCATTGTCATTTTAACCACTCTTCACTGGCTGCCAGTAAAGCAAAGAATTGATTTTAAAATCACTCAATCAATCTTCATTTGTATAGCGCCAATTCATAACAAATGTTATCTCGAGACGCTTTACAAAAAGCAGGTAAAAGACCTTACTCATTGCTATATTACAAAGACCCAACGTTAATCCATCATGAGCTGTAGGCAACATTTAGCAAAGTTACAGTGGCAAGAAAAAACCTCCTTTGAAGAGGCAGAAATCTTGGACAATACCCAGACTCATGATGATAGGCCATCTGCTGAGACTGAAAAATGGGATAGAGGGAGAGGGGATAAGATGCAGGAAGAAGGATAGGGAAAAACAGGGAGGCGTCAAGGCAGGCCGTCCACCAACAATCCCGAGGAACCTACGAGACATGAGAGCTCAGGAGCTCCCAGGACAAGATGTGGTTAGTCAGTGTTTTTTTAAATCTATGAACCGCTTAGCTCCCTCCATATGTTGTTGACATGCTGACTGAGTACACACCAGACAGGTCCCTCAGATCGTCAAATAAAGGTCTTCTCATCATATGGAAAATTAATTCCAGATCAGCTCATGGTGCTTTTAGCTGTACCACATGAACTCAGGTCTGCTACAGTGCAACTGTGTCTTCTCTCAAAAGCAGAATTAAAACAAGCACAAGCTTTTGGCTAAATAATTCGAATCCCCGTCTGACAGGAGCCTCTCTGTGTGGAGTTTGCATGTTTCACCCTGTGCATGTGTGGGTTCTCTCCGGGTACTCCGGCTTCCTCCCACAGTCCAAAGACATGCTCGTTAGGTTCATTGGTGACTCTACCCGTAGGAGTGAATGTGAGTGTGGCTGGCTGTGTGTCTCTATATGTCAGCCCTGTGATTGACTGGTGAACAGTCCAGGGTGTAACCCTGCCTTTCGCCCAATGACAGCTGGGATCGGCTCCAGCACCCCGACGACCCGTAATGGGAATGGATGTTGTCCACTTTTATTTTTAAGTACATCAAGTCTTTGCTCGTCAAATAAAATGTGCTATATAAAATAAACTTGACTAGACTTCAGATACACATCACACAGTAAGTACGCACCTTTGTGACATTGAACACTTTGACTTCACTGGCACACTTTATAGTCCACCTTACAGTTAAAGTACGCCTGTGTGTCAGGTAATCACAGTTCTCTGTACATGGTCTCTATTTGAGGAACTGAACTCATGCGTCGACATCCTCACGAGGTCCTGAGTGTTTTGTTTTTGACAGACAAAGACTAAGGATAAAGTACCTACATTTATCGGGTATTATGGAAACAGTTGGAGTCACAACTTTCAAACAGTTCGGCTTCTAATTTTAGAGAACATTTCTCACTTTCACAGAAATGTTGCACTTTCGTCTTTTTCTGAACTTTTCACGAGTTGTTGATCGTGATAACTCAGCGGAAACTTCTCATTTATGTTCCCTGTGGGTTTTAATATTATAAAAACATAGAAGACGACAACAAGAAAGGAGGTGAAAGTGTTTCCCCTTGAGGTGTTTATAGTCAACAGGCTGCGTCACAACACATGATTGTACTGTGTGTACAGTAGCAGGCTCCTCCATTTACTCTACATCTACGCAATAAACAGTAACAGTGATGCTGCTGGATCAAATCAAAACGTCTCAGATGCTTGTCTTGTTCCACTCTCGTAACTAAAATCAGGTGTTATCTTCTGCAATTAGAGCAGAGAGAAACATCGATTGATATTTTATTTGGTTGTCAGGAAAGCACATCAAAAAATGTTTCAAGTGCCCGCTTGTTCGAAAGGTTTAATCTCGATAAAAATATTCTGAATTTGGATATCCACTCTTTTTCTACAGAAGTTCACTCATCTTCAATTTCACTTTAATCCTGGTGTTTTAAAGAAAAACTGGATAGGATCACCCTGATCCAGGTCCAGGCTGTTAAGGATTACCAGTGCTTTGTGCTACTTTGTCCACAGGGGGCGCCAAAATGCACACAAACAGAAAGATCCTCACAGCTGCTTTAACTTAGATTCTTAATGTTTGAGAATGGTGCTTTTTGATGAATAGTGGTGAATTAATGAGGAAAAGTCATTTATTGTTTTACATTTTATTTGTCAGTGTGCAGATGCTACACAAGATAACCTTGCCTTACCTGATTGAACTTCTTTATGTTTCCTCTAGTGAAAGCACTGAGGTCAACCATCATCGTCATCAGCTGCTCCTGGATGTGCCTAAGGGCGCACTCACACTGGGCCCAGTTGCCCCTCCCCATTCCTCCGCTGACCTCCACTCACACTGCTCCAGGACTAACCCGGGCCTGAGCACGGTTACCTCTTGTTCATAACTTGGTTACACAAAAGCATTGCTTAAAGTTTTTTTAAAAGGACGTGCAGTCAAGTCTGTGTCAGCACGTCCAAAGTCCACACAGCTGGGTCTTAGGGGTCAAAGTGCTTGGACACGGTACGGATTGCCTTATGTGAGTGCGCCCTAAAAGCTTTGCAGTCGCTTTTTCTAACCAGTGGAACAGCTTATCACTTCATATACGACCTGGCCTCACTTTTGAATGCTTTAAATCCTCTTTGAAGATCGATCTCTTCTCTTTGGCGTTCTTTTTGAGATGAGAACATTATTAACCAACAGATTAAACTATTATCGTGACGTATTTTGTTTTCTTGTTTTACCTTTTAACTCAGTAAATCATTTTGGTAAACCTCGGTTGTTTTCAAATTTGCTATATAAATAAACTGGCCTTGATTTGACTTGTACGGAAGCCCTAAGCAGACATACATACATACATCTCTTTTACTCAGTTTCCCTGGGATAATAAATGCAATTCTTGTGTTTTTTTTAGATCTAAACTCAATTTTCTTGAAATGAATCAACCCTGAACAACAAAATGATCAACATTAGACTTTGCATAGAGTTTTTTTGCTCTGTAGTTTCCAAGGAAAGACTACTCCTGACATTTAACTCTTTCACACATTTCCAAAATGAGTTCACATGTTTCATATTTGGACAGTCAACAGCAGCCCTTATGCTGGTTTGTGTTCCTGCAGCACAGACAGCAGGGCCTCTTGGATAGGAATGCTGCCCTGCACACATTTGTAACTGCACCTCCGGCAATTCTGATAAATAGTTAAGAGGTGCAGACTTCCTTGTTTGCTTTGCATTCTGCCTGTCGTTACCTGTTGTCACTGCAGACTCCTCTGTTGTCTCAGTGCGGTCAGGAGGAAGAGACAGAGAGAAGAAACAACAGACAAAAAGTGGTGGTGAAGTAGGATAAAAAGGAGGTTTTGACTAAAAGAGTTATACGAGAAGAGAACTGATCAATTAAAGGAAGCTTCATCAGCTCCCATCATGTCTTCTTCCAAGCCGGAGGAGCAGTTGGCCTACGAGCTGAGCTGCCCCATCTGCCTCCAGCTCTACTCAGATCCGGTGGTTCTCCCCTGTGGCCATAACTACTGTCGAGTCTGTATCACGATGACAGCAGACACTGCTGTCAAAACACTTCCACGTTGCCCGGAGTGCCGTGTGGAATTTCTGAGCGTGAATACACTGCAGAAGAACTTTAAACTCTGCAGCATCATCGAGGGTTACCAAGCCACTGCTTCACTCCTGAGCAGGCAGCCTGAGACCGAGACTGAGAGGATGGAGGTTTTCTGCGACCACTGCATCGACGAGCAGTCACTGGCTGTGAAGACCTGTCTGAAGTGTGAGGTGTCGCTGTGTTCAAGGCATCTCCAGAGACACCAGGAGAAGGAGTCGTTCAGGGGTCACACTGTGGTGGAGCCCATGGGTGAGCTGGGGATGAGGGGCTGTGGAATCCACAAGCGTCCCTTTGAGTACTTCTGCTCCAGTGATATGGCCTTGCTGTGCGCCACATGCTTCACAGAGGGCTTTCATCAGACACACGACATTCTTACCTTCAGTGTAGCCGAAGAGGAGATGAGACGAGCGCTAGAGAGCCGCAGCAAGGTACCTCACATTAATGACAAAGACATTCTTCATACTGTGGTCTTGTAGCAGTAGCCTACAGCTTCTTACGTATGTTAACATAGAATTACGTTTCTAAATAACACAGAGGACAGTGTTTTATTAATCAGATGAATGGTTTGTTTTCAGTCATACAATTCTCAATACCATCTAGGTGGTTTCTGGGGGGAGGACAGAATGTAGAAACACCTTAAACCTGCAGTTTTCCTAATGGCATGCAGGGGGCGACTCCACTGGTTGCAACATTAGTCAAACTGTGTGGAAGTGTGTGGGAAAATAAGCAAACTTCTCACTTGATCTATAATTTGTCCTGATGTTTGTGATCCTAATCGCTTTACTTTCATGTTTTCATCAGTACAGAACGATCTTCATCTTGTATGATAAGTACATTAAGGTCCCATTTAGTGTAATGACAGCATGTAGAGCAGGCTATGTTTTAGTGTGACTTGCGTCTGAATATAAAGGCTTTACTAAAGGAACCAGAGAACATGTATACAGGTATTTTCTTAGAACACTCTGAGAAGTTTGACATTTCAGCCCCGAGCCTGTTGGAGCTGCTCTGACTTAGTCTTCCTTTTGCCTTTGTTTTTTTGCTAACCAAAATGATTTACAGGCGTTACAGATCACTGTACGCCAAAACAACCCGTCATAAGAACAGTTTCTTCCCCCAGGCTGTCACTCTGATGAACGCTAAGCAGTTAGAGAGTGTCAGACCTGCTGCTGTGAAATAACCCTGGAACAAAACTGTCACTGTGAATGTACATATATGCAAATATATAGTATCTTTATTTTATTTAAATTACCATCTGCACACACTCTTTAATGTAAATACTGTAAAAAATATCTACCTCATGTTTACTTCAGCATTTTTGTTGCACTACTCACCACTGCACTATTTTCTTATTTAGTCTTGTACATATTAGTCTTTAATTATTTGTTTATTTTTTTTTTTAGCTTATTGTTGATATTTAATGTTTTACCTTTGTACAAAGAGAGCACAGTCAACCGAAGTTAAATTCCTTGTGTGTTAAACATACCTGGCCAATAAATCTGATTCTGATTCTGATTCTGATATCACAGCAACCATAAACTAATGATGTACCATGCTAGCCAAGCTAGCAGTAGTCTTAGCTCTCCCTCCTCTCAAGATCCCATGTGTAGTCCACACACAGTATGGTCCATTCTGCCTCCAAAAAACAAACATGGCAGCAGCCAAACTCCAGGTTTCAGGACATTTTTTTAGAAAACCAGTGGTCGACACCATGGTGGCTAAATCGTCCAATTCTAGTCTATGAATTTGAAGCCCATGGAAAATAATGTTGAAAGTTTTCTTGGGTTTAAACCCTATTGAACCTAATTAAGTTTCCTTTTAGGATACGATTGTTTTTGCATTAAATTCAGAAAACAGACGTGTAAACAGACTGAGCTCTTTAGAGAGTGTTTGTTTGTTTGATTGTTTTGTAATGGTGACTAGGCCTTACGTTGTGGAATCATTCATGGAAACGTGGCATTGGAGTTTTGAAAGTGGCCTGAGGCAAATGGCGCATTGCCATGATGCTTTAGAACAATTAAGTAATAAGAATATCAACGTTTCTGCTCGATGAGAAGGCATAACGACTTAATGAATGGGCAAAAGGGAGTTTTCTGTTTTGTCCCAGGTGACAGATTCACATAATGACATAACACAAGTTCCTTCTGAACACCCTGTTACCAGAAATAACCACCCAGTCCTTCCAGATTTTCTTCTTACTGGTGAACAGACAGATGTCATATGTGTTACATGTTTGTTTGCAGGTGGTTTCCAGTCGGCTGCAGATGACAGAGAGTCTCCTACAGAAGACGACAGAGGAGCAGGGAGCCTCTGAAGCTGTCGGAGACAAACTGGTGAACAAGGCCGTCACAGTGATCGAGAGTATCGCTGCACTAGTGGACAGGTAATACTGCACTCAGACCATTTGTACAGGTACACTGGTGAACAGAAACACGTAGTTCCTACTGTTTTTCTCAGTCTTACTGTGAGCAGTGTCAGATTGTTTGTTTGCATTGCTTTCTGTGTCCTCATCTTGCTGTTCGGATCATGCAGGGGCTAGTCGGACAAAGTAAAGGTGATGCCACAAACATTTACAAACCATTCCAGATTAAACTTGATTGTAATCAGGACCTGCTGCTTGTTCAATAAATCAAATCTGACCACACCTCAAACCACACCTCTATTGTCCTGATGAAGCAGATTAGCAGAGATTGGAATATTATTTAACAATGTTAAAATATATATATATAAATAGTATAATGCTTGAAGTCATGTTTCAGAGGCTTCAAGTGGAAGTCCACGGGAACTTCTTCCCTTCTTTGTGTGGATAATAACACTAAAAAAACACACAACATCAATTCATTTGAAGCAACATCCTAAAACAACAGAGTGAACGATAAGATATGTACACGTGCATGAGTCGATACAAATGATAACATAAACCAGAGATGGTTTTTTTCTCTATAGAGAACAAACGTAATGAAGTATTTTTGTAGGCCAACCCGGAAGTAGCATCGCCATGGGGTCTATTGAGAATTCGCCTATGGGATTTTTGCATTGGATTTTGGATCATTGCAGAAAATAAGCTCTGTGGCAAACACACGTTTCTGATGCGTAGACGTTTTGTTCAGCAGGATCATCTTTACAAATGAACCCCACTTTTATGAAGTTTGAAGCGTTAATGCAGCCGACAGAAGTAAAAAGCTAACGTTACGCTACAAGCGAACTACACCCCAGTCGGATGATTTTGACATCACTACCGTTATGCTTCATCGATCTAATCAGCGGTTTTAACAAGCTAGCGAAACCGTAGGTTAATAAGTTGTTTATGAACCTAATATTTGCAAGAGCACTAAAAAACATGACTAGAGGCTGTAAGGCGGACTAGTGAGAGAGTTCGTGATGACGTTTAATGTCCCCGACAACCACTGTAGTCTCATTTAGCCACTTGTTAGTAACCGCCGTTTTAAGGACGCGTAAAAACTTCAATATTCACAAGTGGGGGTATTACCTAACGTAGTTTATCTCATCTAACAAAACGCCCAACATCTCTTAAGCTTGAGTTAACCACAGACCTTATTTCAGGCGTCTAACCACAAACCCATTCAAATTTGCCATTGACTTTTAGAGGATAGACCCCACGGCGCTTAAATGGTAACTCACTTCCGGGTTTTAGGAGTCGCCCTATAGCGAATCAAATATCAAACAAACTTATTTATTAATACAATGAAGAGCTTCCCCCCCTCCCTCCCCTCTAAGCTTACAGTACAAACTAGTTGAACTGGTTTATGACCTCATACAGTAGGTAGGCTACTGTGTGAAGGCAGTGACAGTGCAGTATAAAGTATTTATATCAAATTACCAACAACTTTCCGTTGTCAGGCTTGAAGAGCAGGACCGGGCAGTAGCTCTTACAAATAAAGATGCATGCCGGTACTAATTATTGAACTGAGCCTTTTATGTAACCAATCTAGTTCATCAAGATATTATTTACACGTGACCAAAATTGATGTGACTACATTGCTGTATAGATGTCTCAGACTGTAAGATATTGACAGATAATATAAGATTACATGAAAAATACCTACTTTTTAGAGGCTAGCAGCACATTCACCTATTTTTGCTAGCATGCTAACATATTCCATTTGCACTTAAAATAAAGTTGTGGCTGATTGGAGGAGGGTAGAGGTTTGCTCATAAATCAAAGCAGGCTCATGAATAAATTGAAACTTAAATGTATTGTATTGAAACTTGGTTGTGGTGCTACATGAAGAGTTAGCGGGTCTGCAGAGTTAGTTACAAATAGTTTTAGAGATGACATGTTTAGCACATTTGATGGCGATGTTCACCAAGGTTATAGAAGCATTTCACTCAAAACAACAATCATGATGGCGCTCGACAGGGACAGAAAGGTAACGTGAACAATGCAGAGGAGAAAATAGAAGTTATGATGCAGGGCTAGTCTCTGTTTACTCTTATCTCTGAATCTCTTTCTCAGCATGCTTTTCATCAGTCTGGAAAAGAACATGTTTCTGTATCTATGTTTACTGTGTGAGCACAGAACAAAACAATTCGCCCGAGTTTACTTTCTGTTTTAAATGCTGTTGTGTTGTGTTCAGGTACAGGGAGCGTCTACATGTGCTGTTGGAAGAAGAAAGAGGCCATCGTAGAAACAGCTGGCATCAGGGCATTGGTGCACTCAAGATGCAACAGCAGCAGCTGCTGGAGGCCCAGCAGAGTACCCTACAGGTCCTCAACGAGACGGACACATGCGTCTTCATACACAGGTACAACAGAAGATATGCTTACTTAACTCAAATTGATAAAATTAATACATTTCCATTTATGTCTATGATGGGATAAGATACACATTGATCCCACAATGGAGGGATTTTCTGTGTTAATAGCAGCAAAGAAACAACAAAGATAAATATAAATGCATTCAGATAGCAGGTGAAGAAACTGTTTAAAAAATATATATATTGCAAATAGTATCTATACAAAGGTTTTTTTATTTATTTGGTTTTTTTTACATATTGCTAAGTAAGACTATAACCTCATTAGAAAGATGTTTCCTGAGGTTATAAATTAAGTAAGAAGTATGGTTGCTTTCATATCAGCTTGCAAACAAAATGACTCTGCTGCCACCTGCTGGCAGGTAAAAGAATGCAGGTCATAGTCATCTGCTTTGCTTTTCAGACCTGGAGGCTACATCCACTTTTCAAATACAGTCTTTTACTGTTACACTTTGTGCAGATAAGTCTGCACACACACATTCAGAAAAAATGTTTGCATGCACTTAAGATATGCCTGTGAATTCACTCAGCCTACTTAAGTACAGACATGTGATGCTAAGTAACAAAGCAAAGCACATGGTAGCTAGTGACGTCAAAATAGATCAGCTGAATGAACTCTTGTCCTCTCTCTAGGTTCATGATGGTTGAACATAAGCTGAGAGAAGTTGTCGCAAGTACCATTCCTTCAAAGATCCCCTCAAAGGCTCCGCTCAACACCAAACGTCTCCAGGTGGGCCTCAAAACTCAAGACTTCCGCTCAGAAATGACCCACCTCGTAGAATCCCTCCACATCCTCCTTAACCCCTTGGAGCTCACTTTCAACCTCATTACTGCTCACAATAGCCTGATTGTCTCCAATGATCTGCGCACAGTGAAGTACAGCCCCACCAAGCAGCCGCATGTGGAGCACCCAGAGCGTTTTATGAGTGCACCCCAGGTCCTGTGCAGCCAGGCATTCTCAAGTGGTGAGCATGTGTGGGTGGTAGAAGTCGGTCCCAATACACAGTGGTCGCTGGGTGTGTGCTACAAGAGCATCCCTCGTCGTGGTGATCACAGTCGCCTTGGACACAACTCTGTGTCCTGGCGGCTGCAGCGGAAAAACGGAAAGCTGACGGTGTGCCAGTCCTCCTGTAATGTGGCTCTTGGAGAAATGACCAATCATCCACTGAGGATTGAGGTAGCTCTGGACTATGAGGGAGGGACAGTAATATTTCACAGCACCAACGGGCGCAGGGAGCACCTCCATACCTTCAGGACTGTGTTCAAGGAGCCGGTTTACCCAGCGTTTAGTATCCATTCCAACACACCAGAGTCCTGGATCACTCTGCAGAGTGGGATGTAAACATAACTTTGTTTGATAAATGTCATTAAAGGGATTTTGTGTGTGCCGCTAAAGCAATAAATTGGTCTCCCATTTAAGTGTTCTTTGTATTTACTACTTTCATTTATAGAAATATGTATATAAAAGTTCAGATTTATTTAAAATTCTGTAAAATAAAAAAAGAAGTGCATTCAAGTGTGGCCTTGGTGGACAGATTGACTTCCCTTCTCTTAGTTACGAGTTTGAAAAAGTAATTTTATTTTGCAGCTGTCAGTTCGTAGATTTGCTAAACTGAATACATTCTCAACTACAGGGAATCAACGCTTTACTATTGAATACTATTATATAAAAAAGTGTTTTTCTGTCTAGTATTCCTGGAAATTGATCACAGGACTGTTTACATAACCTTTAAGTCTTTTGTTTTTCCACCCCCTTTGTTTAATTTGTCTATTTTAGGGTAATTTGAAGTGTAATAAATACACTTTTTGGATATTTGTTCCTTTTGATATTCACTATGTTTCTATTTTCCTGTGTATTACATTTAAAGGGAATGTTTTATGAATGTTTTGTGTTTGCCCCTTAGTTTTCTCTATGAAATGAACACTGATGTGTGGACACTGACGTTTATGCTAAATATCAGACATGCTTGTATTTAAAGGATAAATAAACCCTAATAAAAAAGTGTGTTTTTCGTGAGAAACGTTCGTGTATCAGAGTTTTAAATATGTTTGACATTACGTAAAGTAGGCCTATTTTTGGTTTAGGTTTGTATGTGTCTAGAGGTAATTCAATCAGGTGTTCTTAAGATTATGACATTTGGGTTGCCAAGTTTGGTTGTAAATGGGTAATAAACAGCATTTGAACTTTTTTTTATTGAACTTCAATGGATGTGTAAAAAAATGAAGATTACATGTGCCACAAATAATTTGTATAAATACTTGTTCAATCTCATCACTATTATTAATCTATGGGTAATTATTGCAAATGGGGGTTTGCTCACGGCGTATCTGGCAACCCATATCCCATCTGTCACTTATTCTGTCATTGGGCAGGACAAATAATTATTTCATGATAGTAGCGTTATTCCACGTTGGACAACTTTCAACACCATTACTGTAAAAACCCGAAGGTATGGGCTCAGGAGAGAGTACGACCAGAAAAGTGTCTTTCGGTGTGGACGATGAGGACAGGGTCCGGATTCTCCGTGGAGTCAAGGTAATGCTAATTCAGCTAGCGTTTGATAAGCCATGCTAACATTACTTTTATGTGACGCCCATTGCTCACTTAGCTAGCTGTTAGCATAACGTTGCACAGTGAAATGAGGCTCATATTTTCTTCTGAATGTAATAATCATGAAGTCTAGAACCCCATGGGAGGACCGCTGACATGAGGAGGATGTAAAGGGATGCAGGGGCTGGGGCAGGTTGACAGAAGACCCGATTTAACCCCTATATTTTCGCTGTGCCAAACTTGATTCGCAGAAAGTTCAAGATGCAATCATGCCGTAGTTATCGGCAAATTAAAATATCTGGAGAATGGTAAACATACTAATGAATTCTCCATGTTCCCCTGGTAAATTCGGCTTACTAGCTTTTTACTTACAAGCTTTTAATTTTGTACAATTCACCAACAATGTTTGCTAACAGAGGAGGTAACACGTTCACCCAGCATGTTAAAATGATATACAATCGCCACAGCTCGCCGGTACTTTGTAGGAATGTGTTGCTGAATTTAAGTGAGTTTCCCTTTGCTTTAACAACAGTATCTTCCTTTGTTAGATATGTCTTTTGCTATAGGATATTTACTTAAAACCAGCGTTGTTTTACATTGGAAAATTTCTAATGGAGTTTGGCTATCTGTTCTCCCCTTGACACTGCTGCCTTCACATGCTGCTGTAAATATCGGAATTTTGCCTACTGGTCTATACAAAACAGTTTAAAAAAGGAGAAAGTGAGACACTGCCTCAATAAGTGCCGCTTCTAAGCTTCATGTGATGTTAAAATGCATCCTGGAGCTTAAGAGTTTACAATTTCATGGATACACTACACTACAATACAATACATTACAAATGGATGTCGTCTTTAGCACTTGTCCATGTTTTATAGTGACGCATGCTTTAAAAAAAAATTGATGTAGGTATTTTGGCTGTCTTGTTTTTATGTGTCTAAATGTTTTTATTTTTGATGAAGTTTCTTGACTGTGTTTTCAGTTGCTGCTGTGAGGGGGTAATTTCCTGCAAAGCATTGATAGAGTATCTATCTGTCTAATTGTACCTGAGGCTGCACAACTTTTATAAAAACTGGGTCATTTTGATATCTCTGTGCAGAAATGTTATAACGTGGTGAGGTTTCTGCTGCATCTGCTTTACCGGCAGATTTGTTGCAGAAACCAAGAGCTCCTAATCCTGAACTGCTTTAGCACAGAGTAAGAATTCTTGTCCCAACATTACTACCTGCACATGAGCAGGGAGAGTAAAAACGATAGGAGTATTGTGTGTAAGAAAAAAAATCAGGAACAGTAAACCTTAAAATATTTTGTGAAAATGATATTTGACTTTTGCATTTTTGCATCACAACCTTCATCATTGCATAGCCTTAAAAAATGATGAGATAAAGGAATGTAATCTCCATGCTGTCCTGTGCAGACTGTCTAAACTCGTCATTTTTCATTTAAGTAAAACTAGGTTCTTTAAAAGCCCAAATGCGAGAACAAAACAAACACAAATATGATAGTAACTAAGTCTTGATAATTTCAGTACTCTTATGGTAAGTCAGGATTTCAAATTAAAGGTCTAATTTTGAAAAATAATATAGAAATAGTAAGAATAAAGTGGAGATTATGAGTCATCAAAAATAAAAAGTCATAACGAAGAGATAATAAAGTCAAAAGACATTTCTACTGCAAGTCTTCTAGTTTAAATTGTATTCTTTTTCTGTCAGAAATGAGCTCCTGTAGGTTCTCCCCTTGCTGTAAAGATGGAGAAGTGTTGTTAGTGCACTTTAAACTTCGCAGCCTGTTGAGTGAGATTGCAAGAAGAGCAAATTTGTAACCAAACCCAACAGCGATGATGAGTTTATCCAAACTAAAGTATAACATGACGAAATAAAGAAGATACACATATGCAACACGTGCAAGTTAAATGCCAAAGTTGTGCCACTTGACTCCGGTGCATCAAAATAATCATGAACTGTTTGTAAAATTGTCTGAAGTGAAAATGACAAGCCGTACAGATAATCCTACTTCCCAGCGCTGCCTGCACATTCAAAAGGAGTGAGTCATAGAAACAGTGAGTCAGTGGCTTGTGCCCGGCTGTCTACAGTGGTTTTCAGTGTAACTGTGTTTAACAATTTCCTCTCTACCCGCTCCACACTCACACTCACTCACACACACACACACACACACACACACACACACACACACATTAAGAAGAGTTGAGTTGACCCTATTTCCCGGCAGTTTCCATTTCGACCCAAATCCAAAGAACATGAAATGATGATTTATTGAAATGAAGACGTCACATAATGTGGATTATGCTTCATTCTCGAGTTGACTGTCATTAACTTTGGAAGAACACAAACATGTAGGGTGAAACTAAATCCCTAACTCTCAGTTGTTTCTGCATCTTTGACCTAAACATCTCCGTCTTTTGTAATTTGTTCTCTGTCCCTCTGCCTAGCTTTCAGAAGACGTTCTCCAGAGGATGAAAGGAGTGGCCAACATTGCTCCAGAACCCAAACCATCAACAACCTCCAGCCCTCAGAAAGGCACAGGTATCATGCACCTCTCGCTGAAGCTCTTCCAACAGGTTGATTTGAGAAAGACTGAACACACCAAAAGTTTCAGGCTGACCACGTCAACATGCCGTTTAAATATTATTAAGAGCACATTAAGGTGATGCTGACTGCACACGGTGTCCTGAAAGGGAAAAAGAGAGCTGTTTCACTTGTTAAAATTGTACTCTTGTGATTATACAATAAGAAAAGTGATGGGAACTCCTCAGACTTCACCCACAAAGTTTTTGTATTTCAGGGAAAGCCAAACAACGATGAGGCGTGAGTGTCATTGTGGTAACTTCTTATAAATCTTGGAGCGTAATCTGACCGTCGTATAGATTGACCACTTATCACTCACTTTAAAGTCTTAAATACGAATTATGAAACACTTTTCTCCCAAGTCCTGTTTGGGAATTCTCCCTGAGATACCGTTAAGGTTTTTGGTTCATGGTTCTTAATTCTCACCTGCATGGAAAGATGTTCTTTGTGCCAACAATGCATATTTTACATTCAAGCCATATGACACGTTTTATTTTGGTAAGTTAACATTATTATAGAACAGAGACACTATAAATAAACGTTGTTTGCCTCGAAACATTTAGGATAAACAACCTGTAAATAATGCACACGATTTCTCCCCCCCCTATTCCCCCGCTAGCCTGCACTCACACTGCTGCAGGACTAACCGGGCCTGAGCACAGTTACCACTTGTACATAACGTTGTAATACAACACATGAATGGCTTTACGTGATCAAGAAGCGTGTTTAGTCTACAAATCAGGTGGACTCGGAACCCCCCCCCCCCCCCCACCCAAAAGGGACGCACAGTCGAGTCCACGTCTGCACATTGGAGAACAGCACAGAGAAAATGACAGCTACTTTACTGACTTTGTGGCTTATTTTGAGTCTGTTTAGTCAGATACAGCCTGAACACTCCTGCATTTCTCCATAATGAAGGCTGTCCACGTTGTGTACCCGTGCTTGTGCCCGTGCATGAACTGTACCGTGCCAAAGCACACCTCTTCCAAGCGTGCCAGGGCCAAGGAAGTGTACCATCGGAGCACTCACACTAGTCAAACAAACTGGACTTGAGGGGCGAAGCGTGCTTAGGCACGGTATGGATTGCCCAGTGTGAGTGTGCACTTAACCATTATCTACTGTTCGAGTTTTTCACTTTTAAATCCTCTCTTTGTCACCGTCCAGGTGCCTCAAGCCCTCGACCCAAGCCGAGCCCACAGAGCCGGCCACAACCCAAGACCCAGTCCAACACCAGCAAACCAACCTCCTACGCTAGTGAAGAACAGAAAAGGCAAGTACAAGAAAACAGTGACTCTGAAATCTATCTCCAGCCAACAAGTTTCATACTTCTCCCGGGAAATCTACCCGCTTAACCCGATTACAAAATAAAAGAAGAGTAGGCGTCTCAGGGGGAGGTGGGAATGAAACTAAGTTAATGTACCATCAGAAACATCTGTGATGACACAGCTGTTATTTTGAGGTAACGTTGTATAGTGCCAATTCATAACAAAAGAGCAGGTAAAAGACCTTACTCTGTGTAATATTATGATTCAGATTCAGATTCTTTATCGCCCACTAGGGGACATTAGTTTTTCAGCAGTAGCACACAGAAGTAAACATACACAAAGACAACATCAACAGGAAAATCAAAATGTGAACACAATATGAAACAAAAAAACATCGCAGTAAAATCAGTTAAGAGCTCATAGAAAAAGCAAGTAAAGGACTCTTTGTTACATTATGTTACAAGAAGCAGGGAAAAGACCTCGATCTTTGTTAAATTATCTACAAAGACCCGACATGAATCATTTAGCAAAGTTACAGTGGAGAGGAAGGACGAGGCAGAACCAGACTCATGTTGAACAGACGTGTGCTGGGACTGTGTTGGGGTTGGAAAGTTGTTGTGGGTCTGAGACCAGTAAGCAGACATCAACACGTTACAGAGGGAGATGAAACTGGAGATCAGCATTCAAGGTTTCCTGGGTATCTTCTTCATTTGGCACGCCTCTTCTCAGTAAGGTCCAGATTAGACTGTCGTACAACTAAAGATTATTTGTATCTTTTTACTGCAGCCCTTAAAACACAAAAACACACAATGAGCTTTTTTTTAGTTTTAGTTTAAAGTCTGTGTCACTACTAGAGAGTAAAAAATGAACCCTTTAAAAGTTTAAACTGATTGTTATTTGTTGGTCTTTTCTTAAACTCTCAGTTTTCATCAGTTGAAGCCATTAAACATATGTCTGTGTATTATGCTGCCCCCTGGTGGAAAGATGTGTTGAAGACATTTAGACTGTAATCAGAGGACTTTTGAAAACTGAAACTGATCATTCGTGTTTGTTTATTTTTTTTTCAAGGTTTGAACGTCAGCAGACAAAACTGAAGGAGGACTTGGCGAGGGCGGCACAAAAAGACAGCGAAGCAGCGAAGGAGGAGATGATTAAAGCCATGAGCCGGGAACGACACAACAAACGCCAGGAAGCAGAGAGGGCCAAACAACTGGTACGCACACACACACACGGACACACACGGACACACACATGGACACACACACACACACACACACACACACACACACGGACACACACACGGCACACACATGAACACACACAGACACACACACACACACACACACACACACACTCACACATGGACACACACACACACACATACACACACACGGACACACACATGGACACACACACACACACACACACACACACACACACACACACACACACACACACACACACACACACACATGGACACACACACACAACCCAGAGGCTCACATGTGGTCAAACACTTTTTTCTCTAATGCCAATGTAGCAAAGACGTCATGATGCCTGATTTTTGAAACAGAGACTTTCACTATTATCCGACAGCTTTGCCTCTGCACCCTGATGAAGGCTCTGATGAGCTGTAACACGCCAGTCTGCCACACACTTTTAACTTTACCTGTAGGCATGAATTAATAATAAGGCGTTTTAACTTTTGCAACGCGACAGAGTGCCTTGGATACCTTTTTGTGTTTGCCTACTTTACTCTTTCAACAAATAAGGCCATGTTGGGAGTTTCTTCTTTTACTGTTTTAGGCCCCGTGTGGTAGAGAGCGTTCGCAGCAGAAAGCAGCCGCCTGGATGAAAAGCGCAGCTTCCAGCGTCTTTTATACAAGCGCTCTGCCGTTTCTGTGCGGCTGCTAGGAGCGCTGAAGTTGAAAATCTTTCAACTTTTCAGAAAGGTGCTGTTGTCGTCACTGGCGCTCTTTTCAAAATGTTTGATATTCCCTGTATTTTTGCCTTCTACGCATATCTTGTACACACATCCTCTTTGCTCCGTGTCTGATTGGGTAAAAACGATCTCAAATATAAAACATGCTGTAAAAAGTAACAGAGCCGTGTCGGTCATACAGCTGCCGTTGTCAACAGACTGTTGTCATAGAGACAGGATGGACGTGCAAACACTTCCGAGTGCACAGCCAGCGCTTTTCTGACTGGAAGAAATGCTAGGTGGACACGGGGCCGTATGGACATGTGTTTCTTTGTGAGTCCATCTGTGCTTTAAGCTGTGGCAGTCGGTGTAGAAGTTGAATGCAGATTTAAAATGCTAAGACTGAATGATACACTGGGCATTGCTGTCAATATTCATTCAGATGTTGTAGGTTTTAAATCTAAAATCCTGATGAAACATCCACTAGTGACCTGTTGGCGGAGCTGTTGTAGTTTGAGTTTTGGACAGCTGTTATTCCAGCACTTTTGACTGAAGACTAGTTTTACATGCCGTGATAAGGCTGTAAAAGCGGATTAATAATTGAGTGTGTCTCTCTTGAGATAAGTTTGTCGACAGTCAAGTCATGATTCAGTCCGCTCAGGTTTTCTCTGGTGTAATCACGTGTTGGAGCATTTGCACCGACACAAATTGGGTTTCGGGATTGCATTTGTAATTTCCATGGTGATACTCCCTCTGCCTCCTCCTACTTCTTATCCTCGTCCTCCTTCCTTCACCTCTTACATCCCTCTTCTCTTTTTATCTCCACCTCTTGTTATATTCTCTCCCTCCCTCTTTTCCCGTCTTCTCACCCTCTATCTGCCTCTGTCTTTCCCCCCTTTTCTATCCCAGCCCATCACTCTCTCCTTCCTGCCCTGGAGACAGTATTATCAGTGCAGTGCAAGCGTTAAATTGCACCCTGAGAGTTTCCTGAAGCTGGAGATAGGAGTGCTGCGGGCCTGGAGGCTTAATCGTGGGAAGGGGAAAGCTTGTTTTACACGCCAGCCGGCACCTGTTTCACGTGATTCTCCCGCCCCCTCTTACACCTGCCTCCCCCCTTTTGTCGAGAGGAGCTGTAGTTCTCGTCTTATCTCCACTCCGACACACTCCCACCACTAATAAAAAGCCGCTGGAGGGACGTCGTGAGCAGAATGACAGGTCGAGCGGGACCGGACCTCCTGATGCTGAGGGCTCCTTGTAATTACTGTTGCGTGTGCTATGAATACATATACGTGCATACACATGAAGTGCAGCAAATTCTGGAGCCGAATGAGATCTTTCTTCCATGTTGTAAAATCAAAAGACACGATCACTCATCATCTGCAGCTCTTTGTTCTGCTTAACCTCTTAAAAATCAGAGTGCTGTCAAGCTTTTAAAATCGCAGCTTTTTTAAATGTTGATAACTTGCTGTTTTTAGAAATCATTCAAACTTCTTTCAAACAACTACAAAAAAGTTTACGCCCTGTATATATATAACTTTAATTTGGGGGCGGCCTTGTTAAGGCTTGCCTCGAGGCTTAAGTAAGAGCAGTTGAAGCTTTCTGTTGAGCTTTCTAAATCCTTTTTGCCTCAGCAGACCGTCTGCATTGACCCGTTTGTGTTGTCCAGCTTAGTAGTCACTTCTATATCATTACTCACAGGTAAAGGTCACTGAAGAGACTTGTATGTGATTTTTGTACTAATGAGACGTAGTCATGCTCATTAGGCTAATTGGTGACTCTAAATATGTAGGTGTGAGAGTGAGAGTAAATGTTTGTTGGTCTCTAGCTGTGTCCCAACTCAGAGGCTGCATACTTCAAAGGTCGCATTTCAAGACTGCCCTTCAAACTATTCCACACGGCTGTGGATCCGTGGTAGAGTTGGCCGTCCCTCAACCAAAAGGTTGGGAGCTCGATCCTCAGTGGAAGTGTCCTCGGGCTAGACACTGAGCCCTCAAATTGCTCCCGCTGCTTTGTCAGTGATGTGTGAATGTGTATGAACGGGATTAGTTAATACTGATGGACATTTTGCAAAGCAGCCTCTGCCATCAGTCTGTGAATGAGGTGTTAAAGGGTGAATGAAAACATGCAGTGTGAAGAGCTCTTTGAATAGTCAGAAGCCAGTTTGTTGCATAACTCCCAAAGTCCTCCCAAAGCTCCCAAAGCCCTGAGATATCCTGAGATTGATTCCAAAACATTTCAGATGAACTGGTGGACTCTCAAGCAGCTAATTAATACACTTTTTAAAAGGTTTATGTTTGGGCTATTTGTGCCTTTATTGTAAAGACAGGAAAGTGGATAGAGTCAGAAATCAGGGAGAGAGAGAGAGTGGGAAAGGATCCACAGGTTGGATTCGAACCTGGCTGTCCGCTTCAAGGACCACAGCCTCTTTATATTGGGCGTGCATGAACCACTTGGCCACCGGCGCCCCATTAATACACTTCTAAATGTAATTAATTGGTTTCAATGTAAACAATCAGCAACTAATACTAATGGTAAAAAACTAAACAAATGTTCCTAAAAGCAGTAGGTTAACTAACATGACGTTAGTGATCTAGTTGCTAGGTGACAGAAGTGGAGCTAAGTAACAAAAGGTTAAGGGCGGGAACAGCTGGTGATGCATACAGGAAGTCCTCCGTAGACCCGACAATCTCATTTAAATATAGCCTGAGCGGTCTACACAGGCTATTGTGGGTGGGGTCCTTTGAAGGATGTTACCCCTGAATTGGAACACGGCTAATACGTTAGCACTGTGATTGACGAGCAGCCTGTCCAAGGTGTACCCCGCCTATGGCCCAATGACAGCTGGGATAAGCTCCAGCCCCCCTCCAACCCCAAACAGAATAAGCGTTATAATGAATGGATGATTCTGGAGTTTTGATTTAGGATTTGTTGCTGAACTGAAAAAAGAAGTATGAGTAAGTGAAATCTGGTTTGAGTGACACAATCTTAAATCTGGTACAGTCCTCTACCAAAACACCTTTTTGAATTCTAAACACCTACAGCATAGTGCAACAGTGTAAATGTACTGAGACACTCATTTTCCATGAAAAACAAATTAGAGAAAGTGGCAGCATGACGAGTCAGTGGGCGTTCATGGTCAGAATCAGGCTACTTTGGGCTGATTGCCCCCGTTAATTTAACACGCCCCGAGGGAAACGTTTCCAGTGATGCAACAATGCCTGGAGAAAACAGGAAGAGGAGGACTGGATATATGAGAAGATGAAGAGTAAGAGGTGACAGCTGATTAAGCAAGAAGGATGTGAGGATAAAAAAGAAGTGACTGAACATTCTGTGAAGGGGTTAGCATGAAGAATCAAGAGGAGCTGTGAACGAACGGCAGTGAAAGAGGAGATGATACGCGTTTCCTGAAGAATTGAGCTGAGGAGGAGGGAGTGATCATAAGTGATGAAACATTTCCTGGAGGACCACGAGGAGGAGGTGGAGGAGGATGAGAAGGAGTGACTGTTGCTAATTTCACTTCTTTGACCCTTTTAGGAGGATAAAAATAGGGAAAAAGGAGGGAAATATTTTTGAAAGAAGACTACGAGATGACTAACATTTTACACAATTAGGAGAAGTTATAAAAAGGATGAGGCGGGGAAAAGGGTGACAGAGAACGTCATGTATGGTGAAGGAGGGAGACGAGAAAGGAAGGCTAGGAGAGAGAAATGATGGCCGTGTGTGCTACGTTTCTGGAGATACAAGACACAAAAGTGATATTTGAAGGCTGAGAGTGAGAAATAGTTGGTCTATGACAGATGAAACAACTTTGTGTTTCAAATGTACAGCTGCTCGTTTCAACACCAGTCACAGAACGCTTCTTTTAATCATCTTGGACGTAACACACGCAATATATTAGTTTGAACCAAGCGGATACCTCCGGTCTTGAAAAATGAAGCCAATGCGGAAGTGCAAAATCCTGCAGTTCATCGAGTGTCCGCTTGAGGATGGCTCCAGGAACACCGGAAGTCACAAACACACAAAAGGCAAAAAAGGAGTTTTTACAGCATTTAAACATGTTTACAGCCTGGTACAAAAATAAAATACGTCTGATTAGTTATTGTCATAAAGAATTTTTTTTTAAACAGCTCCGTTTTGATTTTGAATACATTAAGTGTTATCAATAGATAGGCAGGTAACTGACATGATTGACAGGTGGGCGCGATGTCACAGTTCGTCAGGAGGCTTAAAACCCGCCTCAGCTCCAGCTCTCAGCCTGTCGTTAGGTTGTCTGAAAGTTAGCGTGAGACAGGATTTCCAGCATGGCGGCTGCGGCTGATGAGCCTCTGGAGCCCCCTGCAGGAACAGACGGCTGACGTCACTCAGGCTTTGTCCATTCATCTTTATAGTTTATGATTTGAACACACCTTTGAGCAGGTAGACCCGTTGTAATGGAGGTGCAAATCCATTTCAGCACAAAGCCTCGATAGAGACGAGCTGCAGGCGAGCATTACAATTTAATGTTGCTGTTGTTTGCTCAAACTTGTAGCGGGAAGAATACACGTTTACCTGATCGCTGTGGCACAATTCACTTCCATAGAAATCGCAGAAATGTTGCAGCGATTAGTTTAATTTGCTTTAATAGTTTTGATCTCAACATCGCAAATTTCTGGAGGGACTGAAAGTGGTCATGATGAGAAAGAGAGTGCAACAGATGACAGAGGATCACCTGTAAACTACAGGTGTAATTAGGGCTTGGTCAATATGATTATCTTCTGATTTGATAATATTAAAACTTGAGTGCCAAGCAAACAAACAAACTCAGACTCTAAAGATTATTTAAGATTCATCACCATTGTTCAAATCACCAAATCATGAGAAAAGTGAAACTGTATACTTCTAGAGATAGTTTATCATTACATGAGTTCAATTTGCATAATCAATAAACATCACACTTCACTCTTTCCTACTTTACATTTCAGCACCTGCTGCCTCACAATCAGGAAGACTACAATAATGTAGTTCAAGGCTAAAAATCAGCACACTAGCGTTTTTTTTGCAGACAGCACACAAGGAATGGCTGTGAGCTTCTCTTTCCCAAAATTAAGATATTCTGTAATTAAAATGAGCCAAAACACTGTATAAAGACGTTTCAATTTTAAAATCAGTGTTTGTAAGATGTTCTTTGGCAACCCAACAACTTATCTTAAAGGTCACATATTATGCAAATTACACTTCACCATGTTTCTCTAACACTAATATGTGTCCCTAGTCCGTCTACAAACCCCCCAATGATGAGAAAAGTCCATCCTCTCCGTCTTTTCCCTGCTCCACTTTTCAGAAAATGTCTGTTCAAACAGTCCGTTTGGCGATTTTCCCTTCATGACATCACAAAGGGCAGTAACCCCTCCCCCAGGTGGGTGACACTCCCACAGCTAGGTGTTTGTTCTGGCCTCTGAGTCTGCCTTCTCACCGTAAACAATAGGGCATGGAGCGAGAAAGCCAGAGCCACCCAAGCCCTTCCAGAGAGGGGCGTGGTCAGACACAGCTCATTTACATTTAAAGCTACAGACACAGAAACAGCCTGTTCTGAGCAGGGCTGAAATAGAGGGGTTTATAGACATGATCAAATACAGGATCAGAGTGGATTTAGAAAAAGGAACTTCACAGACATGTTTTGGGGAGCTCTGAGACTTATTTACACTGAAGAGGAGGAGAATATGTGACCTTTAAAACTGGAAGAAAGTAGTCAGCTCGGAAAGTCTAGTGTTCGTCTTATAGCCAGTGCTGATTGAAAACTCTCCTGTTTATGTTTCTCACCACACACACACTAGAGCTGCAGTCCTTAGCTTCTTCAGAGTTTCCTTGGCGCCTGAAATGTTTCTGCTAATTCTGGGAATGCGTAGACAATTAAAACAGAAACTCAACATTCAGCTTCTCCTGTGCATGAAGCGTTTGCCAATAGAAGAAAAAAAGGTAGAACAAAACAATGATTCAAATGAAGTGAATCATATTTTACCAGCCTTTGTACTCGGAGTACTCGGAGATGCAGGCGTGGATGAGAGAGTTTTCAGTACGAGTGTGTGACCAATCACCACCTTGTAAAGAATCACTGAGGAGTAGACAGACACACGAGTTTAGCCATGAGAGCAGAACAAAGGTGTGAGGAGCAGGGAGACAGGTGACTAAGTGCTTGCTGTCCTGCATGCGTGGGTGCATCTCTGAGTCACTCATCAGAGAGAGCCACACAATGATGTGCAGCATCTGCTATTTAGTTGTGTTTTTCTTCTCTGTGCCTTTCACTCCCTCACTCATTTCATCCTGCCTTTTGTCCTCTTCTCTGTGAACTGCCTGATCCCGCTATTCCTTTGGCTCTGTCTTCATCTCTGAGCCAGAGGCCCTCACCCACTGCACTGCTCTCAGTGAATAGTCTTTGTTAATAGCAAATCTTCTGCAGATTAATTTCAGAATGAGAGTGGGGAATGGGAGAATGGGAAGAAAGGAAGTCAAACTAAAGGGCTAAAAGGGATTTTCTCTTTTTATAATGTATTAATGGCCTTTTGGTTTCTGTTGAAAGCCAAAAGGGGTTATAAGTCACATTAGCATATGGTAAATGTGCCTCTTTCTCTCTCTGTTCTTGCAGAACAATTAGTAAGCCTATTTATTAGCTGCCCTTTAACTTCCTCTGATGGAGCCTCAGCTAATACAAAATGCCATCCATGCTTTTCTGATTACAAGAGCATCTTACAAGAGCAGAATGTATCAGGGCAACATTAAGACGGTTAAAGTGACTGTCTGTTTAAAAAAAAAAAGAAGTATTTCGTCATTATTCTCGTTGCTCAAATTTTGTTTTTGAGGACTTATGAATCATTTGATCAGAAAGTTGATGCACTCTGGCATCACTGCACATGAGACCTGACTGCTTTAAAAACGTTTAGTGGCCCAAAGGTCAGAAATTAAACGCACAGTATGTAAAATCCACCACCAGGGGGGCTCTCAATCAAAACAATAACAAAAGATGGTGTCGAGGCTGGCGGGGAATCATGGGAGTGATTCTCTCTGCTACTTGAATTTGACCTCCAACAACAACAACTACCAGGTGGTTGTAAATGTCTGGACTTCCGCACTATGCACTCATTTTTTAAAGATTTATTTTTGGGCTTTTATGCCATTTATTTGATAGGACAATGGATAGAGTAAGAAATCAGGAAGAGAGAGAGTAGGGAGTGACATGTAGGAAAGCAGCCACATGTTGGATTCTTCCCGGGCCGTCCACCTGGAGGACTACAGCCTCCGTACATGGGGCAGGACCCTACCGCTAGGCTATCTGCACCCCAGAAAGCACAATTGAACAGGTTTAGAAGTTTGAGGTACTCTCCGTGGTACTGAAATCAGAGCGACGTCTAATACAGGAGGTCATAATCAACAGTTGTTATAAGTATGATCTGCAGGTTTTTTTATTGCTAAAACAAGGCATAATGTTATTTCATTAATACAGAGGTTCAGGACAAAGGTTCAGATTTAGTAAACATGTTAAGTTAGTGAATGACCATGTTGATCCTCTGCCACGGCTGTTTAAAATGCTTGATCAACCACTTCCTCTTTGGGACACTAGATGGCAACCAAAGCCTACGTTTGACTGACTTATATGAAGGTGGCTGCAGCTCTCTCTCTCTCTCTCTCTCTCTCTCTCTCTCTCTCTCTCTCTCTCTCTCTCTCTCTCTCTCTCTCTCTCTCTCTCTCTCTCTCTCTCTCTCTCTCTCTCTCTCTCTCTCTCCCCCCACCTCTCTCTCCTGGTCTTTCCGACTCTTTCATTCTCTCCCCCCCCCTCCCTCTCTCCTGGTCTTCCCGACTCCTTTATTCTCTCCGTGTCTCTGTCTCTCAGCCCATTATGCACACTATTGAGTTAAATTTGAAGTGTGAAATTCTCTGATTGGAAAGCCGGTCACAAATATTATTGCACAGGTTAATCTAATCTGTCTAATCTGTCCTCGCACTATGACCTTTCATCCCTCCTGTTGTTGTCACAGTTGGCAGTATAGCAACACAGTACAATATATTATTTTTATTGTAATATGTTTCAATGATGATGCCCTTCAAGGACAATGTCACGTTCCACAACATTCACGTATTGTTTCCGTAATGTGCTGAAAGTTGTCACCCCCATAAAAACTCCCAAATCTAAATGAATAGAGTTTTCTAGTTGTTGTGTATTACCCAGCCCACTTTACTCAAAATGCAATCAGACACAGTATTGAGTTTAGGTCACCTGCGTTTTGGCAGCAGTCATAGCACAAGTAAAACACAAGCTGTTACCCAGCCTGTGTGGACAGCCGGGCTCTTCTGTCAGACGTGCGAAGACGTATGAATGAAAGACTCAGCTTTGTGTAGACACGCTGTTACCAAGTCCAGACCGTGAAGTAGTCAATCTGAGCAAGTCTAGTGTGTCTCAGGTTGAACCATACTTTCTGAGTCTCAGAGTCTGCCCGTACTTTGACATCAAATATGAACAGGTCATACTGAACATCTTGTTTTTTTTAAGCTTCAGCTAAACACCATCAAGGTGTGCTCTCGATGCATGCTTGGCATTTTTGTCTTTCAAAAGCTACAAGAAGAGACTGGACTGACCCTGATGCTTCTTATCTAAAAATATCTTATTATCAATAATGTTTCCTGAAGCTAGAAACATTTTCTCATTAAAAACATGTAAATAAATGTGGCTTCAGCTTTAATTAGAACACGCACTTCCTTTTCCTGACAGTAAAAACGCCTAACGGTATGTGATGTCGGATTCCTCAAGTACAGACTTTAGCATGAAACCTCACCAGGGTAGATGTTCACAAGAAGAAGAAGAAGATAAAAACCTTTACACTCTGTTATTGTGCATGCTACACACACATGCACAAACAGGATCCTATGGACATGCACTGATGGACATCTGGTAATATCAGCGATAAAATTAGCCGATACAGATAGTAAGTAAGTAAGTAAGTAAAGTTTATTTATATAGCACCTTTCAAGAGCAGACGTCACAAAGTGCTTCACAATCAAACAAAAACAGATAATACAAGCAATTACATAAAATCAAATACAGACAGTCTGAACAGATGGGTCTTTAGCTGCTTTTTAAAAGTGTCTTCAGAGGTCAAGGCTCTCAGTTCTGGGGGAAGACAGTTCCAGAGTTTAGGGGCAACAACCTCAAAGGCATAGTCTCCTTTGGTTTTCAGCCTTGTGCGAGGAACAACCAGCAGACCCTGGTCAGAGGACCTCAGGGACCTGCTGGTATTATAACGCCTCAGCAGCTCAGTAACATAAGCTGGAGCTTGACCATGCAAAGCTCTAAACACAATAACAAGAACTTTAAACTGGATTCTAAAACTGACGGGGAGCCAGTGTAAAGACTTAAGGATAGGTGTCACATGAGACCGTCTGGATATGCTAATATCGGCTGGCCGATAAATCAGTCGGGCTCTAACTAAAGGGTCTGTGGGTTTAACCATTTATGGATCGTTATGTTTTACCCCGAGATATTTTTCATGGTTTAAGAGGCTAAGGATGTGCATCCAATCAACGGTACAGCAATAATTAACATTTCAAAATATTAAAATATTAGATTTGGATTTATAGACCCTATTAGTAACATTGTGAACAGGATTTTCTGGAGCTCTTGTTGTCCGCTTTTTGTGCTTTTTTATGTGAACATAGCTTCACTCTTGATGTCACTTTCATTGAAGTACTATTTAACACAAGCAGCATCAAAGGATCCCCTAAATGTCTCAGGTCCCTGAACGATACTCTACAACAGAGACCAAAGGGTCAAAGGTAAAACTAAATCTCAGGCATTTCATTCCCAGATGGTATTCAGGCGGCAGCACCGCTCCAGAGTAATATTGTGCTGGGATCTCTCTCGTCTGTCTCTCTGATTGTTAAGCAGCCTTACAAAATGAGCCAGATGTTGTGTCTGATTGGACAAACCTGCCTCTCTTGTTTATACCTAAACCCACGTAATCAGCCGCAGATTCTCGGCTGATGGAGCGACAGTGTTGTGTCTCTCTTACACTCTCAGAAAACTCATTCAGACTTTGGTTAAGAGAAGCAGCTGTGTTCAAGCACACATGCTTACACACACACACACACACACACACACACACACACACACACACACACGTAGGAGAGCAGCAGACTGAGGCAGATGGGGACACGCTTCATTATAGCCGTACATATGAGCTGGTGAGTGGCTTGATGTTTTATCATGTTCTCCTCTGACTGCTTATTTAGTCCGACATATGGTAACAAGCCGCTATTATGCCATTTAGAAGAGTGAAAAACAGGTTAAATGAGTTGCTTTGCGTTGCGAACAGGTTTAGGTCTTGAATTTCAATGGATTTACATCCTTCAAGCAATGTAAAGATTACGACATGAATACATAACACACTTCTGCTTCAATTAACAGACAGGAACTCACACACAGTTGATCACAGAGCATGTACTGGAGTTTGAAAAAGGGAATAAAGAGTGTGAAAACAGTAAAGGCAACGCAAGTTTCTTTTTTACATTTTTTTAAAGAATTTTATTTGGGCTTTGCCTCTGTTTTTTTGATAGGATGCCGGATAGAGTAGGAAATCTGACAACAATGCAGCAGCCAGTATGTCCTCCTTCTAACTTTAGATTCTGGTCCTGAATGGTCTGGATTTGTTTGGACCAGAGAAGGTAGGCGGTTTTAAGGCACCCCCCCACGACCGTTTTGGACGCCCCTCAGTTTCCCAGATATGAGAGCAGTTATCAGGTCAAACCAACAGGTGTTGCAGCGATGGAAGCGGGCAAGAGAACTGGTTCAGATAGAAGTGATTGTACCCGACCTAAAAAGCCTCTGCATGTTTCTAATAAGCTCCACGAGCAGAAACGTGCTCAAACTAGGATCAATATTAGAGATGCTTTTGAAAAATGGAGAGAGGTTAGAACGCAGAAAGGTTTACAGACCGATGCAGAGCTGGCTAAACACTGAAGCTTCAGTGTCTGCAACATGGTAACCTGCGTGAGCATCGACTAACAATGTTTTGAATTTTGACTGCAGTACCAGTTTTAAACACTAGGTGTCAGAGTTACATATCGCTCCTTTAAAGACATGCACAATCTTGTCTCCTTTGGAAAACAGTGAACTAGCTGCTGCCTTAACCACTTAAAATGAGCCGTGTGTCCTAACATTTCATTATTTGGTGCAACTGGTCAGCTTAGTTATTGTAAGAGTGGTTGAAAAATGTGTTGAATTTTGTGCAAAATTATAACTGGACTTCACTGCTGCCCAGTCTGAAATATATTTGCGAAACTGACCCCATAAAAGAGAGAAGACAGAGGATGTATGTTGGGACATGAGGATGGGGGAGGGATGGGGAGATGGCAGAAGTGTCATGGCAGGAAATGGAGGAAAAGAGGTGAGAGAAGGAGTCGGTGCGCTACAGATAAGCGCGCGGTTGTATCAGTAATTGTTATCTGCGGTAGGTGACATGGTTCTGCATGTAAAGCTATTAGGCTGGCTCTCTGCTAAAAAGCAAGCAACCCTCACCTCACTGACTGAAAGCTGGGTGAGGTGAACAGAATAAGCAAGCTGGCGTAAAGGTGGGAAATCCAGTACTTTTTGAGACCCTTAAAATTCCAGCACATATTAAAGAATGGTCATCAGAGTGGGTTGCATTTATCTGCATTTGTTAGCGGCAGTGTTGGTGCAAAGTCAGCCAGTCACTGGCACACTGGCACTGGTTAGTTTTGGACATATTTCCACATAAGAGATGAGAAGGCTTTAGCTCCCTGAGGTAGTTAGGGTGTAATAGTGTATCATTATGTTAAAGAAGGTACTCAAACATTAAAATAACATTATTATGTCTTGGAAAGGTATTCCAGTGCGCCCTAATTGACTGGGATGTACATTTTATCACTGCAAAATCAATATTCTCAACACTTGAAATGGAGGCTCACATATTAACCTCTTGATCTCTTCTCTTAATGTCACGTAGAAGTGATTTTCTGCCTGACTTTTACAACTGTCCTCTAAACTAGAACACCATCTCATGCCTTGCTCTTCAACACCAGTCATGACAACCTTAGCACACAACAAGACACGGACAGAGGAACAGATTTTTTAACTGGGTTTAGAGAAATCATTTCCCTTTAAGTTGGGGTCTTTATCAGCAATGATCAACTCACGAGAGTTAATTTAGAGCCTCAGCAGTGCATCCAGCAAAAAACAAAACAAATGAGCTCGTACTTTTTGGGAGTGATGTTGAAATGATAGTGTTGGTGTTAAATTACACTGTGTTAGATTGCATCAGAAGAGAAGTCTAACGCAGGGTATGATGTCAATAATCTCCTTAATGACAGCTGAGAAATCCATTTTCTGCTTCGCTCTCAGTGTCCTGCTTTTGTCCTACTGTAAATGCACCATGCACTAAACTAAATGTGTAGGCATAATGGAGCACCATGAATGCAAAGGCTTTATAGTATTATTAGAAACATATGTGCGGGTCCTACAACTCTATGACAAGTCATTATGTCAGCAGAAAAGGAATAAAAACTACCACAATCATGGCTGAACAAATACTATTAGATCTCCTACGCCACCAAGATGGTTACTCTCCCATCATTTAATTGGGAATACTAAAATAAAAAATAAATAATTATTCAAACCTGCCATGTTGTAAAGGGTACCCTGTTTAAAATGCCTGAATGTTGCAAATCAAACATCAATAAGAGATAATGCAAACATACTGACATACAGGCTGAATTGGAAGCAGAGATGGCCTTCTGACGATAGCAGGCAGTTGCACTAACATGAAACATTACAGATCCAGTTTTGCTGCTTGACAAGTAATTTTTTATTGATGAGTTATTTTGGGCTTGTTATGCCTTTTATTTAGAGAACGTACAGTGGATAGAGTCAGAAATTGGGGATGGAGAGAGTGGGGAATGGCATGCGGGAAAGGAGCCACAGGTTGGATTTGAACCCGGGCCGACGGCTTAGGGGATTATAGCCTCAGTACAGTACATGGGGCACGTCCTAACATCTGGGCTACCGGCGCCCCATGACAAGCGATTTGAATCACTGAAATCCTTGTTAAGAATTTAAGACTTTTTAAACATTAGATGTGATTTTGTTTAGTTGAAATGAACACCCTCTTTTTAATATCGCTGCTTTGTTTGACCCGCTGGATACATTATGTTCAATATTGAGGATGAAAGTATTACCAAAAGAAATGGGAAACAGTCAGAGTAAAAGGAGTGGACTATCAATGGAGACGAATCAGTGGCCCGTATTTTTCTACTACCTCCCCTGCTTATAGCCGCCTGCCTGTAATTATCAGTCGGATTATTATTGAGTGCTAATTTATTGCCTCGCTGGGAGCTATGTGTTAAATAAACGCAGCCGAGTAAATAAAGAGAGGGGGAGAAGGAGGGAATGGGAGAACAGACTGCTGCTGCTATCAGATGGCAACACAGCCCTCACGCTGCCCACAGGGGGAAGAGTGAGATGCGTGAGTGTATATTTATACGTGTCTGTCTCAGGCACACTCACAAGCCCAAACACGAGCCCATGTGTTGTGTTGATGATCCATTGGACTATTAACATTGGGGCGCTGCCCTCGGATGCGCACTTCATGTGTTCCTTCTGTACTGGATCAGGGAGTTGGCCCTCCACGGCTGATATCGCTGCGGTGTCTATACCCAGAAAACACACTGACTAACAGCCGAGACAGACGCCATCTGTTGTCCCTGCAGCTTAGCCTCCAAACCTGTAGTACAGTGAGACTGTTGAAGAGCAGAGCTGTAGCACTGTAAAAAATTATCCTGTATTTTAACTGAGTCCAAGTAGTGGAGGTTTTCTTAACAAAGCCTGACCTACTTGTGTTTTTAAAACCAAAACATTACTTTGAATGGGAACATGTTTATCTTGTGTTTTTAAAAAACTTTGCAGAGGTTTACAACGAACATCGTAACATTACTTGTATGTGTTTAAATATGGATCAAAATAATAGATCTCCTTTAAGGGAACCACTTCGCCTCGCTGCTACTTAGTACTCGTGGCCTCTCAGATTACTGTGGAGACAAAAATACCTATAAGCATCAGCTCATATCGACTAGGGCCCGCCCGATATGGGATTTGGGGGCCGATAGTGATATTAGGAAGCGAAAAAATCTGATACCTATAAATCAGCTGATATCTTTCTTTGATCCATGTTCGATCTGTAGAGATAGATAGACATAGATACACACATTTATTGCGTTTATCCCGCAAATGCAGTTATCAAAGATTTATAATGAAGACACAGATGGTCACTCGACTGGAGAGTAACTGAGCATGTACGTGCATCATTGCTTCACACTCTGGAGGGTGATAATGCTTGTTGTAATCTATATAGCGCCCTCTGCTGGTGAAAGAGAACTGCTAGTGTAATACAATGAAACTCAAATGAAAAGATTTTTGACTGGTGAATGATTCTAGTAATATCGGCGCATATCTGCTTTAAAATGAGCCAATACTGATAGTAACTCGATACGCTAAAATCAGCCGATATTTTCAGCTGGCCGATTAATCGGTCGGGCTCTAATATCGTCATCTATTTGAAAACCAAATCTATTTGAACTGTCGACAGGACACTTCAACTATTACTCTTCATGTTATAAAGTTCTATCCATGGAGAGATTTTTATTCGTCAAACTTTTCCCAGAGGCACAAAAAGACATTTTGAAGTGCATGGAGAAAACTTTTTCTTTGCTGCAAGTTGTCCAATTTTGAATCAGATGAATTGGAGCATTGTTGGAGTTCTGTACCCCGTTGTTGTAATACATCGATGTCTAGACTAGACCAATTGGACTCCAAAGTAATTTATTTGTTGGACAGCTTTGATGGCCTGTCATTGTTCGCCATCAGAGCGACTCAGACAAACAAAGTAGATTCGTCTGGTTGGACAGCAGGTTTTACTGCACTTGACTCTGATCAAAGGTTTTACTGCGTATTCTGCCTGGTGGTCCGACCATTAAAGAGATCACAAAGGACTTACTCATAAGTCGAGACTCCAACTCTACACTCCCTCGGTTATTGTTGATGGGACTTTGGAAACAGAAGGAGCGTACAACGTGTCCTACCAATACGTGATGGGGGACATTGTAAATGTTGTTTAGCTTTTAAATTCCCATGAGTGTATTTTATCTTTTGAACAGAATCCTGTGGTCATTTGGGTTTTCTTCTTACCACTAATGAACCGCACAGAGGTCCACATGGAAGTGGACTGACACCAACATCACAGTGCGGTTGCTCGGTTCACGCCAAGACACAACTGGCTGAGGGACTTGTAGACAGACAACTGCAGCAGACTGGCAACTATGAGAAACAAGGATAGGCTACAGAAGCAGATGGATATTATAACTCCTCTAGCAGACTCCATTCACATCACTTTAATTACATTTGTTAATAAAGGGTGAGTCACAAGTGTATTCCAAAAGTGCTGCCTTATTTTGAGGCTGAAGTGTCGGATCTATTCCGCCCTCAAAACATGTACGATGTTTTTGTCTTTGTAGCATTCAATTTAGTAGTCTTGTGGTGGACTACTGTAAGAACATTTGCGTGATTGTGTCCTCATGAAACCCAGAGTCAGACCGCAGTAAGTGAAGTTACCGCAGACGTCTTTAGGATCAAACAGGCCGATTTCACGCCCTGCCCAAATCAGGACAAAATTACATTTGAGAGAGAGAGAGAGAGAGAGAGACTGGCGTTAAAATGGAAATGTGATGATTGAAGATGAAACTATCAACAACCAGCAGTGTCACCGCTGATGCTTTAGAAATGACTGTATCAGTGTAACCCTTAATTTGGACGTTTACCCTTCATGTTTTTTGTTTGTTCGTTTTTAGCTTGTTGTTAGTTTTTCATTTTTGTTATTTTGATTATTGTTTTGAGTTGGGTGAATACTCTTCTCTGATTGGCTGAAGGGTGTCACGTGGGTGATATATGGACCCCTATGGAAGTAGTTCCAGTTAAACAGTCTGCTGTAACCATAGCAACATAACCCTAACCCTAGCCTATATCTTTTATGGCCTATAAAACTCTGCTGGCATTTGAATCAACTGGACAAAAACTCAGCGACTTTAGTAATAATTAAATGAAAAAAAAGGGAATATCTTATCCCAACACTGAGTGTGGTCTGTCAGTGCATCATCCTCTGAGCGCCATAAGATGACGCTTGTAACGCACAAGCTGCAAGAAATGGCCTTCGCTCAGTTAGTGGTGAAATAAAGTGGTTAGAGTAATAAGTGTCCGCTGGCTAAACTTTCCGATGTTCAGTGATGGAAAGGTGAGAAAGCCCTGAAAGTTGGATTTGTAATACGTTAGTATCGTTAACAGAGTTAAGGTGCGTTAACTAGCTACTACAGCCTGGACATTTGTCGGGTTTGTAGTGTCTAACAACATCAGGCAGGGGGCAGAGGGAGTGCAGTTACTTTATTTTTGTGTTTAAAGTTCAAATCGGCCATTATTATTTTGAAAAATACTTCTTTATCTCTTGAAGCTCATTGTTGTTTGTTTGAGTCACTTTTTTTAACACTTTTGTTTCATAGTTAACTTTAAAACCTGTCTCCCCTGTTCCTTCGCCGACATTTGTCTGCTTATCTTTCCCTCCCTTACTCCCTCATGCTTTCTCCGTCTCACACATTCACACATTTATCCTCTGTGTGAGTAGCTTCTAAATAGACGCTTCACACCTCTAGCTTTGTACTGAATTGATTTATATGCAGGAGTTGCCCGAAGAAGGAAGAACACAAGATAATAAGTTTGTAAGCTAATCTCCGGTTTAGCTCATGGCTAGCTGCTGCCGTATTCAATTATGCACCTTGTGAATAATTTCAACATTTCTTATACGTTTGGTCTTCCTCTTTTCTTCAACCAGATGAGTTGCTTTTATTTGAGTTTCCTAGGAGATGTTTAGGGAAACTTTTAAAAAGAGCTGGGAGTGTTTGCATGCACTGTTGCTAAGTTTCATAAAAATAAACAAAAATTAGCATTTCCAGTCTGTACTTAATCCGCAGCAGCTGATTGGGTAGTTCAGATAATGGAGAGCAGATGTGAATTTAGTGTTCTGATAGAGTCTGTCTGTGGACTGCTGGGTAGTTGTTTACAACATTTCCAGCATCGCCACGAGATCACAATCCTGCAAAAGGAAGAACGCAACAAGCCAGTGCAATCAACTGCTGCTCAGTGTCATATTTCTGTCTTATTGCTTTTCTTCCTATCTTAATTGTTTTCTTTTCAAAAGCCTCCGGTGGACAGGTGTTGAGAACTAGCATGTTTGCTAAAACACTTCAACAATGTATCTGTGATGTCCATGCCAAATAAAGTCTATAATAATCATTTCTATCAGCTCCAGCTCCAACATAGTATGCTTGTTTTCGGTCTTCATGGTTTCCTGCACACTAACAAGCGTAGGAACCGAAAACTGGCGATATAACAAGTATAGACAACGCACTGACAACTAGCGACTGTAGGGGGAGCATTGCAGAGCACAAAAGTTGTTTTTCCTTTTTATTAGACAGGACAGCTGAAGAGAAACAGGAAATGTTGGGAGGAGAGAGCGAAGGATGACATGCAACAAAGGGGCTGAGGTCAGATTTGAACCCACGGCCACTGCGACGAGGATTATAGCCTCTGTACATAGGGCGCGTGACATAACCACTAGGCTACCGGCGACCCATCCGTCATCCGGGTGTGAGGTTATAACAACAATAACATTTGACCGAATGATGTTTAAAGATGAAAGCTTCGCATTAGAGTTCTGTGTTTGACAAATGAAAGAATACAGTTTGTTCTTTCATGGTCACAGTGGTTCGCTCTTACAGGACAAGATCAACAATGACTAACGAAGTATCGCTTTGGCTTAATGGGTCTTCACTGCTAACACAAAAAGAAAGTGGAGACACACACTCACTGACACAAAAAAAAGGATTAAATTAATAAATAAATGACGGAGACGACAATGCCATGTATCCCCAAAAGAGAGACGAACAAACATGAGCATGTAAGCCTCAGCCATCCTCTGTGTGTGTGTGTGTGTGTGTGTGTGTGTGTGTGTGTGTGTGTGTGTGTGTGTGTGTGTGTGTGTGTGTGTGTGTGTGTGTGTGTGTGTGTGTGTGTGTGTGTGTGTGTGTGTGTGTGTGTGTGTGTCTGTGTGTCTGTGTGTCTGTGTGTCTGTGTGTGTGTGTGTGTGTGTGTGTGTGTGTGTGTGTGAAGTCACGCCTGGCTGCCTGTTATCTACCATAGACTCGCAGGCCCCCGGAGGGACACCAGAGGAGTCATCTGATTCACTTGCAGTTTCTTTCTGACTGCAAATTAAACCAGGACCAACACACACAGATAGGAAGGAGAGCTGTGCTCTTTTTTTAATTAAATCCATTCTGTTTCTGCTTAATCCCCGCCAAACTGATTCTAGTCCAACATATAAAATGAACACTTTGAGCAGCTCTTTTCACCTGCATTTACATGCAGCAGCTGCAGCTTCTGCCCGGCCGGAGAAGTATCTCTCCCATCAGACGCTGCTCGCTCTTTGTCTCTCCTCTGTTAAGGTCTGATTATGAAACACAGACGATCGGCTCTGATTTGATTTGGTGTTCAGCAGCCCTCATAATTATGATGAATCTTCCTCCTTCTGCGTGTTTTGTGTGTTTGCATGTTTGTGTACCTTCACCTGTTTGTTCTGGTGCTGCAGTGCCACCATGCTGTTAGTCAGACCTGGGACCAGAGTGATCGGTTGATTGGCATTAATTGGCCGTTTGTTCCAGATGTGTAAGATTTAGTACATTAGAGTAGTTCCAAAAGTGTTTGACAGGCCGTCAGTCTCTGATAATTTTTGCAGTGACTATTAAAACTTTCAACTCGCTGACTCTAACAAAGTGACAACAGACCCATCTGGTGTGGAAATAATTAAAAGTCAGAGGTTTTTCCCGTGTTTAAACATGTTGATACCATAAGGTTAAAAACACAGTCTAACAAGTATGATGAAACTCTCCTCATCTGACATTTATGTTGTCAACATTTTTGATACTTGCTTAAAAAACAGATCTTTCGTCTTATTTTAACCCAAAGCTGCAGTGGAGAGATTGAGAGCACTGTCTAAATGCCAATTTTTACGTAGTCCATGCGCACTTTGAACCGCAATGCATGATGGTATATACAGTATTGCTTGGAAAGTGACCATCTGTTGTACACTACTTTCACAATGCACTGTTGGATACAATCCGTTACCGATATACCGGCCGATATCTTTCTTAGACCTTTGTTCACTCTGTAGAGATAGATGTACACATTTATTGTGTTGATCCCTCAGATGCAGTTATCAAACACTCGTGGAAAAGATTTATAAAGAAGACAAGATGGTCACTCAACAGGAAAGTAACTGAGCATGTACGTGCATTAGCGCTCGACACTATGGAGAGTGATGATGCCTGTAGTTATCCATATAGCGCCCTCTGCTGGTGAAAGAAAACTGCTCGTGTCATATAATGAAACTCAAATGAAAAGCTATTTGACCGGTAAACAAATCGATTAATATCGGAGCAGTAATAGTCACTGATGTGCTAATATCGACCGATATTAACCGATCACGCTCTAATTCATATCATATAGTGCACTTTGGTGGATAGTGTGTGATTTCAGACGCAGCCATTGTGTATGATTTGCTGGTTGCAGTAAACATGATCGATGTTCCACATTTGAAGAAATCCTCAGTGTATAATGTTTGTTTCCACAGCCCTCCTGTGTAGTGTATACTATAAACACATTTTATCCACTCTCCCACTCGACACTGCACGACACATTCAGGGCTCTTTGGGAACTTTTTGGATTGCTGCTTAAAAAATAATATGAATCATTTCTTCAAGATTGAAAACTCATAACGTTGGTCAGCAGAAAAAAAAAACATGCATGAAAGTCCTTCATGTTTGAGAACCCTGCAGGTAGACCTTGTGTCCTTACTCTTCTGATTACAGATCGCTCTGCTTTTTCTCCTCCTTTGACCTTTTCCCCAACCTCTGTAGTCTGCAGATGAGGTAGACATGATGGTAAGCTTCCCCACAACCTTCTGCTTGTTTCTACATCCATCCCACTTCTTTCTAAGTCATGCATTATTTTATTTTGCTCATATTATTGAGAAGAGAAGTTACACATTTCTTGCTGCTTTTTCTCAAAACTTAAAATCCTCTTCAGTTGAAAAGTTTTACGGAGCTCACAAAGCTAGTCAGTTTATTAAATGAGAGTAGTTAGATTATATTTTCCCCACATAGTTAATTCCAAACAGTAACTGTACTTTAACCACTCTGACTCTTCACTGTTTGCAAAGTATTCCACCTTCATGGAGCAGTTTCAGCACGGGAGGCTGAGACTCCCTTCTCTCACTTTTTAGAGGTGTTCCTCTTTGTATGGATCGGTCAGTGGTTCAAAGTTGAGCTCACCTCACCCTCTTCTGTGTGGATCTGCTGGTCACTCAGAATACACTGAGAAGTGTTAAGTCATGTATTTCTGTTTGCTGTATGACACTGTTAGATGTTTGACAGATGTTTTTAAGGTTGTAATTAAACTGACGATGTGCTTTATGTGTTTCTAAAAAAGGAATATAATTTTTTCTGGCGTACGGTGTGAAGTCTTCTAACACAAGCTATTTGCCGTAATTGGTTATATTTAAAGAAAGACTGATAGCTTCTTTAAAAAGTTGACAAATTAAATGACAGGAGGTGCCCACAAACCGTCTCCATGACGACGTTCAGATTGAACTGACAGCAAGTGTCCACAAACCGTCTCCATGACGACGTTCAGAGTGAACTGACAGGAAGTGTCCACACACCGTCTCCATGACGACGTCCAGACGAGATGGAACAGCTCCTTCTATGTGATCAAAAGTGCAATTCTTACGCTTCAGTTTAAAAGATTTATTTTGAAAAACCTGACAGCTGTTGCTGCTTCCTGTTTGTACGTGCAGCCAGCACAATCACTTAAATGCTGGGTTTACTACAGCTTTGTTTAGCCTTACACATACTACCAACAACAATATTATATATTAGACAAAGATATCAGAATCAGTATCGGTACTATAAATATTGATATTTATTTCTGCATCTCTCTGTTATCCCACTTTGTCTCTTTCTTTCTCTCGGCACCTTTTCTCCTCTCCATTTCTTTTCCTCTCATCTTACTCTCCCTTTTTTTGTTCTTATCTCCTCACACTCCGCTCACTTATGTCGTTTTTATTTTCTCAAGTCATTCAGTCGGTGTGAAACGTGTTTGCATGTGTATATATATATATGTACATATATGACCCTTTTTGTCAACATGCTTCAAAAACACCTGTGCACGTGCATGTTTCTGTGAATACTGTGTATTTATCCCCTTCAGGGCTTCATCACTACATGAAAAATTGAGAACGATGTGTGGTGAGATGGCGTGCTTTATAAATTTCTGTGCCAGCACAAACACACACTCCATGAATGGATGGAGATAAAAGGATCGGTATGGGAAGGAGACGAGGAAGAAAGACGCAGGTGGACAGTGAAGATTTTCAAAGAGGTGTAATTTGAGGGTTGTTGCTTTCTGTTTTTTTATACTGTAGGGTGTCTTATTACTGGTTTGCATAGTCCTGAATACTGCGTGCTGACATGGCGTGTGCATGCATGTGGTTATGTTCTCTATGTATGTTTGTATCATGTGTCTTTTGTTTTCTGTACTGTGCTAACAGTTTGAGGATGTTTTCATTGTTACATCATGAGGGACAGCAGATGAAATTAGCTTTGAGATTAAAATCTGTGAGGGTTTGCAGTCAGTGATGGTAATGTCACGACAAACACAACCCTGGGATTATCGTTTGTCTTGGGCTTCCAGGCGTCTGCTGCCCGTGAAAACAGAACTTTAGAGGTGGATCAGATTCTAGATTAGGATACTACAAGATTATAGTATCTCTGGAACTTAAATAAATCATGTTTCATGAAATAAAAAAGTCAGCATTGTTTCTTCACTCTTAAAACCTGTGGTAAAAGAAGCACAGCACAGTATTTAATCCCCTTATCTCTCTCTCTCTCTCTCTCTCTCTCTCTCTCTCTCTCTCTCTCTCTCTCTCTCTCTCTCTGCTCTCGCAGGCTCAGAAGCTACAGACGAAAGATTCACAGCTGAAAGCATTGGATGCTTTCTACAAGGAGCAGCTGGCACTACTGGAGAAAAGGGTACAACATTTACACACACACACACACACACACACACACATGCAATCACACACGCACACACACACACACACACGCACACACACACACACACACACACACACACACACACACGACCTTATTAGAGGCTTCCACAACCTACCAAGTTGGACTTAATGTACACACACACAAAACTAGATGCATAAACACACACAAACACATATACACAATTTCTACAGACCCCCCAAAAACAAACACACTATTGCACAATCACTAAATTCCTATTACAATTTTCCGGGAGAACCGTTTTTTGTGCAGAACATTTGTGCAAACTCAGAATAACAGAAGAAGCAATAAATACCAAGTGAGAGTATCTGAAGAATAATAAGCTATGCACAAAGCACAGGTGGTTGAATATATAGACAATATTTACAAATACCAATATACAAAATGTGCTGTGCTTAAAATGACCAGTTGTGCAACATTTAAGAAACTGGGGAAACCAGACGCATGTAAAAGTTCAGCTTGAAGCTGCCTGCAAAACGGAGCAAGCTGTGTGTCAGCTGCAAAGACGCACTCTTTAAAATCCCAGTGTTACACTCAAAAGTACTGCTTAATGACGGTGATGGGTTACCTAACTTTAACCACATTTTGTTTTCTTTGAGACAACACACAACCATATACATTTAAAGATTAAAATCAGAAGTACATTTAATTAGTTGCTACTTACCAGATAAAAAAGAGGTTTTCCGGAGCAAAACACTCAATCAGGTGAGTCTGTAAATTAGATTCAAAAGGGGAACACAGATTTCAGCCAGCCTGAGCGTCCCCAGAGAGCCCTCATAAGCCTTTTCTTTCCCTTTCATCTGTCTGACATTCTCCAGGAAGAGAAGGTTTGGAAGCTGTCGGGCTCCAGTTAAGCCTCAGCTTTAGCAGGCTGCCACACAAGAAGGACCTTTACACAGGTTTCTCTGGGGGAAGCCCCTCTCAGGATCTCAGATTGAAGACCTTTACAGTACAGAAATGTGTAAAATCAAAGTACTGTGTTCTGTTTACCATGGCTAATTCGAGTTTGTCCTGCAAAGGGAGTTAGACTTGCATGGGGCGACTGGGACAAAATAAGTAGAAAAGCCTTTACTACAGTGATACAGTTTCCCTCTGTGGTTCATCTGTTGAAGGCGACGATCGATTTTATATTCAATTAGCCTTACATTCACTCGTTTATCTTCCATTTGTGACAGCTGTTGGACAATTAAAAGACAGAAAGTTTGGAATCCATTGGAGAAATGTGGCCCCGTAAAGAGAACAAGTGCACGTCTGCACGTCTGCATGGTTAGTAGAGGTTATGTGTAGTGTCTGCCATAAGCTACCATAAGCGGATAGAATTCTTGGTGACCACTGACTCGAGCAAAAAGCCTTTTTCTGTTTGGTTAGGCTTTTTAGTCAAAGCATGTCCAATCCTGTTCTGCTAAAGAAGAGACAAGAAAGGGGTCTTCCTTCCTATTCCTCTCCCCTGCTCCCTTGCTCTCTGTCCTTTCTTTCTTCCTCCCTCCTTCCTTTCTCCCAGGAAGCTGTGGCAAACACACAAAGGCTTACATCGCCAAAACACAAAATCTATATTGTAATTACCATGCAGCAGTCCGAAATAAACAAATATAACCTCAATAAATATTCAGTTCACACATTAGAAACACACACAGACACATGCAGGTCTTGGTGTCAGATGCTGGCTGTTTGAGTTAGTTTCATTAATAACTGGTTGGGTTTGCTGAGGGAGCAGAAGACTGGCAGGCCGACACACGGGAGGCACAAGCTGTGTGTGCTGTTGGGCTTAGGGTGTTTGTAGAAAGACCTCCATGTGTTGGTATGTGTGTGTTTGTGTGGCGGAGACAGAAGGACAGAGAGAGAGAGCTGAGTGCACACTGTATATTCAGGTGTACTGTATATGTAAATGTGTGAATTTCTGTGTCTATCTGCAGGATCAGTGTGTTTGCAGACTGCACCAGAAGCCTCTTAATGCCTTGGTGTTAGTCTGTTTGACTGCTCAAAATGTTCTCAGTTCTCGAGGTTTACTCTTTTCAAACTGCACAGCTGAGCTGATCCAAGATGAGTCAAGTCAAACTGAGGAAGGCTTATGCTAATGTTATGTAACCCTTTGCATTAACATACGTCCTGGATTTGGATGTAAAGAAAACTGAAAATATGATATGTGGAGTTAAAAGAGAGGTTTTTGATTTAAGCGACAGTCAAACTCCTGCGAAACAATCTGGATGGGACTTTTTGTTTACCAGACGTCTCTGAAGAAATCAAAGTAGAGAGTAGTCTTTTTGTAATATGAAGATTTATGTTTGAATACAGAATTGTGTAGGTACTGCTCAGTTTCAGTGCACATCAGCTGTGACTTAAAATACTTCCTGAAGTTCTCTCTTAGTTACATACTGTGTGTGAAGTATTAGTATATCACTGGGTAGTTGTCATTCAACATGGACTATGGTTGGTGCCTGATCCAACCTTCACATCAGGGCCCTAAGTCTCAAGCCAGACGCTTCTCGTCTGTCGCCCCCCGGTTGGTGGAACGAACTTCCAAACTTCATTCCATCTGCAGAGTCCCTGTGAACCTTTAAGAGAAAGCTAATGGGTGCCGGTAGCCTAGTGGTTGGTGCGCGCATCCCATGTACGGAGGCTGTAGTCCTCCAAGTGGTCGGCCTGGGTTTAAATCCGACCTGTGGCTCCTTCCCTCATGCCATTCCCCACTCTCTATCTCACTCTATCCACTGTCCTGTCTCTACAATAAAAGCCCACAAATAGATTTAAGAAACACAGGACAAGATGTAGAAAATCCTTTATGTGCACGCACCTATTAAGAGTGTACCTAGCTGGGGAATGTAGACACAGATGGGTTATCAAGTGGGCAACCTCCTGCCTCAACGTTTCGTTGATGAGCCCACGACGTCTCAGGAGGGCTCAACAGTGAATTCTGGCGTCCCAGAAACACCCCCCTCTGTGTCAACCTGGACTGCTACCTTGGTGCCCAGCAGGAGTCCTGCCTCTTAATCCATAGCCACTGGCTGCTTCTCTCCGGTGCCTCCGACATACAGTAGCTTTGGTCACTGCTTTCGGGATCTGACCTCTGACTCCTAGGTCTCTGAGCAACCTCATTGTAGATGTCGCTACGAACCCCCTGCACCCCAGTTCAACAGGACGAACTTCAGTGTTCCAGCCGCAGAGTTGTGCTTCTGCTGCTAACTCGGCTTAAATAGCTGCCTCCGCTCATATGCTTCGTCCACTGAGTCCTCCCAGGGTACCGTGAGTTCAACAATGAAGGCCTTTCTAAGAGAAGGAGTACCAAGTCAGGCCTTAGGGAGGTGGTTGCAATCTGCGGGGGAAATACGAGCTGCCAACCAACATCCTCTCTAGATCTTTACTTGTAATTACTCTCTGATGTTCGGTTTGGATAAAAGCATCTGATCAATTAATTGTAGAATTCTAGATTTCACAAATCACCAGGTTGCCATGTCGTGGAAATTGAAGCTTCAGTGTTTATCCAGCTCTGCATCGGTCTGTAAACCTTTCTGCGTTCTAACCTCTCTCCATTTTTCAAAAGCATCTCCAATATTGATCCTAGTTTGAGCACGTTTCTGCTCGTGGAGCTTATTAGAAACATGCAGAGGCTTTTAGGTCGGGTACAATCACTTCTATCTGAACCAGTTCTCTTGCCCGCTTTCATCGCTGCAACACCTGTTGGTTTGACCTGATAACTGCTCTCATATCTGGCAAACCGAGGGGCGACCAAAACGGCCGTGTGGGGGTGCCTTAAAACCGCCTACCTTCTCTGGTCCAAACAAATCCAGACCATTCAGGACCAGAATCTAAAGTTAGCAGGAGGACATACTGGCTGCTGCATTGTTGTCAGAGAAGCCAGCACTTCAACATAGCATGTTTCCTGAATGTCTGATCATATAGTAAGGTCACTTTATCATTTCAGTACATATCTTGCTGATTGGACCTTTGAGTTCAATTACAGATGCAATTTTGAAATCAAGCTAGCGCTGGTGTTAGCTCTTAATTCTGCCCTCATCTTGCTCCCTTTGAACCAAACCTTCACGTCAGAATACAGAAAAACAAGATGCTGCAAGCAAAAATGTCAAACTCAAGGCTTAAAAATGGAAAACCACCAGCCAATATAGACGTGACACTTGCTATGTCATTCTTTATTACTTTCTTTGATATGACATCAAAAATGTGTTTATTGTGACCATAGAGCTTCTGTCTGTGTCACGTACCCCTACCAGAATCAGTCAAAGTCCTCTCCTGTCTTTTATCTTTGCTTTCTTTAACCACCTGTCTTTGTCCCTCACTCTCTCACACACACTCTTTTCACAAAGGAAGAGGATAGTTTGAAGGTGGTGTAAATGGAGCGTACACCAGGAGATAATAATCCTCATCCAAGTCTGACAGTTTTCTTGACACACTGTCAGCAGGAGCCTCCATGTATTGGCACCAGTAAAATATCTGCACACACCCCACACACCAAAAGCGCTTTCCTCCAAGTATTGTCAGTGGCAGTTCCTTTTTTCTTACACAAATAGTCTGACAGAGGACTTTATTTAAGAAAGAAACACACAGCACTCAGCTCAACTAAATATTTACATTTAAACACAGATTAACAAAATGCTGTATGAGTGTTTCTGACTTGGTGGCGCCTTCTAATCAGAACTCAAGTTTTTTTAAATACTTTATTAAAAACTTCCACTTCTTCTTTTTTTGCTGTGTTGCACTTTTTTTATGGAAATGCATCCACGCTGGTCCCTGTGCAGCCCGAGTCAAAGTTGAACACTTTCATCCTGTGAAAAGCTATCTGCTCAGTATGCTGCAGGGAGAGCTTCAAGTCTGCTTATTAGTTTAGCTTGTTAGTGGTATTTCCACAGAGGCTGCACCCATCTGGAGATGAAGATATGAGTTTCGTAACATTACTAAATAGTGCAGAAATGCGGCTTACATTAGAGTTGCCTCATTATTTTGCTTGACCAAGAAAAGTGCTCGTATACATTCCTCAAGAGCTGTAAACAAATGTAAGCAGCTACATTTAATCTAATGACCCTGTGAGGAGTTTTTAGCTGAAACAGGCTGGAATTAATATCGATGCCTCTATATGCCTACAAAAGCTAACAGACATTTAGGGAGTAGATCAGACAGTAGAAGTATTTCTATATAGCATATTTCAATTCCTTTTACTGCTGCCTCAGGGTCCTTGTTGGATTTGTTTATTAACAGTATGCTGCTCAAACAGTCTTTGTTTGCGTTGTCCACTAAAAAGATTCACAAGACAATTTGTCTTGTTTTCAGGATACCACTTGTACATATACAGCACCAGATCAGCAAAGACAAAAGACACACAGCAGTACTTTGTCAACAGGGATCACCAAAATAGACACTACATGAAAGTACACTCACACAAGCTTTTAGTAAAACATTTCCAGGTTAGGGATGTGCGCATTTAGTCAACTAAACGATTAAACATCATCATCTTTGGTACCAGATGAATTAGGAATATTTTTACCAGTGTTTTGCACAGAATCAGCAGCTGTACATTAACATTATTAAAACGAAGCCATGATAGGAGCAAAGCACCTCAGCTGGTGCATTTACAAGAGGGATGTACGGACAGTGGACCTTTTTCTCTCTCTCTCTCTCTCTGTGCATGTGATTCTGCTCTCTTGGTTTTGCTGTGTCTTAGCTCTCGATTCGAGAGGGCCGTTTTTTTTTTTTTTAAACGGGAGTTTTGTTATGTTGCACGGAGCCGTGAGGTCCTCGTGCGCGTCTGCTCTCTCTGGTGCGCTCTCTCTCTTTCTCTCTCGTGCACGCAGGAATTTTATGAATGAATAAAAAAGTAAGTAAAAACATACTTGGGCGACCAGAAATGTACTCGGGCGGCCCGCCCAGGTATCGTCTATGTGTGGGAAACACTGTACAGGTTTAAAATGAAACGTACCAGCACCACAATCCTTGCATTTACGGGAGGGATCCACGGGGGGGTGATGTACGGTCAACGGACTAATCACTCTCTTTTTCTCTGTCTCTCGCTCTCGCATGCGTCTCACTCTCGCATGCAGTAATTCTATGCATAAACCAAAAAATAGGGAATTATACTTGGCATAAATATACCTGTTTCAATGAGTGGGAAACTTGTGTCTATATGTTGGTTCTCAGTGCCGGTGACTCTCTCAGTGCCAGTCACACCTAGTGACTCCTGTGACCCTCTAAAGGCGGTACAAGAGAAGAATACAAGTCAAAGAAGAGAAGAAATCAATGCTTAAGTAGAAACTACACACTGTGAAGAATATATTACATAGATTATGAAAAGAGGACATGTTTCTCAAAGCTCACACACACATGGTCAACACAAAGCCCAGGTATCACAGTGTGACACCTTAGCAAACTGTCGTTCGGTGAATGCTGCCCAGACTGTATCCATAATGAGTCTACAACAAACAGTCTGCTGACAATCCAAAAGGACTGATTTATTTTCAAATATTGTCTTTTAACCGAATGAGGATCGAGTGCAGCTCTTTTTTTGTTTACAATATTACCTGCTTGTGAGAACACATGTTTAGAGCGCACAGAGGTTTCTGGTACACACAAATATTTGTAAGCCAGCTTGGAGAGTTGCAGGTATCTCGCGAGGCCTACACTGCTTTGGCGGAGAGAAGAGTCTATCTCATGAAAGTCTGCATCTCCTGAATCGCGCCCCGGCTCGTTGCTTTTGCCACAACATTACTGTCTTCGTTTGCTGACGTTAAGAGTGCATACAATGTTCAAGTTACGCTGAGAGCGCCCTCTGCTGGATCAAACTGCAAACTAATTCAGACAGACCGATGCGTTGATAGACTGTTTATCTTTGTTGGAATGTAAACTTTCTCCCCACGGTTTGGGTAAATGTTCGAATATAGAATAATAATAGCCCTAGTTCGAGTATGTGCGTGTTTAGGTAGACCAATTTAGGAGTGTCTGCTTTGGCAATTGTTTGTGTATTTCCTCATTATGCAGTTGATTTTATATTTAGCAGAGCAAAACGTGGACATTTTGGGCATCAAGTTGTACTTTTTCATCTGTAAGAAGAAATTAAGTTCACTGGTCCAAACGAGGTAACCCCCAGAGAAAAATGAAGGACTGATACATGATGGAAAATGACTGCAGATAATCGTACTTAGACTGTTTATGTATTTGAGTAAGCTTTTTGTAAAGGAGTTGAAATGAGGAAGAGGAGAATATTTTGAGCAGAAGGAAGAGGAGGATGCAGTGACAGTTCAATGCAAGATGCCAGCAGCAGGATGAGAAACACAGCAAACACCTCAGAGTTCACAAGTTTAACTATTGCAACCGGCAATGCCAACCCTTATATCTTTGTTCCTTTGAGTAAGATAAACGCTGAATTAATTCTAAAGCCACCTTGATGGCATATTTCTGCTCTTTATTCTCTTTACAAGAATGAGACTTCAAATGTACATCTTGAAACTGATCCTGGAGAGCGTCGGCAATCCAGGGCTAGGCAGCCAAAATGATATAAGCATGAGCATGCCAAGAAAAGAAAAAAAGAGTAGAATAACATAGGCAACACTGATGCAAGTTATGTACTCGTATTACAAAACTCACTGCACAGAAATGCATACTGATAGAGGCAGAGGTAGATTAGCTCCTCTCATTTTCTGTAAGGTGAAATCTCTGTTTTTTAATGAAGTCTGCTAGCTCTGAAGAGAGGGGTCTTCCTGCAGCTGTTCCTGCTTCAAATGGGATCCTACTTTAACAGGAGGGTCTAGTTTTATGATAATCAGTCTATATCCATTTAAAGGTTACATTCTATGCAAAATACACTTCATGTTTCTCTAACACTAATATGTGTCTATAGTCTGTCTACAAACCCCCCAATGATATGAAAAGTCCATCCTCTCCGTCTTTTGCCTGCTCCACTTTTCAGAAAATGTGTGCTCAAACAGGCCGTTTGGAGATTTTCCCTTCATGACATCACAAAGGGCAGTAACCCCTCCCCCAGGTTGGTGACACTCCCACAGCTAGGTGTTTGTTCTGCCCTCTGAGTCTGCCTTCTCACCGTAAACAATAGGACATGGAGCGAGAAAGCCCGAGCCACCCAAGCCCTTCCAGAGAGGGGCGTGGTCAGACACAGCTCATTTACATTTAAAGCTACAGACACAGAAACAGCCTGTTCTGAGCAGGGCTGAAATAGAGGGGTTTATAGGCATGATCAAAGACAGGATCAGAGTGGATTTAGAACAAGACACTTCATACACATGTTTTGGGGAGCTCTGAGACTTATTTAAAGGTGTTGAAAAGGAGAAGAATATGTGACCTTTAAGGGCATTTGACTTGAAACACTGCATCACAGCCTACGAAGCCTGTCTCATAGTTGCTGGGTGAAGAATAAAACAAAAAATTCAACCACTGACTAATTTTAACTAAAGAAAATAGGACCATGGTTTTAAAACACACACATTTCCATTATTCAGTGCAACTCTTTTCTTCATACGCACTCACAGCATTTGGACTGACTGTCGAGGCTTTAAGTCCCATCTGTCAGAATCCGTTCACATCGGTAGCCAACTGTATTTATTATTAACGGCACAGTTGCAATCAATATTGTGGTCCAATGTGGGTTTTGGCATGTAACACACTCGTATGTTTGACAGTCACTTTGCTAGATAACGAGCCTCAGTGTAGAAGTCGGGTGTATCGAGGACTGCTATAAGAACCAGATGTTTTCCAGATGTGCTCACTCAGCACTCTGCTACAGAGAGGAACACTTCATGGTATCTAAATGTGATTTAAACCATTTTAAGCTGCGTGTTGTTTTGTTCATGTTTGCCTTAAATACAGTCAGATTTAACAGTCCCTGTATACGAGCTGTGAGTACATCTGTCTCAGGCAGAACTCCTTTTGTATCTCACGTACCTTCTTACACATGCACTCACTTATCACACTCTCTTCATTCTGCATCCCGTCTCTCTATCCTCTTGACTCTTACCGCTGTGCCTTCTGCTGCTTCTCTTTCAGAGTTTTCCTCCTACTTCTCTGCTAGCTTTTCTTTTTTTCTTCCTCTCCCCCTGTCATCCTTCCCTCCCCAGCTGGTACAGTTTGCTGCTTAAATATTTGGGGGGAGATGCCGAGTGCTGGAAGGCCTAAGGAGGATCAGCAAAAAGGAAAGGCTGCAGTTGTTGTGGATTAGCTGCTTGTTTTATCATAATACCACTGCCTGCTCGCTTGGAGTTCAGTGCTCACCGGGCAAGCTGCAATATCACGATTTCTTAAAAAATTCACGAGTAACGCGGCTCATTACTACTGATCTGTAGTTTGACTGGAAGAGGGAGGAATCTCTAAGTATTCCCATGGCTGAAAATTCAACCGGAGAACTTCCTACTTTTACTGTATGTTTGTGTTCAAAAGAGTTTTCTTTGTGCTGTATCCTGCAGAGATCATACATTACAAAAAAATGCAGACCCATTTTGGACTCATGAATAGTTTTATGTCTCGCTATTTAATGAAGAAAGAGAAAATGAGACAGCTCGAGATGACAGAATTGCATTATGGGAAAGACATTATTTGGTCATATGGGGGATCTTTAAACCGTAAACCATTAGAATATGAGTTTTGTAAAGAAGGGCTTTTTGATGGGAAGGACAGAAGGGAGGGATTACTTCAAAAGTTGTTCAAGAGAGTTTAAGTGATTAGTCTGTTTTGGTTTGTTCATAGTTCACAATAAAGTCTGCATTCAAGACGGGAATAAAATCTGTTTTATCAGGAAGTTAAAGGAAGAGTTAGAGCTGTCTGATGAGTATGAAGCTATCGATTAAGGGAGTAGCTAAGTTTAGCATAAATAAAAGACACCAGGGAGTCTATGTGACATTTAAATAGAGTCAGATTCAGCTTTATTGGCCAGGTATACACACACACACACACACACACACACACACACACACACACACACACAAGGAATTCCTCTTCTTCTCTGAATACAAACATTCAACATTAAATATTAAACAATACAACTATATGCAAGCCTGCAGATAAAATGTGGTGCAAAAGATGCTGCAATAAAATAATGAATACATTGTGTAATAATGTAACAGATGGGTTCATTTCCAGGAAGTAGATAGTTTAACAGTATTTACATGCAGTACGGATTGATTGACAAAGTCGTATGAGAAGGATACCTATATTTACATAATGAAGAGTATTGAATAAATCCTCTTTATTTTTATTCACACCTGCAAGTTTTAAACTTTGCTGAACAGAATAGAAATTGTCATGAAGGCAGAGGCGCTGCTTGTCAACAGGCAAAGGCATGCAACTGCTTGGGGTCCCAGACCATGAGGGGGCCCCAAAGCAGCGGCCGAAAATGTGCACATTTTGCAATGACGGGGTAGGAAACCTCCCTAAGGGGTTTCCATCTGACAGAAGTCACTCTTGATGCCCGGCTGAACGCTGGTTGTTTGGGTGGATTTTTGCCTAGGGCCCCAACAGACTATAGTTTCGCCGCTACATGAAGGAAGACAGTTTCAACCTTTTTTCTCTTTAGGACACCCCGAAAAAACCGACAGTGTCTCACCGGTTTGACTTGTATTCCGGATGTTACTTAAACATACCAGCCATAAGGAAGGCAAAACATAGTCATCACATGTACAACGTATCCTTACATACACTCATAACAGCAGCACAGCACATTGAACAACCACAGAGGTGTGGGGCATACGCATGCAATACACAAAGAGGGGAACATCCGAATGATAACATGCAAGAGACAGACAGTAATGAGCCAGCAGATAGCGGTTTGGGAAGAGTTAGTGCACTGAGAAACGGTTGCAAATGTCAGTGAGAATGTCCATGATAGAGTCCTTGAAAGCTGACTTAGGGACGAGAGTGTCCAGTTTGAGAGTTTTTTGTAAGTTGTTCCAGTCAATGGCTGCAGCAGCCCTGAATGATGTTTGACCAATAACTGTATTTGTTTTGGGTATTTTTTAGGAGAATGTGGTGGTCGTAATAAAGACGGGACATTCTCTGTTTTTGTCCCCATGCATCTCTTTAGAATTTGGAAAGATACCAACAGAGCAAGGAGCAATTCCACCAAGGTGCCAACAAGACTGAGGCAAGCGTGAGGTGAGACACACACACACACTTACACGTACAAACACACACACAAACTAATTTGCAGTTCCAAAAGTGAGGAGATATTATTCCCTGGGGCCTCTGACACCCACCCACCAATTCACCCTGGCAAACACACAGCAGACTAATAAGCAGCGACGGATAGCGATCTGCTCTTTTCCTCATTTTTTAACCACTTAAATGCAAATGTTCTCTAGAGCACACCTGACTAATGTGATAACTGTTTTAATTGGCTGCTTTAATTAAGCTGAATTTAGCAGTAGCATGTTTCGCCATCCTTGCTTCTCACTGTGCACTTGTAATGAGCTGCAGTCGGGGAAAGGTAGCTAATTATGGCCACTGTAGTGTGTAAAACATCCGACTGAACTTTGTGTCGCACAGGTAAACTGTTCTCCAATCACAAGAGGGATCCATCAGTTGGATGAGTAAACAAAAACAGAAATATAATGAATAACACTTCTTTTATCTGTTCCCTCGTTAATGATCTGATGTTTACTGGAAGCAAATATGACCATTGAAACCATTAAAGTTAATTCTTCCTGAAAAATCAGCACGTTTATCCATGTTAAATATCCTCAAGAGACAAGGGGATCAACTGTGAACTACGAATTCACACAAAGCCCTGTGCTTCAGTTTAAAGGCTGATTCAGACCCCTCCACATTAAGATATTCATACATACACAGCCCAGCTTCAGATTAACATCCTGCACGTTGTAATCTGGAGAGGGGAGATGATGTCATCAGCAGCTTTTTTTATGAAACCTCCATTAGTCAGACTCAAAGCAACAACAAGATGATTTTGATCTGTGCTGATGTTTAAAACCAGGTGATCTTACCTTTGAGGAGTACAATGATACTGCTAATCCTCTGTGTGTGTGTGTGTGTGTGTGTGTGTGTGTGTGTGTGTGTGTGTGTGTGTGTGTGTGTGTGTGTGTGTGTGTGTGTGTGTGTGTGTGTGTGTGTGTGTGTGTGTGTGTGTGTGTGTGTGTGTGTGTGTGTGTGTGTGTGTGTGTGTGTGTGTGTGTGTGTGCATGTACGTGATCTAAATTCATGAGCGTTTTATCAGATAAGGTCAAATAACCTAAGCTTTCTTTATGCTCTTACCTACATAATCAATTATATCCTGTTTTCACAGGTTTTATGGGCTAGATTAGACTCTCATTTATTCTGTAATCTAGTCTGACCCTGACCTCTGGGGAATTAAATAGTATCACTTTAATGAGTGGATTAAGGTGTGAAGATAAGTGTGTTGGTGTGCCTGCTTTAAAGTATACATTATAAGTGGGGTGTATTTAAAGGCAGAGTCAGTACCTGTTTGTAAACACAACATTCAAACTGAGCCCCTCCTCCTGGGCTCATCGCCCCTAGAAGCGCACACTCACTGCAGGACGTTTGACTGCAAGCTAGCACAAGCTAACATCGGTGATTGGCACCTGCCTGTCCAACAGAAAGCAGGATAACTCCACGTCTGCGTGTGAATGCCAACACAAGGTGAACCTCGTTTTGGAACGAGCTTTAGCTGCATTGTATCTTCTTAGCTGTTTCTTCGCGCAAAAATCCATAGACGTAAATCTTAATGGACGAAGCCTGAGTGATGTCAGCCATCTGTTCCTGCAGGAGGCTCATCAGCAGCCGCCGCCATGTTGGAATTGATGTCTCAGCCTAACTTTCAGTCAACCTAACGACAGACTGAGAGCTGGAGCTGAGGCGGGTTTTAAGCCTCCTGACGAACCGTTACATCGCGCCCACCTGTCAATCATGTCAGCTACGCGCCTAACTATGGAGAACGCCTATCGTCTTCAAAATCAAAACGGGGAGGTTTCAGAGCTGGGCTGTATATGTATGGGAAAATGTGAAATTTAATTCAAATTGGGTGAATTTAAAGCGTTAAATTGTAGTTTTGAAATATATGTCAACTACTTAAATTGACAAAATGCTGAATGCAGAGAGCCTGTTTTAATTCCTGCTTTATAAAGTCATAGTCTGCACTGCAAAAAAAAAGGAAAACAGTTGAGTAATCAGTGAGAAACTTCAGACAGACTTTGGTTTTGTGTTATGAACTGTTGGAGTGAAGCTGCTCTCTGTGCAGAGCTGTAGAACAAAGCCACTGTAAAATATAACGTGTGTGACTCAAGACCCCCCCGCCTGCCCCCCCGACCCCCGCTCCGCTGTATGAATATGTGTGGGTGTGGGTCTGTATATATATTCGTGTGTGTGTGTGTGTGTGTGGGTGTGTGTGTGTGTGTTTTGCGTTAATCCACAGTTTAATCCTTGGAGCAAAACAGAGCTGCCAGCACTCTGAGGTTCCAGAACCAGAGAGTGTGTGTGCGTTCGCCTCTGTGTGTGTGTGTGTGTGTGTGTGTGTGTGTGTGTGTGTGTGTGTGTGTGTGTGTGTGTGTGTGTGTGTGTGTGTGTGTGTGTGTGTGTGTGTGTGTGTGTGTGTGTGTGTGTGTGTGTGTGTGTGTGTGTGTGTGTGTGTGTGTGTGTGTGTGTGTGTGCGTGCGCCTCTGTGTGTGTGTGTGTGTGTGTGTGTGTGTGTGTGTGCGTGCGCCTCTGTGTGTGTGTGTGTGTGTGTGTGTGTGTGTGTGTTTTAAAGACTACAACCTGTTGCTCTCAGGATTTTCAAACTCAATGGAGCTTTATGAAACAGCCTCAAAAAACTTCCCTGTCTCTTCTTCTCCCTCTTTTTGCATCCCTTTATTTGTTTTGAATACAATTTCCCAATCTTTATTTCATTCCTCTAACAAGAATCTTCTGGTCACACCCGGCAAAACTTTGTTAGTATGCATCTCCAATCTTTTTGGCAACACCAAATATAACTTTAGGTTAACTTCAGTGTCCCATTATTGTACTCGTATGAAGCCCCTGGAACTCCATCGATGTCTTTGATTATTTACGTCACCGGGGTTGGACTATAGGGCCTGTAGTACTTACATATCATATCTCTCTATGAAACCAACCTAAACAGGATTTCCTGTTAAAGGCCGTCACTACTACACAGCTTTTTGACAGGTTGGGCATCACATGAGGGGTCAACTGCCACACAATGCCTTACATTGTTTGCCAAAGACACAAACTATTAAGAGAAGACATTTTTGCTTCTGCTGACAACATGGACATTTAACGAGGATGTGTAAGTGACTCCTGGGGTGTTCGAAGCCAGCCTCAAGTGGACACTCGAGGAACTGCACTTTTGTTTTTTTTGCACCTCCACATTGGCTTCATTTTTTGACACTGGAGGTTGCCACCTGAGCACTTATAAATATGCATACATTATGACAAAGCAAGGGTATAATGCATTTGCATTCTCAGCTATGGAATAACGGATGAAGTGAAAGAGACACCACGTTGGAAACTCTTTATTTCAGTCTAGAGAGAATTTTGTGTGAGAGAGTTGAACGTAATGGAACGATAGCAAAACAAGACAGACGAGAGATACCCACATCAGTTCAGCCGTCGAGGCTCTTTAACAAGGCCGGCTGTCTGTTGCAGAAGTGGTACAACTAGCCTTAATAGGCGGCCTTTGTCAGATCCTCCCAGTCTGTGTACCAGCCTACGGATATCACTCAGTGAGAAGGTTGGAAACCTTGACAAGCTCAGAGTCATAGTTTCAAAAGCAGACTACTAGGCGGTTGTTTTTCTGCTGTTTGAGAAAGTTCTACAAAAAAACACTTGGTGTGTGTATGGTTCACTGACTTTAGACCCCAGTGAATTTCACATTTATACATTTCACGCCACTAAACATTCAGTTTGCTGTTGAGGAGAGGAGCTTTATAGCAACCTGATTTGGATATAAAGGGAGACAAAGATGTCAGTGAGGAGGTTATAATGTGGACTGAAGTGGTACATTTAGTTTCACAGCAACTCCACACTTATATACACGCATATCTTTAAATTGGAGCAAATAGGATGCCAAAATATCAGGGACTACTTCTGGTGTATTCCACATGACCTTAGGAACTGTTCTCAGCACTGAGCAATCTTAAGCAGGGTTACACATTTTGAGTAAAAACACTATTTCAGTCAGGACCACATTTTCAAGAAAAGTACTTTATTGCAATTATTTACATTTGGCCGTATGGCTCTGTTCTGGGATCTCCTCGCCCTTCCACGTGCGTACGTGGAAAGCATTAGGCGGGAACAGCACACAATCCTGCCCTTCCACGTGCATACAAGGAAAGCTTGAGGCAGGGAGAGAAGCAGCAAACCCAAACTGAGCAAGCATCAATGACAACAGCATGTCATTGATTCAGTCAGAACAGCATAAAAGGAGGAGCTGGGGTGGAGGAGGGTTGCAAATGCAACTTGCAGACGGAGCAGCAAAGAGAAGGCAGGCTAGAGCAATTTAAATAAGGTGGCTACATAAGTACTTTTTGGCCAATAGGATGCTTTGAAGCAAATCAGCTGGCCATCAGCTGATGAGGCTTGCTGAGATTAGCTGTTACTGAAACTCATGGCATGATAGTATAGCGTGACTCTGTGGCCTGCCTGAACTAACGCTACACTCATTTTTTGGTGAATAGTTCCTGACTGTCACCAGGAATATGGTTATGGTCACATCGTTGCTCTCTCACGCACTATAGGAACAAAATTGTACAATCTAAGATTATTTGATGTCATGTTGGGGTCTCTCACATTTTCCACATCTGAAGACTTTAAAAACATTCAGTCTGTGCCAGGCTTAAACCATATTTATTGATTGGAGCCACTGAGGAAACCTAAAGGAAAATATATCCACCTATACAGCGCTGAGTGGCAGCAGAGTGGCAAATATGAGAGGCGTTGAGAAAGTACGACACCTCCAGTTCAATGTTTATTAGAGACAAAGTGAAGAGAATTTACTAGTTCATAGAGGAGCCTCTCTTTCTGGTTGCAGTTGTGAGAGGGATGGAGAGATGGGAGAGGATGAGTGAAGGAGATACAAGATAGGAGAGGAGAGGATGTGTGCCCTCAGTCAATTGAAAAGCTGTCAGGGTACAGGTGCATACAAGCTACAAGCAAGAGATAAGAGGCAACTCTGTCTCTCTGCCTGTTTCCCTCTTCACCTCTCCTGCCCTTCTTCCTCTCCTGTTATCCTCCCTCTGCTTCTCTTTACCTCTCCAGCACTCTAGCATTAATCAATCTTGGTGATGTTGAGGAAGCGTGTTCAGTAATTCTGACTCTCCGACATGTCAAATGCCATTTCCAACCTCTGCAGATAAGCATGGACCTGTTTACCTCACGCTCTCTCTCTCTCTCTCTCTCTCTCTCTCTCTCTCTCTCTCTCTCTCTCGCTCTCCCTGCAGAGCTTTTAAGGTTATTTTGGTTGAGTGAGAATCCTTCCTTACTTCTCTCACTCTCAGCACCTCGGATTAAACATTTCTAATTTTAGCACCTAGCCGTTTTAAGCTAATTATTTTAAAGTCGCAGTACACTGCTTAATATGTGCATTTCTATTAGTTGGAAACAAGGTAATGTGAAAGCTCTAAAGCGATAGTGTGACATTTGTTAAATATACATGCTCAGTTTATTTTAATAAATTAGATGAGAAGATTAATTAAACCGTCACGCTTGTCAATGACTGAACTCCACCCAGGAGATTAAGCTGCTGGTTTAGTTTAAAGTTCAGTGTGTGAGACTTTGGAAGAAGAATTGTCAGAAATGTAATATAGTTTTATTGTAAATATTTCTTTCAGTGTATACAGTAATCTCTAGAGACCGACCGATTTATCGGCCAGCCGATATTAGTGTATCAAGTGACTATCGGTATCAGCTGATTTTATCGCTGATATGACTTGATTTATTCACGAGTCAAATGTCATTTCATTTGAGTTTCATTGTATTACACTAGTGTTATTACTCTCCAGAGTGTCAAGCGGTGATGCACGTGCATGCACAGTTACTGTCCAGTTGAGTGATCATCTTGTCTTCATTATACTGTATATCTTTCCACAAGTGTTTGATATGCACATGTTCGTTGCGGTGATCCCTCAAATGCAGTTATCAAATTCGATCTATCTCTACAGATCAAAGAAAGATATCGGCCGATATATCGGTATCTGATTTTTTTCTCTCCCCAGTATAGATATCTGTATCGGCCTCTTAAAATACATATCGGTCGGGCCCTAATAATCTCTTGGACACACTCTATCGAACATGTAAGACAGTACATGTACAGTGTGTTGAAACACTTTGCAGACTTTTACTGAAACTGTGTTGTTGCCCTCAAGTCCAGCACATTGATGGATTTTCTTCATTCTCCCCCCTTTGGCGCTTCTTCCTGTGAGATGTTAACAAGATTTTCTAATTAGTTTCCTGAAACACAGAACAGATACCGACACTTTGTAGTTGACAGGATGGAAATAAAATGGTATGCGGGACAAACAATGCTTCATATGTACAGCCAAGGCTATTAAGAAAAAAAACTGTAAAAAAAACCCATCAGTCTAACTCAGAGGGAAGCGTGGTTTAGAGGCGATAAAAGCATCTTCCTTATCAGTCTCGTAGCTTCGCCAGAGGCTTTTGTAGTCGGTGGTGTGTTTTGTGTCTTTTCCATTTTCCAATTCGTCTCCTTTCATTTCTCTCCCTCTCTTTGTCTCGGTAAGCCGGGTCTGCGTGCTCCACCAGTCTGAGGCCTCTGTGTTCAGTCCGCCTCCGCCTTCGCTGGCGGAGATTAAAAATAATGGGCAGCACCATTAATTAAGCAACTAATCTAACTGTTTATGTTTTGTCATATTTACCGCTCACGGGTGCGTGGAAAAACTCCCCAAAAATGACTGCTAAAATGCCTTTGCAGCACCACACATTAAAAACAACAACATCCCGGTACATGGCTCAGTGCGCTGTCAGACGCTGCTTTCCCTCGTTTCAGCTTAAAAAAAACCAAGGCCTCCCTTTCGTGCCTCTCGCTCTATTTTTATTTATTTATTTTGGTAAGCGGCTCAGTTAATATTGTTGATTTAAAACCTCACCTTCAATTTGTTGTAGCATGTGGACAGAGCTTTAGCTTTCGCTGCGGCTGAGCCAATTTTCTGCTTCAAGCGCCTTTAATAAACCACGCAGCGCTATCAGGAGGCTTTGGCTTCCCTGATGAAGGCCATTTATTTCAAATTAAAGGAGAGTTCCTTATCTTCTGCGGCCTCAAATGGAGAGCGAGATAAAAATGGCGCGCCTTGGTGTCGTTCCTCTCTGTGTTGTAAATGTGATGAGAGAAGGGGGGGAGCAAGGGGAGAAGAGGAAAAGGAGACTGAGTTTGAGAGAAGACAGAGAGGAGAAGAAATCGACAGATTAAAGGGGAAAGATGAACCATTGGAGGTGGTGTGGGGGAAACAGTAATCTGATTGGCTGTCATCTTCTTAAAATGGTCTTGTGATAGAACACCAAATGGATGTTTCATTCCTTCCCCTTTCATCTTTTTATCTCACTTACTGCCTTTATATGTTTTTCTCATAGTCTCTGTTCGTTTTCCTCTTTGACCTCCATCACACATGCTTAGATAAACTCCATGATACTGCTGCTGATGATGAATGGTGTGTGTGTGCGTGTGACGTGTGCGTGTGCGTGGACATTGGTATGCTATAATTGAAACGCTGAGGTCAGCTCTCTTCCGTGAATCAAAGCCAAAATGAGCCTTTAATTTGGCTTTCAATTAAATCTGGTGTCAAATGCTCCTCACAGAGAAAGTATGTGCAGGGCACAGTGTAGAGTAATTCGACGTGTGTGTGTGTGTGTTTGTGTGAGCGGGCACTGTTTACAGTGTACTACAAAGTGTGTGTGGGTGTATACATTTGTGCATGTGCCTCTCCATACCTGCGTGGGCGTTCTTAACTGGCTTGTCTCTGCTTCAATCAGTCAGAATCCATTACAGCGAGGCGCCCAGGCAGCAGCGGGCCTGTCATAGTTAACAATCACACCGATAGACAGGCAAAGACCAATTATAATACAGCCCACATATCAAATTAAGCACAGCTGATTCAATCTCTCAAAGAACACTTTTCTGCTGTATTTGATCAGAATGATCCTACCCACTCATTTAGATTTAGCACTAATTGCATGATTTGCAGCGAGGCACGTTCTCTGCACATCGTAGGTTGTCGAAGAGGTTGCCGTGGGTGAGGTTTATACATTTTCTTTTCTTGTCTCACTTCTTATTGGTGTCTATTTTTTTCTCCTTCTTAAAAAATTAATGTATCTTTTTGTTCTTTCTGACTGAATGAAGTTAACCCTACCAGACCCACCTCGGCACTTTGATGCATGTCTCCCCCACTCTTCCCCGCCCCCCCTCTCTCTTGTCAGCTGCACAATTAATGAGACAAAATGTCTTGAAAGAGACATTTTAAAGAGGACATATTCTCCCCCTTTTCCACCTTTTCAAACAGTCCCCTGTGGTCTAAATGAAACATCTGTGCTGTGCTTTGGTCAAAATATAACATGAATCAAGCACCAGAGGAGGTTTGTGACCCTGTATAAACCAGCTCTCTCAGAACGCTCCGTTTTGGTGTGTGTGTCTCTTTAAATGCAATGAGCCCCCCCTGAGTTCTCCCAGTAGACATCACTCCTTCGCTAGCAAGAATAAAAATGGCGGACCTGCAGAAAAGTTTTGCTCTAGGCTGGGGGTGGAGTCCATGGGTGGAGAAACCAGGGGAGGGAAGGGTATTTATTTTTTGCCAGAATCCCACTGTGACATCACAAGGAGAGCACATTTGAAACAGAGCATTTTTTCTCTGTGTTGTAAGACTTATGCAGACCACAAACAAAGGACTGGATGTGTTTATTTTAAATTTCATTTTGAAGGTCGATAGACACTCAGGTTACCCAAATATATGTTCACTGTACAGGTGGATTTTTCATAATATGTCCCCTTTAAGTCTGTATTATTTTCTTGAGGCTTAAGCGTTGATAATCAAGATGGGCTTAGACTCTTAAAACATGTATCTTAAAGACGTATTTTCCCCTCAATTTATGCATCTTTCTGTATCTCTGTCTCTCACAGGTATCGTAGCACAGACCCAGTGTGCGCTGGCCTGCAGGCTCAGATTTTATCCTGTTACAGAACCAACGGGGATCAGACCTTAAAGTGTTCAGACCTGGCCAAAGAGTACATGCAGTGTATCGATGCTGCAAAGAAGGTGAGAGCTTACTTCACATCTTAAAGGAAAGGGATTTAGATCTGCAGGGCAGATCAGAGGAGTATCTTAAAGAAAGATATTTTCTCACTGTGCTGCAGTCATGGCGGAGGTTTTGACTGTGTTGTGAAGGTTGTTTTCTCGAGTCTTGTCAATAGCAACTGTCGACCCACAATAATAAAAGAATGTTAATAATAGTAATGATGGTTATAATAATATATCGTACTTCACATGGCCCCTCAAAGACCTAAAACTCTTTTTTGAGTGACGGCGTTTGAAGTTTTCCGTGGAGAGATGTGCTGTTATTTTTAAAGCAGCGCTCTGTATGATGTAAAAGAAAGAAATTCATTTTTCTCATGTTCTCCACATTATTCTGGTGTAGTTTAGGAACAAAAAAAAGAGTCCGATTGATAGGACGTTGAGTGCTGTCACTTTTAGGTCTTTACACGAAGAGAGATCTTGTCATTAGAAACAGCTTTCTCATCGAGCGTCTGATGTAAAAGAATGAAATCCAAGTTCTCCTCAGCCACCAAAGTTGTTTTCCTGCCACTTCTGAAAATGACAAACACACTTTGGGTTTCTTTGAAATAAGTCTTCATTCAAAGTTCAGCTTGTCAGTTCAACCTGCACCATTAAGTTTCTAATTTTAAGTTGTTGTGAGCACAAATCCATTGACGATACAGTCTGCAACTTAAGAAAGAAAAGCAGCTGTGCAGTTTGTAGAAATTCTCCATGACAACATGAACTACGTGTTTGATATTTCCCGAACATAGGATCCTCCACAGACGCATTCTAAAATACCGTTGATACTTGTTTATTTTTAAGGTTTATTTTGGGGCTTTTGATAACTTTATTTGAGAGACAGGACAGTGGATAGAGTCAGAAATCTGAGAGAGAGAGAAGGTGGGGAATGACATGCGGAAGAGGAGCCACAGGTCGGATTCAAACCCGGGCCGCCCGCTTGGAGGACCTCAGCCTCTGTACACGGGGCACACGCACCAACCACTAGGCTACCGGTGGCCCATGTGTTACCAAGTTACTTTCCAGTTGAGTGACCATCTTGTGTTTGATACCTGCATTTGAGGGATCAACGTAATAAATGTATATCTATGTCTATCTATCTCTACAAATCAAAGATAGATCTGAGAAAGATATCGGCCGGTATAACGGTATCAGATTTTTTCCTCGCCCTTAATCGATATCAGCCTATAAAAAAAATCCCAAATTGGTCGGGCCCTAGTTTTATCCACTTGGAAAGAAGAAAACAATAGAAGAAGGTTACCGAAGGTGAGCTATTGGTGTTTGATTTCCCGTGAACGAGGCCGAGTCTTCCAGTCAGTCCAGCCTTCCTCTCTGCAGACTGATCCCTTATTCAAGGAGAGTTTAAGAGCAGAATTCTTGCTCCGTATGCTGTAAACAGGATTATATAATCTCAAGGCCAGTTTAAAGCTTCTTCCAGCTCATTTGCATATATTCATTTTGCATGTATTAAGACTGCGGCCTCATCCTTTCACACAGTCTGTCATCCCAGCAAACATGAACACAAACTGTTTCTGACAGTCTTATTGTACTTCATCTCTGATTTTAGCTGGACTCGTGTATCGTGGGAAATCTTCAGTGTCCGATTGACGTTTGACTTTCAAATCAAACAAAACAAGTCAAGCACACTTTGCCTGTCAGGGGGAACTAGTGAGTGAAAGATGTTCATAAAAAGAGTGGCTGTAGGGGCCTAGTGGTTAGCGGGCGCGCCCCATGTACTGAAGCTATAATCCAACAAGTGGGCGACCTGGGTTTGAATCTGACCTTTGACCCCATTCCCCCACTTACTCTCGCCCTGATTTCTGGCTCTATCCACTGTCCTATCTCTAAATAAAACAAAAAGAGTGGCTGTAGAAGATTGTTATATCTTCAAAATTAACCAACTATGTTTGCTAAGTAAGTGAACATCACAACTGTGATTTATTTATTAGATTCTCTCTTCATCGTTCGTGATTACCATCATTTTGTAGCCCACTCCTCACTTCTCCAACTTTATCATTTCCACTAAAAAATTAGGAAGGAGAAATAATTGAAAATAAAATGAACTAGTTAAAAAAAATTGAATCAATACATTTTTTAATGCAGCAGATTTTTTCACGTAATAGGAGGAAGAAAAAAAAAAACGTTGCACCATGGACAAAGACTGAAGCCTATGGAGGTCCCGTGTGGTTTCATAAGAGCTGTTTGTGTCTCTGAGCAGCCGAGTCAGGTTGTTAACTATGTATTCTGAGAGTCAAGAGATCCTGCCTTTTTCCCCTCTGTCGCTTTTTTATATTTTACCCTTCATAAAAACCAGTGAAGATCCCCTCCTTCATTATGCACTCAGTAAAACCTAGCCTTTGTACTTTTATCTTAGCTGGGGGTTTTTGCATTCCTCTTTTCCTGAACTGGCTCCACAGCTGTATTATTCAACAGCAAAAGACAACTTCCTCTGCTCCAGTATGTGCTTCACTGCCGCAGTTTTTAAGTTACAAATTCACAGAAAGTTGGAGGGAGTATGTGAGGAGGAGGAGGAGGAGGAGGAGGAAGGAAGCTGGAGGACAGAGCACTGGAAGCTTGCCCTTCCAGAGTTTGCACAGCGGAGACATTTGAAGGTGTAGCTTCTCATCATGCAGCCGAACAACGTATCACTCCGCCTCATGCTGCTCACATCTCCTCTGCGTTGCTCAGGGCACTGAGGCTTCCCCTGGCATACAGTAATACCGCTTGTGATAATCAGCTCGCCGTAACATGACTCCTCTGCGCTTGTACTTATGCAGTGTGTGTGTAGGTGTGTGTGTTTTATACGGTATATTCTTCAGTATCAGTAGCTTTGTATCTGTCTTATATAAAAACCAATATAGACACCAAAGCACAACATATACACACAGCAAAACCTTTGTTTTTGTTCTGGTATTTCTATCCTTATGAGGTCCTTATAAGATTGGCATTGTGCGTGTGTGTGTGTGTGTGTGTGTGTGTGTGTGTGTGTGTGTGTGTGTGTGTGTGTGTGTGTGTGTGTGTGTGTGTGTGTGTGTGTGTGTGTGTGTGTGTCTGGTGTGTGTGTGTGTGTGTGTGTGTGTGTGTGTGTGTGTGTGTGCTCGTGTGTGTGTGCTCGTGTGTGTGTGCTCGTGTGTGTACAAGCTTCATCCTCATATTAGCTGGTGTGAGATAACGAGGAGTGAAGTGAAGACTCTTTGAAGACTGTCTTTAAAAGAGCACGGCAGATCATACACAATATGTGCGTGTGTGTGTGTGTGTGTGTGTGGTGTGTGTGTGTGTGTGTGTGTGTGTGTGTGTGTGTGTGTGTGTGTGTGTAAGTAGCTCGCTACATTTCAGTCTGCTTTAACTTACACATCAAGGTCTTGCCTCTTGATTAGCCCCTGAAGCGTCTCCCTGACTTTCACCCCGTACATTTGAAAGTTTACAAAGTTCTTCCTCTATTTTGTGTCTTTTTAAACGCTGTCACTGTCAGTTCGCTGATCACTGATAGCTTACTTTTTCCTCCCAGTGAAGAAGATGCTGTGTACTGACGTAGCCTGAAAATGTATTAAACGTTTTAGACGGCCAGAAACACTGAATGAAAACCAACCAACAAAGAAAAACAACTTGGATTTATGATGAATATTAGTACGCTTTGTACACAGATCTTGTATAAAGTCTAATAGAAGCTACAATCTCGCATGTGAAGCGGCCGTTATAGAGCTGCAGCTCCTGGACGAGCCTAAACTCTCCCAAATCCTGACGTGCCCTGAGGATTTCATGACCACTCACCCTCTCCTTCTTTGCTGCTCGTCTCCTCCTCCTCAGCATAAGAAAGGTCAGGGCTTTCTTCTTCATAGTGGACAGATACCTTGTGCTGTGGCAGGAGCAACTTTCCAGACTGTTGTCTCGGTCACCTAGCAACTTGCGCCGTTGAGTTGTGTGCCCCCCCCCTCCCCCACCCCTGGCTCATGACTTTTAAAACTTAACACAGATCCCTTTCATTTCCTCTGTGTAATGTTACCACAGAGAAGTAGAGCAAATGAGCAAGTCATTATAATCAGTTAGAATAGAAATGTGTGGGATCGACACGCCGTTGGGAAATGTTGATGCTGTGAAAGTTCTACTGTGTGCATTTAATGTACGCCAAACATCTTCTCCTTCTCTTCTTTGTAATGCATATTTAATGACTGCATGTTTAGAGAAGTCAGTGTGCTGTGAGTCTGGGCAATATTTGTTTACTTTTTTTATCATAAGCACAGATCAGGATCGGTGTCTTCTGTGATAGACGTTTACATTTCAAAATGATGGGGGCTGCAAGAGGGATTTTAGGTTATGTAGGTAATTAAAGATAAGAATGAAATGATCTAAGAAAGCCCCCAGAGGAGAGGGAGCAAAAAGATGACAACTTTTTTTTTTAATCCTGAGCTTTTAACTGAGTGAAAAGAGACTTCAGTGGGACTGGAAGCAGCCCAGTTCTTGTTTTGTCTTTCCAGCCTCACAGAAGAGACTGTGATGTGTTTTGATCAGTGTCACAGCGGGTCAGTGCACAGGCCAGCATATCACAGACGTCTTCCTGCTGCGTTACACTACCACATTTATGTGTGTGTGTGTGTGTGTGTGTGTGTGTGTGTGTGTGTGTGTGTGTGTATGCGCGTGTGCGTGTGTGTGTTTGATGGCAAATGAGCTGAGGATACGTCAGAGCCTGCAGAGACGGAGCAGACATCCTTCAGTCATTTTCCTCTGGGAGGCTTATCCCGACATGGGCACAGCGACATGTGACACGCACACACTGTCCAGACACTCAGTTGGATTTTCCAGTCATTTATCTGTACACTCCGATGCAAGCACACACACACACACACACACACACACACACACACACACACACACACACACACACACACACACACACACACACACACATACACATACACACACACACACACACGAGCCATATGCCTGGTCCTGGTGGGATTTTGGAGTCATTTAGCGCCAATCTCTGAGAGAGCCTGGCTTTGATTGGGATCAGTGTCAGAGGCTCTGCTCATGGAGCGAGGGAAGAAAGAGATGTGCTGAAAAGTGAAACGAGAAAAGACATTTCGGATATCTGGGCAGAAATGTGCAGGACTGACCAATATTTCAGGTATGACGAGATCTGAATATAAGGATAAGGATAAACTTTATTGATCCCCCAATGGGGGAAATTTAGATGTTACAGCCGCTCAAAAACAGGAATATAAACAGCATCAATAGCAAAAAGTTAAGAAAAAACAGCTACGTGCATGTTTACATGAATTAAATAAAGGAAGAAAAAATACAATAGAATTAAATAATACTAGGCATAAACACTATGTACACTTTCACTTGTGGAAAGACAGATCAGATATTATAAAAAACACACAGTGTGTAGCATTAATGATATTGATGATTATTATACAGAGTCATGAGGCGGTGATGCTGTTAAACAGTCTGACTGCGGTAGCACTCAGTCCTGAGTTATACCGAGCAAACGTGGAGTTAAAACATGCAAAGAAATCCTCTTAAAGAAGGCTGTTGCAGCAGCATGTCAGATCAAAGATGTATACTGAGCTACAGCAAGGTCAGGATCTGTCCAGCAGCAAGTTGAGACCTTTGAAACTTTAAATGCTGTTATTTTCCCCTTCAGCAAGGCCAACTACTCAAGCGCAAACACACACACACACACACACACACACACACACACACACACTTAGACGTATATATCCGAGCCCTGCTGCTGAGTACAGGCAGGCAGTGCAGGTTTTTAGGTCTAATACCCAGGGAGTTTCTTCTGGAGTTAACAGCTGCCTGTCAGAGTGGAGAGAGAGGGAGCAAGAGAGTGAAACAAACTCAAAGTGAGAGTGAAGAAAGAGGGAGAATGAGAGAGTGGACAAAAAGTAAAGCAGAAAGTGCTGAGGAGCAGGAGAGTGAGAAAGAAAGAGATTACCAAACATTTTGGCTTCGGTGTCCCTGTCCCCCCAACCCCCGCCCCCCGCCCCCTGCCCCCTTTATTACATCAAGAAAGTCTTCTGCTGTAAAGAAGTGTACCTATGCTTTTCTTCTCCGTTTCTACTTAATAAGATTTTCCAAATTTTTCCGTTTTAATGTTCTCAGTTCGCTATGCAAGTTGTTAAACGCTTCAGACGCTGTCAGTCAGAGGAGTCAGTCGTGGTAGGAGGAGTTGCTGATGAGATGTCATACGATAAGACATCTTCCAAAATTACTCCGTGCATTAAGATTGACTGTCCGTCTCCGGCATGAAGGGCATTAATTTACACTTTAAATCCCTCCATTCTTACGGTTAGCTTATAATTTGGGATGTTGGACTGTTGAGTAGTTGTCAGTCATGACATCCAGGGTTCAGGTGGATGAGACCGTGGGAAGGAGCTTTGACTGATGACGTTTCTGCTGTCCGTCAGGGACCACTTTACAGATGATTAAGTGCTCAGGAATGACAGAGCTTTGTCTTATGTGGGACAGAGGGGGGGAGGTGCAGCCAATCTAAAGCCCACTTTTTATATAGATTTATTCACTCATTTCAAAACAATAAGTCCTGCACTGAAGATAAAGTATGCTGACTGTGTGGGCCCTCCCGTTTGCTTGTCTGTTTTAATTGAATTATTTTACATAGATGTTTGAAACACAAACTGAAAAGTGCTTCAGTCTTCTTAAGATACCATCCTGCAAATGTGGAGATAAAACAAACATCTGAAGCAGGGAGGCAAAGAAGCTCTTAAAGGTGACATATTATGCAACATACACTTTACCATATTTTTCTATATGTCCCTAGTCTGTCTACAAACGCTCCAATAATGGGAAAAGTCCATCCTCTCCATCTTTTGCCTGCTGGCCCTACAGGAGATTTTCCCTTCATGACATCACACAAAGGGCAGTAACCCCTCCCCCAGGTGGGTGACACTCCCACAGCTAGGTGTTTGTTCTGCCCTCTGAGTCTGCCTTCTCACCGTAAACAATAGGGCATAGAGCGAGAAATCCCGAGCCACCCAAGTCCTTCCAGAGAGGGGCGTGGTCAGACACAGCTCATTTACATTTAAAGCTACAGACACAGAAACAGCCTCTTCTGAGCAGGGCTGAAATAGAGGGGTTTATAGGCATGATCAAATACAGGATCAGAGTGGATTTAGAACAAGACACTTGAAAGAGATATGTTAAATGTTGTAAAGGACCCCCTTGCGTTCTCCAAAGTATTCTTTAGATACACATACCCACTGACCTCAGGGTTTAGGGGACAGTACCACGATCTTGGTGTCCAATTATCAACAGTCACTATGATATTTTTTGTTGCTGGTTTTGGAGAGTAGGTAACCCAGAACTTCCACCAGATACATGTGCATTGCACACCCACAGGCTGCATTCTCAGTGTGCAGACAGCCGGAGTTCCTGGACGAAGGAGTTTCCGCGGTAATTACAGATTACACTCGTGACGGTGCGAGATAATAGGATGTTTGTGGTGTATTAATAACGTATTAAAAACCCTTTAAAACACATCAACAAACACACATAAGGTCATTGTTCTGAGCCGTCAAGACAGCGTTTTATTCTGAAAATAAATGTTTTAATGTCGTTTCGGTGACTTCCCGTCCTGCTCGGTCTTTTCTCTGGTAAATTGAAGCATCGTGCTCCGGCATCCGGCAAAAATAGAAGTCTTGTGTATCTGCTGCGGAGGGCATGCATGTGGTGGAATTTAAGGGTAAGAGTTTATTTCTTGGTGTAGAATGATGCTGTCATCTGGGCAGACTACTGAGAATATCATCGCCTTGCCATGGTCTCTAGTTTCCCTGTTTTAAGATGTTTGTAGAGGTCTATAATACCGGGCTGGTTGTGGTGATCATGAAGTCTCTAAATGTTATTCTGGCATCAAATAAGAAAAGTATCATAAACTTCACTTGTCAGTAGAGGAAAGGGTTGGACAGTACATTCAGTACTGCCGTTGATGTATTGCAGTTGGAGATTTCCATGGATCCACCGAGGGATTGCGTCTCATTTCTAGGAACACTGTTGTGTTTCAAAATGTCCAAGCTTTATTGAACAGGAGCCTCTGAGCCGTTTCTGCGGCATGCTGAGTGTGCAAGTTTGATTCCCTGCGGACAGCAGACGAGAAGATAAGGCAGAAAGAGAAAATAGTTTCATCAAGTTTTGATAAGTCCATCGTGAAAGAAAAAACCCTGTTGACAGCGCTCGTATGCAGCGCTCATAATAAATCAGTCCGCTGCTGATCTGAATGCACACTGACTTTGACTGAACCAGTGCATCACAGCGGTATAAAAACCAGTATTGATTTCTTGTTTTCTTTTACCTTCAGTCTTATTGTTGATTGAACAGGAGTCGTGCCGGTACAGAGGTCACAGAAGCTCAGCTACTCAATGTAGAGAAACAAACTGAAAGCAAATACAAAAAGAAGGCTGAGGACAAAGACTCGTGTTGAAAAACAGGAAAACGTGCTGTAGATGTATAGACATCTAGAGACTGTTAGACTGTTAGGCAGCAGAGTTGAAAGGATAGTGAGACGTAAATGGAAAGACCTTCAGAAACACTGGGCATAGAAAACGCTAAATAAAATGGAAGAAGTAAAGTGGAGGAGAGGCGAGGAGAGTGCCAAAGCATGACAGGAGAGCGCTCTGAAAGAAGGAATGATTAGGTCTAAAGTGGAAGCTGAGATTAAATGTTGACAAGCACAAGCTGCAGATCTGTACAAGTCAAACAAATAATGGAACAGGCTTCCTTTATGGGCAGTATATGGAAGGGGGAAAAATGAGAACGAATTTGACAGATAGTACAAAACTCGAGAGACTTAACAAGAAAACAAACCAGGAAAATGAATGAGAGATGGGGGGAAATAGGGAAAATATGAGGATAGACGGAGGGAGAAAAAAGTTTGAAAAGAGAAATTGAAAAGGTGAGACGGAAAATAAAAAGATGATGTTCAGAAGTGGAGAGAAAAGATGAAGAGAGGGAGGAGAGCGGCTGAACAGAAGTAGAGGCAGACGAGGGATGATGGGAGATGCTGTAGAGAGAGAGGGATGGAGAAGAGAGACTCAGACTGATGGGAGCGAGGGGAGAACTAGGGGAAGTTATGAGGAGGCTTGTCAGAAGGGAGTATCCTGAGGTAAAACAAGAGAGAAAGGAAAGATGTGTAAATCCTACGAGGAGATAAGTGGTCAAGGAGAAAGACTTGGAGATGGACGGATTATGAAAAGATGCAGAAGGAGGGAAAGAGACGGCAGGCCCCTCAGCGGTCAGCTCTAATGAAGAAGAATGAGGGTCTTCAGCTGCTCTCTGGACCTGCTACTGACCACACACACAAAGTTTCACACATAATTTGTGTCTGGCGCTACGAAGAAGTAGTCACAGAACTCCACACTCACCCGTTGCTATGCATGAATAAATATTGCAAAGTGTCTCGTAGATTTCTTTAAACTCGGGCTAATTAAGGAACAGAGTTTCTCTCACTTTTTATATTTGTTCTGAAAGATTCAAAACATCAGGCATGGGAGTTACACGCAGAGCTTCTAAATAAGTGTGGGTTGCTTTAATTGGGGCTAAAGTCTTGCAGTATTTTTTATATCCTCTTTTCAAAGTGCAGAACTTTTCTTCAAAGCTGATGCACCATGGAGCAGATAGCGCTTTTCATCCTTTGACACTGAATTTTGTGACTTTGTGCTCTGACTGCTTTTTCCGTTTCGTCCCACCTGAGAAAACAGGAACAAAATGTGTCAGGATTTGATCATCTTAGCAAATTGTTCAGTAGTGGTTTTCTGTATAAAGAAATAATGCAAAAGGTGGCTTTCATTTGGATGACATGTTTGTCAGATTTTTGTTTTGCTCTTAGTTGAAGGTGTGTTTGTGCCTCACCAGCTGTGACTGCCGACAGGAAAGACAAAAACAAAAGAATCAAGGAATGCTTGAGCTAGGGCTGCTTCATCACGGCAAAAATCATAATCACGAATATTAAACACGATAACTCATTGATTTTACAACTTCTGGGTCACATGCATTTATCAAACTTTAACACTTTAAACGCCCAGTATTTAAATTCCACCGCTAGGGGGCGCTCAATCAAACAAAAACAAAAGATGACGTTGAGGCTGGCGGGGATTCATGGGAGTGATTCTCTTTGATACTACTTGCCTCCTGAGATCCCCCACCCGTCCCATCCGACAGGAAAGTCTCCCATTGTGAGGTGCACGTGTGAACAACCAGCTCAGGAACTTTAGGAGAGCACATCTGCACCCTGTTTACATCTCGCATTGACTACTGCAACTCGCAGTAGAGAGAGAGAGAGATTGGATTGGAACCAGGGCTGCCTGCTTGAAGGAAGAGCCTCCGTACATGGAGCTCACTAACCACTGTGCCACCGTGCGCCCCCTGACCTTTGTTTTCTGAAGCTGTTCTGCAATTTTGGTTTGTGATTGTTCCTGAGTGCATTACTGCTGAGTCACTCGACGTGTGTGTGTTTGTTTTTGTTTTTGTTAGATCCAATTAAGGGTTAGTCGTAGGGTCAGGGTTTGTGATTCAGTGAACAACTGGAGTCAAAGTAAGAACACACAAACACGATGAGTCCAAACAGTCAGAAGTCATTATTCTGTTTCAGCAACATGTTAGATTTCTGAACTTCTGTCATGAATTCAGATGCTTGTCAGGAAATAAAATATCGTAAAATGAACAAACACACTGGAAACAGGACACACTGTTCATAACACAGGAGGCTTTTTATGAGAGAAAGATGAGACGCCGTGTCCAAATATAAAGTGTACTGTTGTTACGCATGCTTCCTGGACATATAGTCACACATAGAGACACATCAAATACACCTCAGGATGTACGACAGCATCCAGGGTTTGTAGAAAAGAAGTTGTTGTGTTTGTTTATTTGATTCTTCGCCAGTTTGTTTTGCCGTTCTCTTTTTTATCAATCTTTAATGAACCTTCCTTCATCTGTCAATTTAGTTTTTCTGCCTCTGCTTTCTTTAATCCGTCACCTTCCATCTAGCTTCCACGTCGTTCTCTTCTCCGTCTCTGCGTCTTTTCTGCTCTCTTTGTTTCTCTTCTTTAACTTCTTCTCTTCTTTTCCTCTGCCACTTCCTTCATCTCTCTCTCTCCCTGCTCTGAAGTCGACTTATTGATTTCATTTTCATAGTGTTGGCAGTTGTTCCCGCCGTCATAAACCATCAGCGTTGCCTCCTTTCAAGCACGCATTGATCGTTGTACAGCCGATCACAACCAATCACCGCTGAGCATCATTATCTGCCGGCAATCTCTCCCTTTTGTTGTTTGTCTGTCTCCTATTGTGTGCTCCGCTGGTTTTTAGTTTTTAATCTGCTTTGTGTTAAAAAAACAACCCTGTTTATATTTTGGGAGTGAATAAAGCCTCGCCTTTCTTGTGTTAAGAGAAATAGCTCACTCAGATGGAGCGCTGAGGGATTCAAAGAAAACGGCATCACAAAAAAATAAACAATTGTCACATCATCAGTCCTATTGTTGCACAAAGAATTACAGTTTTTCTCTCCATGCGTGTGCCTGTGCTTTAAGACGACATCAACAAGGAATGCAAATAGCAGAGATCTGCAGAGGTGCAAAATGACGGACCTAAACCGAACTGTACCTGTGAGAAACAGTATAGCTCCCATAGATCATATGGTACCTGATCGTTTATTACCTGGGCTCTGTTTCTGCCTGAGACGTCACAGACATAGATGAGCATGAGGAGAGAGACCAGCTACGCACATATCGCCGACCACTCTGTTACACTCCGTAACTCTCTTCTACATCATTTTTTTCTTTCAAGAGACAACCCTTGCCTTGTCTCTGTCTACCACCTCTCATTCAGTCCCTGTATTTCCCTCCCCCTCCCTCTCCTCCCTGTATTTGCCTTTTTCCGTCTTTTGTTGCACTCCAGTGTTCGACTGAACGGCACGTCAAGCCAAATCTGGAGCCTCTGTTTCCTCTTTCATCTGCCTCGTGGCCCTCAGACGCGTCAAAGCTTTCAAACACGGCGAGAGTTGGGGAGTGTGGAAACACAGAAGGAGGGGGGGTAGAGTTCAGGGTACTAACAGCCGCACTTCCACTAGCTTTTGTAACCCTCGTCGTACCCTGACCTTTCTGAGCGCTTCCACGCCTGTCGGCTCGCGCCACCAGACCCCCTGCTCCCCTTGCCTTTTTCTGCGCTCTCTGATGGGGGGTCTTGATAATAATTCAACACAGCCCTGTATTGTGTTCTGTTGAAAGCCACCACAGCTGCATATGCAATTGACACAGTCTTTTTTTCAGGCACATTTCACAGATATTCAGGTCAGCGTTTTGTCGCCCCCGCTCCCTCGTGCTTACTGGATGTTTTGTGCAGCCACGACCACCAGCTGGGATAAGAGGGGACAGCAGCGAGGCTTTTAGGTGGGTTTTTCACTCGCTTTTGTTGCTGCGAAGCAACCGCAACATTATCGGAACAGTCCACTTTGTAGCCGCTTCTCTTTTGTGTCCCGTCGTCACCCAATCCATGTGTCCCTACCTCCTCTTTCTCTTTAGGAGCTGAGGCCTGCCCCCCCCTTTGTGATTGCTCTTCAATTCACTCCCAGTACTCCCAGAGAGATTGATTTTTTTTTTCTTCTCCGGCCTTTTTGTAAATAAATAAATACAATTGTGTTATTATTATTTGCTCTCAGAGCTGTGATGACTAGTTCACTTCATGGAAAAACTTTGAGGTTGCTTTGTTATAAATGTTCTGCAGATATTTACTTTACGTGGCAAATGTACCAGAAAGCACGTGCTTATTTACATCGTGGTAAAACAACGGCTTAGGAGCTTGTCAACTGTGATGAGCTTCTTTAACATAATGTACCGTCAGCTGATGGCTTTACAGAGAGCTAAGATCTCTGGTGGATTTTAAGGACTAGATTTTGACCCAGAGGGAGAAGTGGCACAACCCTAAACATGGATTAAAGAAAGTAAATGTATCGATGAAATACATAAAAACTACCAACTCAAGCGAAAGACAGCTTGTTTCCTATGGCAACAAAGCTGCTCTGTTCATCAGTATATGTCTGTCTGTATAACTCTCAGTCCTCCACAGTTCCTCTCTTTGTCTAGTTCCAGTTCCACTCAGGGTTCAGATGTGTGGTATTTAAATACGACTCTCATTCTGTGTAAATGTAGGCCGAACACTCCTTGAGCGTCACTCGATATAATTGTCATTAATTGGACCCTGTTGTCTCTTAAGGGACAAACGTATTCTGATTAGTGCATCTGCATTGGCGACCAAATTCCTCTCTGTCTTTATCTGTGTAAGTGGCTTAATTCAAATAATGTGAAAAATCTATCAACTTCATAATCACAGATGAAATGATGCATTTACAGACAGTTCACCCTGTGGGAAAAACTAACCACAGTAAAAACTCAAGTGTAACAAGTGGAATAAAACATTTATGCAAATGTATGAGGCGGCAGGAGCTTAGTCCGTAGGGGACTTGGGTTGGGAACCGGAGTGTCACCGGCTCTAGTCCGATGCGGACCATAATATGAAAGTTGGTCTGGTAGCTGGAGAGGTGTAAGAGTACTTCTCTTTTTTTCTGACGACAAGACTGCAACGGTCTGTTTGAAAAGATGAACAGGACAAGACAAATGCTCCTCCTCCTCCTCCTCCTCCTCCTCCTCCTCCTCCTCCTCCTCCTCCTCGAGTTGTATCAAAGCATCTTTCAGCCTATCCTCATACATTGTTCCACCTGCTTTTTTAACATGCTCACAGTCACAGATCAGGTCAAACCTACACGCATTACCAACACCTCTGCCAAAATAATTGTTCCCCTCACAGCACTGAAGAGTAAAGCCATCACACACATTGCAACCACAATAGAGCAGGACATCACCCATCCACTAAATCAGCACCTTACTCCTCTGCCCTCTGGGCAAAGGTACAGAGCACTGTACTGCCCCTAACGGCAGGCCAGGCTGAATCAGCCGTGTGTTTTTGTATGTTGTGTACTCTGTTGTGGATTCTGTTGTTTCTCTCTGTGCTGTCACTTTGTGGTGATCACTGTCAAACCTGTACAGTGCTGTGAAGAAGAATTTACCATTTGGGGACAATAAAGTCTAAGTTAGCTGCTTTAGTATTCTATCTGGTGTTTTGAAGAACCAGTTGATCAGTGGTTTGAAGTGGGGCGTGAGGGGTCAGTGTCTTGTGTTTAACTAATGGTGCATCTGTCCAGGTCACGTCATGTCAATCAGCACCAAAAGAGAGTGGTAAAGATTTTCATTTGTGTACAACTTAATCAGTTGAAGGTTTATTAGAATTGAGGTGTTTTGATCGACATGCTGTCGTCATTTCTGCTACAGTATTGACAAGATGCGCTGTGACTCACTTTTGGTCCTGACAAAAGGCAGGTTATGTCCTCAGACTGCCGGTGCGCTGGATGTGCCTGTGTCTGACTATTTCAGTGTCTTTATGCATCCAATTATCTGACATTCACACTCACTTCACACCGCGAATGACCTGCTGTGAGGAGGTGAGAAAGGAGCCACGGTTTGAAACACCTCTATCAAGTTCATAGTCGTCACTAAACTATTTGTGGCACTTTTAAAGTGAAGGCTTCGCTAGTCTTCAAATAGAGACAGTCTGAAAATGTTTGCTGTTATTCTCATATTTAAATGTCATCACATCTTTCCCTCTCTCTATGACTGCAGAGTTTTTTTCCTCCACCTTCAAGTGCTGTCAATCAGAACTACAATGTAGTCTTTTTCAATAGACAGCCCGTCATGTGAACGACTTCTGCTCAAGCTGCTACTCCAAAAAAAAAACACTTAGGAAGCTGTCATCGGAAAAATTGTGGTTAAAAATGAGGAAGCCATTCATTAAAACCCTTTATCATTCTCTGATCTATTTATGTAAGACAAGTGACAATAACAGATGGTTATAACTAGGGCCCGACTGATAAGGGGCCGATAATGATATTAGGGAGAGAAAAAATCTGATACCGATATATCTGCCGAAATCTTTTTTAGATCTTTGTTCGATCTTTAGAGATAGATAGATACACATTTATTGCGTTTATTGGAAAAGATAAACAGTATAACGTAGACAAGATGGTAACTCAACTGGAAAGTAACTGAGCATGTACGTGCATCACTGCTTGACACTCTGGAGGGTAATGATGCTTGTTGTAATCCATATAGCGCCCTCTGCTGGTGACAGAGAACTGCTAGTGTAATACAAAGATACTCAAATGAAATGCTATTTGACAGGTGAATAAATCTCGTAATATCGGCGCATATCTGCGATAAAATTAGCCGATACCGATAGTCACTTGATCAGCTAATATCGGCCGATATTATCGGCTGTCCGATTAATCGGTCGGGCTCTAGTTAAAACATATACAGGCATTACCACAGTCAAACGTTCAGTAAGGTAGACAGAGGGATTTGTGTGTTACACTGTGGCTTTTAAAAAATTGTCCGTGTCCGTCGGGCAAACATTAAAATGAGTGCTGATCTACAACCATTTAGATAATAGAACAGTTGTTTCTGACGTTCATCAAGAAAGGGCTGCACAGTGGAGCAGGGGTTGGCCTCATGGTACGGAGGATCCTGGTTCGAATCTCCAGCCCGACTTTGGCCTGTCTATGTGGAGTTTGCATGTTCTCCCTGTGCATTTGTGGGTTCTCTCCTGGAACTCCCGCTTCCTTCAAAAGACTTGCTTGTTAGGTTAATTAAGGTAATGACTGTAAAAGCAGCTGCCACTATTTTTTATTCACGACACCTGACAGATTGAAAATTCTTCTATTCATTGCGGGATACGTGCTGGGATACATAGTGGTAGATTCACGCTGGTGGCACCACTTTTTAACAGCTTGTCTCCCTCATTAGGTTTTAATCATGCATTTAAAGAACTCAGTGGTTTACTGTGAAGTAAATAAACCTTGTGGTGTGCTGGATTGATTGATATGATTCCTCAAATAAAGACAGAAAGTGGCCAGTGGAGGTGGGCAGCGCGACTCTTGACAAATTGGTATCCAGCTGTGGGTTCATACTTCAAAACTATCAGGCAGGGTTGCTAACCACCACATGAGGGAAACAGAGGGTACTAAAAGATGGACTAGAAGATTTATGTTCCAGATTTTACAATAAATACGAAACAATTAACAGCTCAACTGATCATCAAACTATTTGTTAGTCACTTCTTTGGTTCCTGTATTTTTGAAGAAGTGGAGTCTGATGGTTATCTAGGTAGGTAACCTAAAGTGAACTTCGTTAGTGGAGGCAATCTTTGCAGTATGTGTTCTCCTCCATCGCCATCCCTCCATCCCTCAGCAGTGGAGTAGGCAGGCCTATCAACCTCCGAGCCTCAGCCTATCACCTGGGAGCCCCAATTGCCTGCCAGTCATCAGATAAAATGGATTTCCAATTGAGTCAAGGCTCTGACGCTGGGTCTGGCAGAGTGGAGTACAGGCAGACTTCTGCTCTTCCTCTACCGACTTTCTGTTTGGTGCTTGTTGTTCTCCTTCTATCTCCAGCTGTGTTCGGCCTCTGTCCGGCTTCGTCTCTCCCCATCCCCCCCTGGCTTGCTCCCTGATCTGCTGCTCAGGCCCTCATGACATGAAAACAGGCTTTTTTGTAAAAGCCCAGATACCAATATGTTATCTTGGAGGCAGTGTGCTTTTTCCCTACTGAGTCTTAAAAGTGAGTGACTACTTTAACTCAGGATGGATCTTCAATTAGAGCAACAGGTTGGAAATCTATTGGTTTGTTAGTGTGTGAGTTGTGAGGTGGTACCAGTTATAGACAATTTTCAGAAGCTGTCAGAAAGTGTTTTGGCGTTACTGGTTAATTGAAAAAATAATGAACAGATTAAATGATAATGAAAATACTCATTAATACCCTTCCAACTTCCTCTATTATTTATAAAAGCGGGGAAGCTGATAATGTGTGCGACCGAAAATGAACTTTGGGGAGACAGCCTTTGTGTTCACTTTTCTCCTCCATGTTCTTCTCTGTCTCCATTCTTCAGATGGTATTAAATCTCTGCAGCACATTTTGTTAAGCAGAGAAAACAGATACTATCCTTTGTTAGATATATTGATCAAATTTCAAGCAAATGAAATAATTTGTGCCAGGGCCACGGCACCAATGTAAGAGGTATCTATCAAACTAAGAGGTTTGGGGTGTTTTGTAAAGCCCAACATCTTCTATCCACATTGTTGATATCACAATACTTTACGATATTACTCTGTGACATGTTCCTTCGTTACTGGGAACAGGTTGTTTGTATATTTTGTCAAATCCTCTATGAATTGCCCTGCTTCTAAAAATACTAATTCAATCACCAAATTGTGAATTAATGTGTCGCTGAAGAAAGTCCCCAAACGATCTAATTGAATATAAATATCTTAAAACTTCCTGCCCAGCTTGTGGGATGAATAGGAATATTTAGATGAAGCAACGCACTAGTTAACCTTTTTTTAAAGACATACAGTTTATCAGGATGAACATGTCAGTGAGCATTGAGAAGTAAAGTACAACATTGTTAGTTTTGGTGTTAACTTTAGGGCTGTCAGCATTAGCTGGGTAATCGCAATTAATTTAGGTCTGAAATTGGTCTGGACCGGTCTTGATTTTAAATCCAGAGTCCGCCCAGTCTGAGAGCGAGACAAGACCGAGGAAAAATGCTTTCGATTTTGAGACGAGACCTTTAAATAGAGAACTTTGTGGCAAAGACCGACCGCGATTACTTCAATGTTAGGCTGCTAGCTTTCCCCTCCTCTCTTCTGTGTTCGAAAGGGGTCGCTCCGTGAACATAAACACACGTCAGTTGTTTTCATTCTCTTTCAGGTGAACAGCTGTGATTATAAACGGTAGGTAAGCGTTTTCTTGCGTTACAAACCAAAGGAGAGATCATGTTTTGCATATCTAGAAAGAAAGAAAGAAGGGACAAAATGTAGAATGAAGGAGGAGACAAGAGGAGAAGGTAACGGTAGTAAAGGAAGAGAGGAGAGGAAGCCGGAGGGGTGAGATAAGAGGACAGAGGAGGGGAGCCGTATTGATCAACCTGCTCTGTGAGTCTCTCTGTGGTTTTAATGGTTTGAGTTTCACAGCTGGATTGAACTCTGCAATGCTTAGAACAGATACTATGACACTGTGCACACATGCAGTACACACAAGCAGTGTGTCTCTCCACCTGCTGGGTTCAGGTCAATGCACCCCAGAACCCGGTCAATTTAGCTCATCGCATCGTTCCACATGGGCTGCTGGAGCTGTCGGACTTCACTGGGACCAGTCTCCATTCTAAAATAAACCTCCTCCCTGCTGCTGTCCAGTCTCTGAAGCCTGGCAGGGCTGAGAAACCAACAACAGATAAAAAGGAGAGTTTATGAAAAAGAGCCTTGCCTTAAAAACACGTCATTCTTTAAAATATAATAACTCACCATTTCATAAAATGTATTTTAAGTACGGGGGATCGTTTTTCTAAAATATTTGGCACATACCTGCAAGATTTAGAAAACATTGAAAGCCTTCTTGGATTAAAACACATTTAAATTACACACCAACCATTCCAGTTAAAATAAGACTCTACACCCAGGGGTGGACTAGTGGTTACGTGCCCACGCCCCATGTGCAGAGGCGGTGGTCCTTGTCGCAGCAGCTGTTGAATCCAGCCTCGGCCCTTTGCAGCATGTCAACCCCCACTCTCTCTTCCCACCATTTCCTGTCTCAGCTGTCCTCTTTAATTAACGCAAAAATGACCCAAAAATATAACTTAAAAAAAAAAGACTCTGCAGCCGGTTAGCAGCTTTGTGAAGCGTTTATTTTGGAACAATGGAGCTTTGAGCTACATGCTAACATGCTCTTTGTTTCAACAGCACATGTGAAAACGATTGTTCACTGTCTTCATCGTCTAACACGCAGATAAGCATATTATTCATTAACATGGTAGTAGGATGAGGAGGAGGATACTGATCAGAAGTTTGTCCAACACTTTCCATTAAACCCAAATATACTGCCTGCTTTGGGGTAGATTCTGGGAAAGTTTGTACAGACACACACAAATGAGCCTGGTGTCTTTGCCTTGTGTTGCTAACATGAGGTCAAAGTTTTTGTATTTTACTTGGAATGATTGAATGATTATTGTGTGGGATACCACCACTCATTGATGCACAGTGGATGTACGTAATAACACAAGTTATTACCGTGGTGTTCCCCTGACTTGTCCTCCAGAGACACCAGCTAGTTGACTTCATGTTTGTCACTGTCATGTCTTATTTCTATTGGACTCATGTCCCCCATAGAACGACTTCTTACAAATGTTGTGATACCTTTATTTCTCCTCAAGTCCCAGCGTCATGTGAAATGTAATTTTGAACAATACTTTGGATGCTAATGCCCACCATCAGCATCAGTACCTCACTACAAAAATTCACTACTTGAAATCTTGGTGTGCTCATTTTAGGATCATATGTTATTTAGGTTTCTACAGATTTAAGGCCAACACCTTCACTTATCTCACAGCGAGCGGTCAAACGATAGCAGATGAAGGGGGATTAGCTGTCCTAATACACCCTTAGATATGATGCATGATGGTAGGAGGGATACCATGACATTTATGATATCTCCCTCTGCAAATGAGTTGCAGGTTAAGGAAACTTTTCAGAAATGGAACCAGAGCGAGCGCTTCTTTCTTGCAGCAAGTCACACATTACTTAGCCTGCATGCTAACACACGGAGAAGGTTAAGACTTCCTCAATGGGAGATAATTCAACTGTTAGATATTTGCATCACTTCCTGTTGGGAATATGTGTCGTTCACGTTTACGTTTTCCACACCGACCCTCCTCATAGCTTGTGTTAATCTTGTGTGTGGTGTTTTTAAACTGTCTCTTTAGAAAGGGGTATTTGTAATTACACTGACGTGACCCCATTCAATCCAGTGGTTTCATAACCACACCGTGTCAACATGTGAACATCTACTCTTTTCATGAACCTTCGTTAAAGACATTTTTAGTGAGGACAGGCACAGTTATCAAAACTCATTCTTCAGTCTTTGTACAGCTGTGAAATAACTACCCTGCTTGTCTCTGGAGATGAATGTGTCACTTGTTCTTGTTCTGAAAAACAGGCAGAACTGCTTTACTTCATCTGGCCTCCCATTTATTGTGATTCTGTGTGGGAGGTGTAGTTGTCAGGGTCAGGCCTCCCTGTGGTAATTAGCTTATATAATCATAGCTAAAAGCTGTCTTGTTAGATCTCGTCTCTCTTGGAAGGCATTATAATAACTAATACGGCTTCAAAGAGTTGATTGACCTTCGCACAGAGGCCAATCACCTACTTTAAAATGCCCATGAGCATCCCCTTCACACCCCCATAACTGACTGTGTTTTGTTGAGACCATCTCACTAACAAGGTTCTGTTCATCGCCAAGCTTTCATTGATCATTTTAATAGTTAGCATTCCGAGGTTAGAGCATTGTGGCCAAACGTTTCTGTCGTTGTGTCTTTGTCAGGATTGCAATCCAGGATTTAAAGGCGTTAATTGATCCCGGCCATTTCAGAGGAGAGCACAGGATCTAAGTGAAGCCCCCTCACGGCGTTAAAAACAAGGTCGAACACTGTAGCTCGCAATCGTGATGTCAAACCTGTTGTGTTCCGTCAGGGACGAAGAGTTTCTAGGGTTTCTAGGACCTCATTGATCTTTGGTAGAAAAATAGAGGTTGCACTTCTCGGATCAATTGTTCGTAGCAGTTTTCAAGTAGAAGTTTGGAAGGCCAAACAGATTTCTCTTGGAGGTCAGAGCACAACAGCATACAGAGCTCCTTCATAAAGATTATCCTGATTCACGGCTTGTGGATATATTGACAAAATCTGCTGTCATGGTGCACTTAATGTCACATTTAAGGTGCATACCACAAAACAGAGATAATCGTGTAAATGCACAAAGACACTACAGTGAAAGACAAATTACTTTCAAATGGATTTACAAGACAAATCTTCCAGGTTATATGGTTTCTATTGATGCCTCTTCCTGCTCTGAATATACTTCCCTCTCCTCCTCAACATCTGCCTAAACCTTGTCATCTTGTAGGAAATTGCTCTCTCCAAATCCACAGTATATTTAAACATGGTGCGTTTTGTGTTTGTCCTTTATTAGCGCTGTCGCACAGGAAGTGAAGATTCTTTCGACCAATCAAAGGACTGCAGTGTGTATAGCTCCAACCTTTAGGGTCGTATCGATACGCAGAAAAGCACCAAATCAGTAGTTAGTTCGGTACCCTTCACAACTTTTGACAGTGGAAACGCCAATAAATGTGTACCGTACTGAACCGAACTGAACCTGACCACTTGGTGGAAACGGGGCTTCACAGGCTGCATCTACAAAGATATATAACACGCACTAAGTGACAACAACAAAGCAGGAAGTGTTCATTATTTTTCTCTCCGTTAGTTGCATTTGGACATTAAGGTAGAATCAGTCTAGGAGTTCACTTCTCTTCCTCTCTGAGCTAATCCCTACTATTACCAGGTCTGACCTTTCAGTCGTTGTCAATTACATCTGGAGTACTCTGATAGTCCTGCACCTAAGAGCATCTCAAAGGTCACAAGGGGAGTCACAGTGCAAAATGGACCAATACCTATTTATTTTTGTCTCTTTTCTTTCCCCCCTCAGAACCTGCTGGTCAACCATGGATGAAGACGAGGAGCAAAAGGGGAAAACAGTGATTTGTACCTCTGCACTGAGAACGGCACGTGTCGTCTCCCTGTTTTGAAACATAAGAAAGTTGATTTGCTTTTAGAATGCCTTGATCTTAAAACTTTCTTTTTATCATATTTATTTGAGTTATCTACTATTAAAGTTGCTTTATGATTCTGCACAGCTACGTTACACGGGGAAGCTTTTGAATAATAATAAAAAAAAAAAAGTGTGTATATTAGATTCATGGCCTGAAGGCGTTCTCTTCCGAGTCAGCCTTTTTACAACATCAGTGGAAATTCTTTCTGAGATCTGAGATGTAAAGATCCACTCAGGATAAATTCCTCCTCATCATCTGAATGTGAGATTCAATCCGTCACGTCCTCTGCTGCTTTTGTTGAGACCAAGAAAAGAGAAATCATTTCAGGTATGAATTGAATGGAGTCCATTTACACCGTCCTTGTTTTGATCTCCGGCTGCAACAGGAACTGATTGAGTTTTATTACTTTTAAGTTTTATAGTTTTGTATTTTTTCAAAGACAGGAACAAACTCAGGTTATCCTGGCCATGACTCTTCATCCAGTGTATGGTGTAGTGTATGATTTTATTAAAACGCTCATATCCTTTGACAGTTGTTTGTGTCTTCATTCGTCCCTCTCAGATATCCTCGGCCTATTTCTATTGCATGTATAAGTCTTTCTTTCTCGTCATTATAATCGACATTTCTGATTTCTGGATTTTTCCTTTTAATATGAAATTGTAAAATGAACAACGTACAGCAACATTCAGCTGCAACGTGACAAAAAGGTTCACTGTAAAAAAAGATAAACTAGATTGACGGGAAAATTCCTCCTTGAATTATCTGCACGAACGTGTTTGCAGGATTTTTATTTTCACCTTCCGACTGCTTTATGAACCTGACGGCATCATTTCGAGGTGCACACAGATCTCTTAATTGACCTGGTGTCTCCATGGAGAGTATCTGGATTAACCACTTACCTCATCAAGCTACTCGAGGAAAAATATTTCCCAGTTATTGACCTGTTAACTTGGTCAGACTCGAAGCTTGAGACCGGTTGAAGATCTTGAAGACATTGAAGTATTTTGGAGGAGAGGTGAAACGTCTTCAACATCTTCAACCAGTCCAGTTGCCTTCGAAACCAGCTTCGAATTGACCATTACCTGGCTGACTCAGAACCTACACAGACATCTTGGTCAGGCTCGTCTTGACTTGTTATCAGAATTTCTCAGATGGAGACCATCCAGCAGTCGGTTTCAACTCCAGAGCACCTGTCCATCTCTGTTTGGTAAGTGACCTCTCACTGTGTGTAGCTACGTTGGAGACATGTTGGCTCAAATCTGGCTTAAAACTGCATTTAACACACCCCGGTATTTTGTTCAAATAGATAACATCGACCATTTATAATGCAACCTCTTGGGAATCACGATGTTGAAAGGCTTTCACGTTGGTGTCGGTGTCTTAAAAAATGGTTGACCTTAGTTTAATATTGCTAATGGCCAGATGTTGTGTTTTGTGTGCAGTGTTCCCCTAATAGACGATACTCGGGGGGGCCGTCCAAGTATATTTCCGGCCTCTCTTTTATCCATAGCCTACTTAATTGCCATAATGTTGAGCGTGTGTGTGTGTGTGAGAGAGAGAGAGAGAGAAGTCTGCAGGTGTGTCCCGTCCCGTAAACGTGTGGTTTGAATAGACCCCCGTACACGGTGCTTATGTTGAAAGATTGAGTAATATAAAACGTCAGAGGCAAAGCATGAACGTTTATAACTGTAGCATAATGCAGTTGACTAAAAGGATCATACAGCTTTTGATTCTGAACTGAAGAAAAAATCCAAACAGAGAATTTGAAACCAAAATCTACCATGGCAGCTAACGGCTTAGGAAACATTTTGAATCAGAGGCCTTTCAAACTGTGAATACGTAACGCATTTCTAATTTAAAGGAGCAGTATGTAACTCTGACACCTAGCATATAAAACAGGTACTGCAGTCCAAATTCTAAATATAGGAGAGCTGTCTCCCCCCGCCCTCCTCTCTAGAGTGGATGCTCAAGCAGGTTGCCATGTTGCAGACACTGAAGCTTCAGTGTTTAGCCAGCTCTGCATCGGTCTGTAAACCTTTCTGCGTTCTAACCTCTCTCCATTTTTCAAAAGCATCTCCAATATTGATCCTAGTTTGAGCACGTTTCTGCTCGTGGAGCTTATTAGAAACATGCAGAGGCTTTTTAGGTCGGGTACAATCACTTCTATCTGAACCAGTTCTCTTGCCCGCTTCCATCGCTGCAACACCTGTTGGTTTGACCTGATAACTGCTCTCATATCTGGCAAACCGAGGGGCGTCCAAAACGGCCGTGGGGGGGTGCCTTAAAACCGCCTACCTTCTCTGGTCCAAACAAATCCAGACCATTCAGGACCAGAATCTAAAGTTAGAAGGAGGACATACTGGCTGCTGCATTGTTGTCAGAGAAGCCAGCACTTCAACATAGCATGTTTCCTTAATGTCTGATCATAGAGTAAGCTCACTTTATCATTTCATTCAGTAGATATGTAACAGATTGGATCTTTAAAGGCAGGAAAAAAGGAAATCTGCAGCCCCTTTGGCTCAGCCTTCAGCCTCTTAAATAAAAGAGGATTTGAGTTCAAATGAAACCAATGAAAATAGTTTTACTTGAACATCTTTAGAGATATATTAAAACAAGATGATAAATTATGAGGAAGTGGGTTTCTCTCCAAAGCTGTGTGGGCTTTTCAGTGGCAGGTGTGCGAATGCTTCAGTAGGAGATATCCCCTTTTGAGCAGCTCTGAGGTGTACCCAGGTGTGCAATAATGTACTTGATTGACTTAATGTAACAAGTTTGACTCAAGTGGCGGTGTTTTCTCTGCTCGGCTGATCCTCTCTGAGTTGTAGCTTTCAGTTCGGTAGCGAGGCGGTGGTAATTGGCTTGGAACACGCTCTGCTGCTATGCGCCTCACGGAAATACACACACATTTGGGCACCAGCGGCCAATCTTAATAAAAGAAATGACACGGTGGTGGAGGAGGGGAGTCGGAGGATGCGGTCACACAGATGTTGCTACGGTAACAGCGGTTAGCGAGGACTGGGAGCTGGGAGGCAGCAGGTTAGAAAAGAGAAGTGAGGAAGACGACATTCAGCGCATTCAAATGCGTCCTCGCTCTCTCCCTGTTGATCCCGTGTCATACCCAATTACCACTGCAGCGAGGGGAAGGAGGGAGCGCAGAGCTGGGGGTGCACGGGGGGGATGGGGGTTGGGGGTTGTACAGAGAATACAGAAAGAGA